>OX155893.1:46076529-46604029 GCA_944588485.1 Phosphuga atrata
AAGACTAGACAGACAAGACTAGACAGACAAGACTAGACAGACAAGACTAGACAGACAAGACTAGACAGACAAGACTAGACAGACAAGACTAGAGACAGACAAGACTAGACAGACAAGACTAGACAGACAAGACTAGACAGACAAGACTAGACAGACAAGACTAGACAGACAAGACTAGACAGACAAGACTAGACAGACAAGACTAGACAGACAAGACTAGACAGACAAGACTAGACAGACAAGACTAGACAGACAAGACTAGACAGACAAGACTAGACAGACAAGACTAGACAGACAAGACTAGACAGACAAGACTAGACAGACAAGACTAGACAGACAAGACTAGACAGACAAGACTAGACAGACAAGACTAGACAGACAAGACTAGACAGACAAGACTAGACAGACAAGACTAGACAGACAAGACTAGACAGACAAGACTAGACAGAAGACTAGACAGACAAGACTAGACAGACAAGACTAGACAGACAAGACTAGACAGACAAGACTAGACAGACAAGACTAGACAGACAAGACTAGACAGACAAGACTAGACAGACAAGACTAGACAGACAAGACTAGACAGACAAGACTAGACAGACAAGACTAGACAGACAAGACTAGACAGACAAGACTAGACAGACAAGACTAGACAGACAAGACTAGACAGACAAGACTAGACAGACAAGACTAGACAGACAAGACTAGACAGACAAGACTAGACAGACAAGACTAGACAGACAAGACTAGACAGACAAGACTAGACAGACAAGACTAGACAGACAAGACTAGACAGACAAGACTAGACAGACAAGACTAGACAGACAAGACTAGACAGACAAGACTAGACAGACAAGACTAGACAGACACAAGACTAGACAGACAAGACTAGACAGACAAGACTAGACAGACAAGACTAGACAGACAAGACTAGACAGACAAGACTAGACAGACAAGACTAGACAGACAAGACTAGACAGACAAGACTAGACAGACAAGACTAGACAGACAAGACTAGACAGACAAGACTAGACAGACAAGACTAGACAGACAAGACTAGACAGACAAGACTAGACAGACAAGACTAGACAGACAAGACTAGACAGACAAGACTAGACAGACAAGACTAGACAGACAAGACTAGACAGACAAGACTAGACAGACAAGACTAGACAGACAAGACTAGACAGACAAGACTAGACAGACAAGACTAGACAGACAAGACTAGACAGACAAGACTAGACAGACAAGACTAGACAGACAAGACTAGACAGACAAGACTAGACAGACAAGACTAGACAGACAAGACTAGACAGACAAGACTAGACAGACAAGACTAGACAGACAAGACTAGACAGACAAGACTAGACAGACAAGACTAGACAGACAAGACTAGACAGACAAGACTAGACAGACAAGACTAGACAGACAAGACTAGACAGACAAGACTAGACAGACAAGACTAGACAGACAAGACTAGACAGACAAGACTAGACAGACAAGACTAGACAGACAAGACTAGACAGACAAGACTAGACAGACAAGACTAGACAGACAAGACTAGACAGACAAGACTAGACAGACAAGACTAGACAGACAAGACTAGACAGACAAGACTAGACAGACAAGACTAGACAGACAAGACTAGACAGACAAGACTAGACAGACAAGACTAGACAGACAAGACTAGACAGACAAGACTAGACAGACAAGACTAGACAGACAAGACTAGACAGACAAGACTAGACAGACAAGACTAGACAGACAAGACTAGACAGACAAGACTAGACAGACAAGACTAGACAGACAAGACTAGACAGACAAGACTAGACAGACAAGACTAGACAGACAAGACTAGACAGACAAGACTAGACAGACAAGACTAGACAGACAAGACTAGACAGACAAGACTAGACAGACAAGACTAGACAGACAAGACTAGACAGACAAGACTAGACAGACAAGACTAGACAGACAAGACTAGACAGACAAGACTAGACAGACAAGACTAGACAGACAGACTAGACAGACAAGACTAGACAGACAAGACTAGACAGACAAGACTAGACAGACAAGACTAGACAGACAAGACTAGACAGACAAGACTAGACAGACAAGACTAGACAGACAAGACTAGACAGACAAGACTAGACAGACAAGACTAGACAGACAAGACTAGACAGACAAGACTAGACAGACAAGACTAGACAGACAAGACTAGACAGACAAGACTAGACAGACAAGACTAGACAGACAAGACTAGACAGACAAGACTAGACAGACAAGACTAGACAGACAAGACTAGACAGACAAGACTAGACAGACAAGACTAGACAGACAAGACTAGACAGACAAGACTAGACAGACAAGACTAGACAGACAAGACTAGACAGACAAGACTAGACAGACAAGACTAGACAGACAAGACTAGACAGACAAGACTAGACAGACAAGACTAGACAGACAAGACTAGACAGACAAGACTAGACAGACAAGACTAGACAGACAAGACTAGACAGACAAGACTAGACAGACAAGACTAGACAGACAAGACTAGACAGACAAGACTAGACAGACAAGACTAGACAGACAAGACTAGACAGACAAGACTAGACAGACAAGACTAGACAGACAAGACTAGACAGACAAGACTAGACAGACAAGACTAGACAGACAAGACTAGACAGACAAGACTAGACAGACAAGACTAGACAGACAAGACTAGACAGACAAGACTAGACAGACAAGACTAGACAGACAAGACTAGACAGACAAGACTAGACAGACAAGACTAGACAGACAAGACTAGACAGACAAGACTAGACAGACAAGACTAGACAGACAAGACTAGACAGACAAGACTAGACAGACAAGACTAGACAGACAAGACTAGACAGACAAGACTAGACAGACAAGACTAGACAGACAAGACTAGACAGACAAGACTAGACAGACAAGACTAGACAGACAAGACTAGACAGACAAGACTAGACAGACAAGACTAGACAGACAAGACTAGACAGACAAGACTAGACAGACAAGACTAGACAGACAAGACTAGACAGACAGACTAGACAGACTAGACAGACAAGACTAGACAGACAAGACTAGACAGACAAGACTAGACAGACAAGACTAGACAGACAAGACTAGACAGACAAGACTAGACAGACAAGACTAGACAGACAAGACTAGACAGACAAGACTAGACAGACAAGACTAGACAGACAAGACTAGACAGACAAGACTAGACAGACAAGACTAGACAGACAAGACTAGACAGACAAGACTAGACAGACAAGACTAGACAGACAAGACTAGACAGACAAGACTAGACAGACAAGACTAGACAGACAAGACTAGACAGACAAGACTAGACAGACAAGACTAGACAGACAAGACTAGACAGACAAGACTAGACAGACAAGACTAGACAGACAAGACTAGACAGACAAGACTAGACAGACAAGACTAGACAGACAAGACTAGACAGACAAGACTAGACAGACAAGACTAGACAGACAAGACTAGACAGACAAGACTAGACAGACAAGACAGACAAGACTAGACAGACAAGACTAGACAGACAAGACTAGACAGACAAGACTAGACAGACAAGACTAGACAGACAAGACTAGACAGACAAGACTAGACAGACAAGACTAGACAGACAAGACTAGACAGACAAGACTAGACAGACAAGACTAGACAGACAAGACTAGACAGACAAGACTAGACAGACAAGACTAGACAGACAAGACTAGACAGACAAGACTAGACAGACAAGACTAGACAGACAAGACTAGACAGACAAGACTAGACAGACAAGACTAGACAGACAAGACTAGACAGACAAGACTAGACAGACAAGACTAGACAGACAAGACTAGACAGACAAGACTAGACAGACAAGACTAGACAGACAAGACTAGACAGACAAGACTAGACAGACAAGACTAGACAGACAAGACTAGACAGACAAGACTAGCAGACAAGACTAGACAGACAAGACTAGACAGACAAGACTAGACAGACAAGACTAGACAGACAAGACTAGACAGACAAGACTAGACAGACAAGACTAGACAGACAAGACTAGACAGACAAGACTAGACAGACAAGACTAGACAGACAAGACTAGACAGACAAGACTAGACAGACAAGACTAGACAGACAAGACTAGACAGACAAGACTAGACAGACAAGACTAGACAGACAAGACTAGACAGACAAGACTAGACAGACAAGACTAGACAGACAAGACTAGACAGACAAGACTAGACAGACAAGACTAGACAGACAAGACTAGACAGACAAGACTAGACAGACAAGACTAGACAGACAAGACTAGACAGACAAGACTAGACAGACAAGACTAGACAGACAAGACTAGACAGACAAGACTAGACAGACAAGACTAGACAGACAAGACTAGACAGACAAGACTAGACAGACAAGACTAGACAGACAAGACTAGACAAGACTAGACAGACAAGACTAGACAGACAAGACTAGACAGACAAGGCTAGACAGACAAGACTAGACAGACAAGACTAGACAGACAAGACTAGACAGACAAGACTAGACAGACAAGACTAGACAGACAAGACTAGACAGACAAGACTAGACAGACAAGACTAGACAGACAAGACTAGACAGACAAGACTAGACAGACAAGACTAGACAGACAAGACTAGACAGACAAGACTAGACAGACAAGACTAGACATACAAGACTAGACAGACAAGACTAGACAGACAAGACTAGACAGACAAGACTAGACAGACAAGACTAGACAGACAAGACTAGGCAGACAAGACTAGACGGACAAGACTAGACAGGCAAGATTAAACAGACAAGATTAGACAGACAAGATTTATTTACTACCTTTATCAGACAGCTAATAAAGTTAATATATTCTGAAAACAGACTACCCTCAATATAATATCGCGTACAGAAATTTAGCCCGTATAGTGGACGAGTGATGACGCCAGTAAGCTAGAGGCATTTTATATTTTATTTTAGATTTGATATTTTAGTTTCTAATTTAAAAAATATTCTTTCGTATAGTATTTAGCTTAGTTGACTTAAATATTTGATTTTTTTTTTTTATAAAGATATTACATTTTTTATATGAAAATAATAATGATTTTTAAAAAATATTTTGTGCGAATTTACATTAAAGGTAATTATAATATATTTGCTGGTCCACTTAGCATTCAAACCTAATAATTAATTATTTAATTGATTTATAATACGTTCAGCGATATCAATAAAACGCACGAATTTGCAAATAAATAAAAAGCAATTAAAGTCATTAACGGAAATTTGCAAATGAAAATTAATTACAAACAGAATGATTTATTGTGATATAAATGCCTAATTATAAATCATTTAGTTGTATTATTTATTACTAAAATAGAAAAAAACAAATATAATGAGGCAACCAGACAAAATTAAACAAGGTAAGACAAATCAGAGCAAAGCAAGACCATCTTTTTAATATTGTTAACAATACCGACAACCGCACTCTTGTATCTATTAGTCGTCGCTGAAAGTTTGTTTCTACCAGAATAAATCACTGAAAATTTGCCCAAGAGAAATTCCAACCCACGAGTTCTTGTGTCTGTAATGCGAACTTGTTAGATTGTTCAATTTATCATAAAGACAAAATTATATAGACAAGTCTAGATTGCCAAAACTATAGGCGTAAACAGTACAGTGATCGGCGTGTTTAGAAATCAAACAAAGAAAATAATAAGTTGCATGCTTGTACAAATTGAATCTATGTTGCTAGTAATTGTTTTATAGTATTATATTGCTAGTTTTAACCAAATTAGCTCCGAGTGTGACATTTTTAGGACGTTTAAAGACTTTAAATCAATTGCTATCAAAAGCAGAATAAGGCTTTTCCACTGCATTCTGTAATATGCATGTTTTTTTTTTAATTTTAAACTGGTTATATATTCATATTTATTAATATCATTATTCAATATTTATTTATTTTTATTTATTATTTTTTAATAATACCAATGATCTATATTTTGACCTGGTGCTTTTGATTTGTTTTTCTTTCTGTTTGTGTTTTTTCTCTTTTAATTTATTTTTCAAGATATTTTGATTTACATGTTTACATGTTTTACATTTTTTATATCTACTTATTGTAATTTGCTCTGTTAATCGTCTTATAACTGTTGAGCAATAAATCGATTAAATTAAATTAAATTTAAATTAAAGACTATACAGACTAGACAGACAAGACTAGACAGACTAGACAGACAAGGCTAGACAGATTTTCCTCTTGTCAGGGTGCAGCAAGAAGGTAAATCACAATCATGGGTGACATATAAATTCAAAATCTGAAGCAGGAACCTGAAGGATCTCTATATACTTCAAAAACAATTCCCAGAACTCCAGGATTGTTATAGAATGCAAAGAAAAAACATCACAACTCATACTGGAAGAAAAAAGAAAGTTTTTTGAAGAAATGTTGCAAAGCGCGGCAAAAAAACAAAAGAAATTATGGGATATTGTTAGGAATATTTCTAATAAAAGTCATGGTAAAAGCAACATAAAAATCTGTCAAAATGGAGATATGATTGAAAACCCAAAACAACTGGCCAATACATTTAACATCTTTTTAAAAAATGCTCCAGATAAAGCTCTGCAAAATATTACACCCACAGTGATCACTAATACACATTACAGAAACTTACAGTCACAATGTTCCTAGATGAATACACAGAACACGAACTACTAGCAACGCTACAACTCAAAAACAAAAGTACATAAATAATAAAAAGACGAAATTACTATGTTTTTTACCACAAAAACCGTTTTTGTGGTAAAAAAACATAGTAATCTCGTCTTTTTATTATTAATGTGAATTACCACATAGTAAAGGTCTCAACCATCTTTTATATTAAAAGTACATCAGGACCTGACGCTCTGCCGGGTATGATTATTAAGGAGTTCCTACCTATACTTATCACACCGATTACCCAAATTATTAATTATTCTTTAGCCATGAAGAAATTTCCCCAAATTCTCAAACATCCATCATTATTCCGATCTATAAAAAGGGAAATAAGGAAAACTTAGCAAATTATAGACCGCTTTCTCTGGTATCGGTGTGCTCTAAAATATTAGAATAGTCTGTTAAACCGATTAACACCTTTTCTCGGGAAATATAATATAATTCCAACACACCAACACGGATGTCAGAAAGGAAAATCAACTACTACGGCAATAGTACAGCTCGTTAATAAAATCCTTAAGGAAGTACATTCAACTGTATTTCACATAAAATATTGCTAGATAAACTCCAAATATATGGCGTAAGAGAAAAAACGGCGAACTGGATAGAATCATTTTAAAAAGGGAGACAGTAAATTGTATACATATCGAATGATAAAGAAAGTGGAAGATCTTCCCCGATTACAATTACGACAGGGGTGCCACAAGGCAGTGTCCTTTCACCAATTTTATTTTCTGTTTACCTGGCGGATCTCACACATTTCAAAACGAACTCCCACTGCACGCTATGTGCAGATGATTCTAGTGTCATTGTCTCCCACAACTCGACAAAAGATACTAAATTTCAGGCCAATAATCTAATTGAGTCACTAGAGAAATTGTTCTCTGGAAAAAAAATATTTTTGAATGTATATAAAACGTATTTTATGATCGTTCACACAAAAAGAAAAGCCATAGACGATATAAAACTAAAAATGTATGCCCAACTGGAAATAAAAAGGTTTAAGAGCATCAAATTTTTAGCGGTTTGCCTAGTCTTCCACACTACAGTGGAGAACTGATATCGATTCGATAGTGAATAAAATCAACACTAAAGCGCACCTTATTCGAAACATCAACAACTTAATGGGCAGACAGACCATAATAAACATCTACTTGTCGGAAGTAGCACCTCTTTTACGCTATGGCATATTAGTCTGGAGATCATCACCACAGGCGGAGACACTATTCAGGGTCCAAAAACATGTGACCAGGAAAATTATGAGGAGCAGACAGCTGTAAACCTAATTTTAAACAACTGTCTGCATATTTTTGAAATAGCAACTTTAATCCACAAAGAAAAAAATAAACTAAAAGAGAAGCGGGATAACCACGACCATTACATAAGGTACAACCAAGATTTATATGTTTCCAAGTCAACCTCACGATGTGTTGGGGCGCGTATCAGTCAGGGATACTGATTTATAATAAACTACCAGAACATCTCAAGACCGAAGAGAGTCTCAAAATACTCAAAACGAGATTAAGACAATACTTGCTAGAAAAGGCTTATTGATATTAAAGATTTTCATTAATCTATTTTTTTGTGACATTGTGATTTTTGTGACCCATACTTTATATGTATACTTTTTTGTTGCTTTATTATTGGGTGAATAAATAGATCTTGATTTTGATTTTTTGACTAAGCAGACAAGACTAGACAGACAAAATTACACAGACAAGACTAGACAGACATGACTAGAGAGACAATATTATAAAGACAAGACTAAACAAACAAGACCAGACAGACAAGACTAGAGAGACAAGACTAAACAGACAAGACTAGACAGACAAGACTAAATAGGCAAGGCTAGACAGACAAGACTAGACAGAGAAGACTAGACAGATAAGACTAGACAAACAAGACTAGAAAGACAAGACTAGACAGACAAGACTAGACATCCAAGACTAGACAGAAAAGCCTAGACAGACAAGGGTCAAGAGAGACAAGATAGACAAGACTAGACAGATGAGTCTAGACAGACAGAACTAGATATACAGACTCAAGATTCAAGACAAAATAGACAAGAATAGACAGGCTAGAAATTTTTTTGTTATACTTTAATTAAAACTTAACAATATCGACTTTAGAATTGGGATCATAGTTTATTTAAAAATATGATCAGATCCTTCTTTTTTGTAAACGGATATCATATGGAGGGTTCGTTATCCTGGATATGTGTAACGGGATGCGGTCCCGAGGTATTTTTTCCTTTTGCATTATTTATTTGTTATTGCGATTTACTCCTAATCCCTGCAAAATGAAACACAAGCAGAGAAAGGAAAATGTATCAGGAAATTCCTCAAATATATATTTTTTTATTGTTTAGTCCGATGATAATGTAATAGAATAATTTCGGTCAACAACAGGATACAACGGTCAATTTTTTCGCAAAAATGTTTCTTTTATTATAAGTAGCGTTCCTGCGATGTTTAGATTTGTTTCTTTCAAAGAACATAATTAGATCAAAATTGAAAAGTTTGTTTTTTTTGTTCTCTTTCTTTAATTAGTAAATAGACAAGACAAACATTCTTTCATGTTTGCAAAATTTTGAACAGAATTTGAAAAATTTGTTTCTTTTATTGTTATTGATATTTATAAAAAAACGTTTTTAGTTTTTTAAACGTTAAAAGCTTTTTAGTTTTTACTTGAAAAACTCAATCAAATTTCGAATTTATAATATCTACCAAGAAGAACATTTCATTTTCTGCAAAAAACATTACATACTTTTTTATTTTCTTTTTGCATATCAGGCCTTCTGGTTTAATAACTGTATTGTGGTGTCTTAGTTTTGCGTTAATGGATGTCGACTTTTTATTATATATATATATTTTTTTTTTGTCAATAGTAACTGTCCATTTTTCTTGCTCTTGCAAGGACTGCTTCTGTGTCCAGGGCGTTTGGTTGTATTATTTCTCCCAGGTATTTGAATTTGTTGACCCTCTAGATTTTTATATATTTTGTTATGATCTGTCTTTGAGCATCTTTTCGGTTTGTCAAATATTTTGACTTTTCATATGATATTTGCAATCCCGCCTTCTCTGCCGTCTCTTTCAATATATTGATTTGTCTTCTAGAGTCTTCCATGATGTCTGATCCATGACGGCCAGGTATTCCTATTCCTATTTTTAATTTGGGAATTTCTTCTTCCTCCATTCTCTTCCTCCATTCTCTTTCTCCATTCTCTTCCTCCATTCTCTTTCTCCATTCTCTTCCTCCATTCTCTTCCTACATTCTCTTCCTCCATTCTCTTCCTTCATTCTCTTCCTCCATTCTCTTCCTCAATTCTCTTCCTCCATTCTCTTCCTCCATTCTCTTCCTCCGTTCTCTTTCTCCATTCTCTTCCTCCATTCTCTTCCTCCATTCTCTTCCTCCATTTTATTCCTCCATTCTCTTCCTCCATTCTCTTCCTCCATTCTCTTCCTTCATTCTCTTCATTCTCTCATCCGTTCTCTCATTACCTTCTCCAGGACACAGTTGAAGAGTAGTGGGGAGAGCCCATCTCCCTGTCCCATCCCTGTTTTGATCTCCAAAGGTTCTGATATCTGATATTCTGATAAATTTTACTTTTGACTTTGTGTTTGCTAGGGTTTTTCTTGTGAATGCGATTGATTTGTCATCGGCTCCAAATTATTCCAGGGTATTGAATGGGGTATCTCTATCTATAGAGTCATACACTTTTTTGTCCACGAATGTCATATGTATGTCTTTGGCCCTTAATCTTCTGTACATTATTAAGAGTTTCAGGTATAGTATTTGTTCAGCAAAGGATCTTCCTTTCTTGAATCCTCCCTGGTAGTCACCTAATTGTGGGTCCAGTTGGACCTCTACTCTATTTTGTAATTCTTTGGAAATGATCTTGTATGTTACTGATAGTAATGAAATTCCTCTATAGTTGTTCCAATCCTTTTTCTATCCTTTTTTGTGTATTGGGTGAATCATAGCTGTTTTCCACTCTTTCGGTATTTTTTCTGTTTCGCAAACCTTTTGTATTAATTATGGAGACTTTGGACTGTCTTGGTATCTACGTTCTTCCACATTTTTTGCTACTATAGAGTCCTCTCCTGGGACTTTATCATTTTTTAGTTCTTTAATAATCTGCTCGATTTATGTTCGGTGGTTCGGAGTTTTCGAATTTATACTTCGAATTTATTTTTGGAATCTCACTTTTGGCTCCTCACAGTTTAGTAGTTTCTTGAAGTATGTCGCTAGTAATTTGCAGTTTTCTTGATTATTCAGCGCTAATTTTCTTTTTCATTTTTGAAGCATAAGTGCCGTGGTCGATATCCCCTGGAGGTTTTGCTTAAAAATTTTATTGAATCTTCTTATGTTGTTCTTTTCAAAGTCTTCATCTATTTGTTTTAATTGAGTCTTGTCAAAATTCCTCTTGTTTGTTCTTTGCTGTTTGTGATCTCTGTTCTTTGAATAAGATATAATCCTCGTTGTTTTTGGTTGAGTGTGATTTTTTTCCAGGTTTAACTTCTATGTTCAAGGGCCTCCTCCTTAAGGTCCCCTAAGTTCAAAACTTAACTTTGGTTATTCATCACACTGTGTTTTTTTTTTGTCTCTTGAGCAGAGCTATTTGCATTGACGTCTTGACTATTTTTGTCCTAATTTTCTCTCATTCCTCTGATTCTATTTTAAGTTTTTCTGAAATTTTTGTTTCTTTAGTTTTAGTACCTTTTTCTATATCTGTACCTTTTCTTATTTTCACATTCATGATTTCTTTCTGATTATCGAATGATTTGGTAGGTTTGGTGATTTTCACGTTTATTGTTTTCTGAGTAAGTGTTTAAAATTTGTTGACTTTAATTTAAGGTAAGCCCCTGCACATCTTTATCAGTCTTTTTCCACTTTTGTTGGTTCTTTTGTGAGCAGCGTACTCTCCTACTGTCTTTTTGTATTTTCTCTCATTTCCAATCTGTGCGTTGAAGTCGCCTAGTAGGATCTTAATATTTTTTGGGGGGATTTTTAAAAGTTCATGTTCTAGGGCAGCTGTTCTCAACCGCTGGTCCGTCGGACCACCAGTGGTCCGCGGAGAAATTTTACTAGTCCGCGGACAATTTTTTTATCCGCGAAAAAAACTACTATACTTACGTCTTTCTATACTTCTGTAATGTAAATTTTGATTAGTACGGCACTGAAAAATAAAGAAAAATAATTACGTACATATCTTTACATTTAAATAATATTGTAAGTAAATGATAATAAAAATGTTACAATTAACTTAGGTAGTAGTTCTTTAATACCAAGTAAAATTTTGTTGTTAATTAAAAAATATCACTGGTCCGCGTATTTTTTTTTTTATTTTACTGGTCCGTGGGCCAAAAAAGATTGAGAAACGCTGTTCTAGTGCCTTCCGGTGTTTCTAAAATATTTCTGGGTTCTTTCTGTTGTCTTCGTTAATGGGAGCGTGGCAGTTTATTATAGTGTAGGTTTTATTTGCTCAACGTAGTAACATGATTGCTAATCGTTCTTTTGGTTAGTAGAAGTCTATTTTAGAGTTAATTATCTTCTGGTTCACGATAAATCTATTTCCTAGGTGAGGTATGCATTTTCCCATAGGGTTTAGGCCTCTTTTGCCTTTGAAGATCATATATCCTTCTGATTCCATTATATTTTCGTCTGTGAATCTCGTTTCTTGAAGGGCCAGGATTAGAATTCATCAAGTACCTTTATTAGTTGTTTCAGTTTTCCCGTTTTCAACATTGAGTTTATATTTACTGTTCCAAAGAAGCATACACTTTTTGTTTTGAGTTTGAGCGTTGGTGTTTCCTGGAGCTTTGGTTGGTTGTATGTTGTTTCGGGCTCTCCAGAATCGGATGGCTCGATTGGGTCGTTCTTTGTGACGGAGGATTCCCTGTATACGATACCTCCTGAGGTAATTATACTTAGAGAGATTTGCATCATGCTTTATTTGAAATTAGTGTTGGGAAAAGGATTAGTATCCATTCCAAGGTTGAAACTGAGATTGTAAGTCGCAGAGTTTAATCACAGGACATTATATTTACACATAGTATATTTACACATACATGATGTGTTTAATATTTTATAAATTCCTTAATAAATCTATATAAATCTAACTAGATTACAAAGCTAGATAACAAATCTAGCTTTGCATTCTGATGATAAATTAGATAGTTAATTAAATTTGTAAAATATATAATCTTCAAGTTAGTATAATGTTTAAGAAAGTATTCAAAAGCGTATGTCTGTACTTTGTACTCCATTTGGTCTGTTGCTTTGTACATAATAATATGAATAATATAATATTTACAAATATTTCGCAGAATTTTATGAAATAAATATCAGTCAAGAAGTGTCCCTAGTTTTTAAATAAAAGTAATTTCCCTTACTCTAAATAAAGACACATTTTCTTGCTAAAACCATATTCATCTGTGGTATACTTTTTGCAAAACATTAATCTTTAATTCTGAGAAAAACCAACCATTTCTTTTACACCACGCACTAGATTATATCTAGAAAAGATTCCAAATAAAGAATCTATAGAAATGTATACAATTATTAAATAATTTCAATTATAATGCAATAAGATATATTAAATACTTAAGATTTACCTTTTGTTCACAACTTTTCGACCTGTTTAAATTTTATTGATAGGGTTTCTAAAATAATTATTAATAAATTGTGTATAAGAACTTTTGTAAGTAATTCATCTGTATGTATTTCAATATATCCATTGTCTTATGCAAAACATCTTTATTTCTCTTCTCGATTATTTGTATCAATAATATTAGATTGCCATCGACATATTTGTATGGCAATGTTTTGTAATCGGCCTTGTATCTTACAGGTGATTAAAGAATTTCAATTTTGTATATCACTTTCGGATTACAGCCACGATATTTCATGCAATAATAGTTTTATAAATACAAAATAACTATTCGTTTTGTATTTATAAAATCGCCAAATATAATTAGGTAACAAATTTCCAAAAAAAAAACATAAATAACAGTTAATCAAAAATGTTATAATTTAATAATCCCACTAATTTCGTATCTTACAAGCTTGCTAATTCTTTTATGTAAACATTTCTTAGAAATAATATAAATAGCTTTATTGCATTGTTTCCCTTTACGATAACTGTCGTTTTAACCTTTTTTACGAAGAAATTTTACATTTTTCGTAGTACATGTGAAAGAATACCCTAGTTTGTCATTAAACGGGAAATAACAGAGAAAACGACAGCATTCTTATTAAATTTATCAACATTTTTACCGCATGTCTTAACTAAATTACAAATATGCTACAGAACAAATTAAATCACTTTTCTATAAGAGAAACGTTAAAAGTTAATTGAAAGGACGCTGTCAGTATTTCTTTATTTCCGCTAATTTAATAAAAAATATTAAAACCAAATAAATAAAATAATCGAGATAATAATAGTCTCCATCAGTATTTTCATTAGTTTGTGTATGAATTTTTATTATTAGCGGAAATAGAAAAATATTAATGGCGTATTTTCAATTAACTTTTAACATCTCACTTACAGAATCGGACGGAATATAAGCTAAAATCTAAACAACATCTGGACTCATCACTAAAACAAATTGAATTCCATTCCAAGTTTCATTCGAGTCCAGAGAACTTTTTTTTCCCAACCCGCGTATTCCTTTTTTATCCGATATTTCATCCATTATCAACTGCATATAGTCATTTCTTAAAATGTCTCCAAAGTAAGCTGCTTTACTTTATTTTAGTGTTTCCTTAAGTTTTTCTATGTTTGACAATATTTTTCTAAAATCTATGGTTTATACACTTTTGTCTAGTTTTGGGACAATTTTTCCAATTTTTCCATATTTCCAATTGTCCAAATTTGCAATGTATTTTTTCAAGTTTTCAACATTTAATTGATATTTTTTTTGCTGTTCTCTTTCTCCTCTTGTCTATTCTAGTTTGACAGCATATCTCCCGATTGTAAAATGTCTGCAATTTTCCCAATTTCTCCCAGATATCTTGTTAATATTTGTTTTCACTATTTTTGTCGCAATTTTTCCAGTTTGTTGAAAATTTGTCCACATTAACTGGGTTTTGTCAACTTTCTTTAAGATGTGATCAAAAGTTTGTCCAAGTTTCTCAAAAGTTTTCTAAAATACGCAAAGTTTGCGCAATTTTTTTTTTTGTTTTCTAACTTTTTCAGTATTTCTCCAAATTTCTCCCAATAATTTTTCCAAGATTTTCTAAAAGTTTGTATAATCTTGTATTAGTTTTTCTTTAATTTGGTCACAATTTTTCTAAACGATCTAAGTTTTACAATAATTCCTGAAAGATTTACAAAGTCTGTCAATTTACTCTCTAACGTTTATAAAAAAAATTTCAACTATATGTTTTTACAAAATTTAAAATTTAAAATTCTAAGTTTGTACAAATTTGTTAATTTTCTTCAAGTTAGACTACAAATTGGAAGATTGATAAAATTGGTCGAATTATTAAATTATAGTCTATATATTAAAGCAATTATAACAAAAGAAAAATTAAAAATATGGTAAGGAACAAATTAAATAAATCACTGTTCTTGGGGCTATAAGCAAAATACTATACAAAAACGGGACTCATCACAATAAAAAATTGAATTAAATTCCAACTTCCTTTCGAGTTTAAAGAACTGTTTTCTGACCAACAACTGTATTCTTTTTTTATTCGATATTTCATCGATTATCAACAGCACATTGTCATGAAAATGTGCCCAAAGTAAGTTGCTTTACTTCGTTTTACTGTCTTTTTTTTACTGTCCTTAAGTTTTTACTGTCCTTATGTTTGACAATATTTTTCTAAAATGTATAGTTTGTCCACTTTTGTCAGGTTTTGGGAAAATTTTTCCAAATTTACCATGTTTTTTTTCAAATTTGCAACATTTAATTGGTATTTTTTTTTTACTCTTCTCTTTCTCCTCTTTTCTTTTCCTAGTTTGACATCATTTCTCCCGATTGCAAAATTTCTTCAATTTCCTTCAGAATTCCTGCTAATATTTGATAAAGTTTTTAATTTTGCGAAATTAAAAGTGTTATCAATTTTATCAATTTTTCACTAGTTTTGTCGCAATTTTTCCAATTTGTCGAAAGTTTGTCCAACATAACTCAATTTTGTCAATTTTCCTTGAGATGTGTCAGAATTTATCAATAGTTTGTCCAACTTTCTCAAAAGTTTTCTAAAATCCGCAAAGTTTGCGCAATTTTTTGCGCAAAAGTTTGTACCATTTTATTTCTTTTTCTTAAATTTTGTCACAATTTTTCTAAATTATCCAAGTTTTACAATATTTCTGGTAGGATTTACAAAGTTTGTCAATTTACGCTCTAAAGTTTACAAAAAAATTTTCAACTCCACGTGTTTAGGTTGTTTAAAATTTAAAATTCAAATTTGTTAATTTTGTTCTAATTTTGTAATAATTGTTTCAGTATGTAGACAAGTATGTGTACAAATTCATTTGATTCAGTATGTGTGCAAATTGGAAGATTGATAAAATTGGTCGAATTTTCCAAATTATAGTAGTAGTATCATAAAAAAACAAAAATTTGAAATATACTAACAAACTAAAAACAAATTGAATTCCATTCCAACTTACTTTCGAGTCTAAGAACTGTTTTCTTCCCAACCGTCGTATTCCTTTTTTATCTGATATTTCATCGAATATCAACTACATCATTTTCATGTCTGAAGATGTGCCCAAAGTAAGCTGCTTTACTTCGTTTCACTGTTTCCTTAAGTTTGTCCATTGTACAATGTTTTTACAAAATTTACAGTTTGTCCACTTTTGTCTAGTTTTGGAACAATTTCTCTAATTTTTCCAAATTTTCAATTGCACAAGTTTTGCAATGTTTTTTCTAATTAGCAACATATAATTAATATATTGTATGCTCTTCTGTTTTGTCTTCTAGTTTGACACCATTTTTCCCGATTGCAAAATTTCTTCACATTTCCTTCAGATTTTTTGTTAATATATGAAAAAATTTCCTTTGTTACCAATTTTATCAATTTTTCATAATTTAGTCGCAGTAAAAATTAACTCAATTTTGACAATTTTCATTAATTTAATATTGGTAAAACCGTACCACATTATAGATAATCGTATAAACTTAATAGAGTCGGAACACAGCCTGAACATATAAATATATTCAACCTTTCCGGAGCTCTATAACATTATTGAGTCTTTTTAGGACAAAAAAAAAACAAATCTAATGTGAAATTTTCCAGCTATTTACAAGCTTTCAGTACATCTTCGTGGCACTCACAGAAAATCAGAAAAATAACATTGTTAAAAATAACATCGAAAAATAACAGCCATCTGCAAACGCGTTTCGAGATTTATCTTTCATCGGTGCAGCTTTGCTTTTATGAATAATAATATGTACACCACTCACTTGAAACCCACGTGGATGACTAGGGGTTAGATATTTTTAATTTCACATTTCGTGAGAGAGACATGAACTTAACAGGTGGACTGAAAGCTAGTTAATAGCTGGCAAATTTCACATGAGATTTGTTTTGGTAGTCCTAAAAAGACTCAATGATATTTTAAAGCTCCGGAAAGGTTGATTATATTTATACACCATATTTAGGATGTGTTCCGATTTAATTTAGTTTAGTTTTCTCTAATATGTGGGACAATATATCAAAAGTTTGTCCAAGTTTGCAATTTTTTTGGTTTCTAATTTTTTCACTATTTCTCCACATTTTAGCAATATTTTTTCCAAAATTTTCTAAAAGTACCAGTTTATATGTTCTTTTTTTATAAAAATATACTTCAGTAGCAGAAACTATACATAAAAGAGAATATAATATGATCATAAGGGAACACATACAAACTGCAAATAATGAATTGAACTGTTACAATTAATCGAGCAGTGTCTAAGAGTTAGTCAGTAATAAATTATTAACATTAAACTACCAGGTTTAATTGTTATAAATAATTAATATTAAAGATAATGCCTTATAGTAAATATTTAAAGTTGTTTTATTTATTACAATTTTTCACTTCAGGAGACAGCACATTTTATTGAATCAGCCCTCTGCTTAGGACTGAGTTGAATCTCCAAAGTTGTAATTAATAATAAAAATTTATTTACATATATTTACACACATACTAAATTGAGAAATACACATACATACAAACCATGATGTGGTTGTGATATCCAGAGAACAAAATTGATTAAATTAAACACATTAAAATTACATTAAAACTTACATACAATTTAAAAAATATTATTACTATTGAAGGAATTCCTTAATTGAGTAGAATGCTCCCCTTCAGTCATTAAAGTTGTGATTTTAATGTAATATTGATTTTATGGCTTACATTGAATGTTATCACTTAGGTGGTTGTAAAATTTAGTGCCAATACGAAAAAAAAGATTTTTCAAATAAGGCTGGTTTATGCTGTAGAGGTCTTAATTGCGTTCCATTTCTTGTTTGATACGTGTGCGAACTAGATGCAGTGCTATAGTTATGTACATATATTGTTATTAGTGTAGCACAGGCATTCATAAATAAATATCAATGGTAGAGTAATTATATTATCGGTTTTGAAAGAATTTTTGCAGCTCTGCTTAGACTTTAAATTAAAAATTAGCCCAATAATATTTTTTTGTAAAATGAAGCACCTTTTAGCATTACTTGAGATTCCAGAAAGTACAATATCAAATGCAAGATTTGAATAAACAATAGCATAGTAAAGATTTAAAACTGTATTGGTATCAATCAATTTTCTCATTTGAGAGATTTTAAAATAGATTAGATTAGATTATTTATTCATACCAGAGACAAATTACAATTTGTATAGTACAGGTCATTACATCTATTTTTAGCATTTAAAAAAACTAGGACTGGAAAATTCTTTGGTTTAGATCAGGGGTCTCCAAACTACGGCCCGAGGGCCACATCCGGCCCCCGGACAGGTTTTGTCCGGCCCGCGGACAGATTTTGTCCGGCCCGCGGAGAGCTAGCATACTTGAAAACTCCTTTTAGAGAACATATTTTTTTGAGCAAACTAAATTTAGTTTACTGAAGTATTCTAATTTTATGTTGAATAATTATTAATATGACATCTACATTGATATGGTCATGGGCTAACTACTCACAACATTGTTGTAGGCTTATTGTTATTGTTTTTGTGATAAGTTGGATAAAGAAATCCAGAATTGTAATGAGTAAAGACATGTATAATATGCAGAAAATTTAACTTCAATATATAATAACTAACAAATTATTGAAATGAATCCAACTAACATTTTATACATTTTAAATAAAAACATAACTTATGACAAGCATAATGACATAAGAAATACTAATGAGATTTATGTAATTGAGATTTTCCACTGACAATAGTTTGTAGTTGTGGACTAATTTTACTTGTACCAATTATTAAAAGAGATTTAAAATGCTCATCAGTTAATTTAGATCAGTAAACATTTTTTGTGTACTTCAATTTGGAGAATGTCTTCTCACACAAATAAGTAGTACCAAAAATAGAAAACAAATTGAAAACAGAAAGCAAATTATCAAATTGCGTCAGTGGAAGACTCTTATAATATTCCAACAAAGATGAGTTTTGATATTTGTTCTTAATAATATCACTGCACTGTAGATCAATCATTTCCATTTGAAGTTCCGGGGCTAGGGTTTCAATGTCAGTATCAAAAGGATTCTGAAAAATCTTAATTTGATTCGCAATGGCATCAAAGTCCGAGAAACGAGTATCAAAATTTATATTCAAAGCACTCAAAGTTTCGATTGCAAAATCGATAGGAAACTCAGTCTCAGTGGTGTGGCTGAATATTTCACATGTTTTAAAATGTGAAAAACATTTACTTCGTAGTTGTGATTGAAACAGTATCAATTTCTTCCGGAATGATTTGATATTAGTGTATAAATCAGGAAGATGCTGGTTTTCTCCTTGCAATCTCAAATTCAGTTCGTTCACATGTTTTGTCAAATCAACATAGAATGCTAACTTCCACAGCCATGCGTTGTTTTGTAATTCAGTAAGAGGGCGATGCTTTTCATTCAAAAAAAATTCGATCACTGCTCGAAGTTTAAAAAAGCGCTGAAGGACTTTCCCACAACTAACCCAACGTACGGCAGTATGATAAGGTGTCATTTTCTCCAATCTCTTCAATAAATTGTCGAAATTGTCGGTGATTCAGCCCAAAAGATCTGATAAAATTAACAGTTGATATGACTGGTTTCAGAACTTCAGACATATCAAACATTTTCCGCACAAAGACTGTTGATGAATGGTACAATGTAAGACTAATGGTTTTGAACCACCGTCATTTTCTACAGCCTTTGACACAAGAGCGACCACTCATTTATCTTTCCCACTCATGTTTTTGCCTCCATCAGTTGTAATACATTTCAAGTTTTTCCATCGAAGGTTCTTTTGATTAATGGCCATTTCAACTCCTTTAAAAATATCTGTACCAGTAGTTGTGCCATGAATACTATACATATCAAGAAGTTCTTCATGCACTTCATAGCTTTTATCTACTCCTCGAATATAAATCAACACCTGAGCAGTATCTGACACATTCGTTGACTCATCCAAGGCCAAAGAAAACCACTCAACATGTCCATTTTTGTTGAACAGTTGAGAGGATATATTTTCAGCGATGTTTTCTACCCTTTGAGCCACAGTGTTTGCTGACATACTGACAGTTTTTAATAAATTTACCTTTTCAGGGCACATTTCTTCGGCTACTGCAATTATGCATTCTTTGATCATTTCGCCATCGGTGAATGGTTTTCCACGTTTTGCAATTTCAAGAGCCACACGAAAGCTGGCACGAGTTGCAGCCTCTTGTTCAGTTTTGAGTTTTGTAAATGAAGATTGCTGCGATTTCAATCTGCGCTTCATAGCTTCGAATTTTTCTGTCCGCAAACTTCCTGTATATTTTGAGTAATTTTGAAAATGTTTTGTTTCATAATGACGTTTAATGTTATATTCCTTGAGAACGGCTATGCTTTCATTGCAAATCAAACGTAGCGCCTTGTTACTGAACTCAATTACGAAATACTGAATGTTCCACTGATCTTTGAATTTTCTGCATTCACTATCAATTTTTAGCTTCTTTTCCATACTACTAAATCACACACAAAAGCAACAACTCAAAATACTGTTACAAAGATGTCTTAAACTTAAACACGCACAAACACGTTTTAAGGAGGTACGCACTATTTTATTTTACAACAGTGTCATAGGAACTGACTTGTGGTTGCGCCACTAGCATTCTTATATATTCCAATTACTGCCATCTAGAAGTGAGTGGAAGACACCAGAACTTTCTCGAACCAACGAGATTATTCTGTACTTGCTATTAGCGCCATCTGTTAGCGATAGAAGGTACTACCTATTTCCGTTTGTATCCACCAGATGTCGTGTCACGTTACTCCTCATGGCTCGTACTCTACGACTAATTTAGAAATTACAGATAATGACAGGAAAATTAATAATATGCAGTGTTGCCGTTTTGCGGACTTTAGTTCGATTTGCAGCCTTTTTTAAACGTTGCGTACTTTTTCGGACTTTTTTTTTTCATCAGTGGACTATTTCACTTTTTACCACCGGCAACAATGATAATATGGTTTTGGCCCTCGGAACTTATTGGAGTAATCAGTATGGCTCTAAGGCTGGAAAGTTTGGAGACCCCTGGTTTAGATCATTAATTTTATATGGTTCAATGCAGATTAAGTATCCGATAATTGTTTTTCTATAGAGGAAAAAGTTTTTCATCTCTTTAAATTTGCTGTTTTTGCAAAGAGCATATTATAAAATTCCACATAAATTCATCCATCAAATCCATCATTTATAAAAACTGCCTGTTTCAAGGAGAGTGGTTTTATATGCAGGGAAGGTATGATTAACTTTGCGTCTAGTATCATAAGAATGGCTAGACACTACTCCATCAAAAAACTGCTTATTTTTAAAAACAAAATTTACACATTCAGAGAAGTGTATGGCAGGTAGAGTTAACAAATTTAATGATTTAAATTGTTCTCTACAGGATTCACATATTTTGAGATTTCCCATGATTCTAATCATTCTTTTTTGGATTGTAAAGACTTCTTGACTGTGTGACCCACCCCAAGAAAGGATTCCGTATGACATAACTGACTAAAATTGACCAAAGTATGCTGTTCCAAGAGTTTCAGTTTCTACCCCTTTTTTCAGTTCCTTAAGTGCATAACAAATTTTACTTAGTCTGCCAAACAACTGCTTCACATGTTCTGACCAATACATAAATTCATCAATGGTAATTCCAAGAAAGTTTGTTTTGTTGGCATATAATATTTGTGTCTTATAAAGATATATGGTGTCTGGATACAGTGAAGTATTTCTACAATGTCTGAAAAGAATACAGTTTGTTTTAGATGTGTTCAGAACTAGCGCATTGTTTTGAAACCAATTTGCAATGTTTTCTGTGGCATTGATAGTTTTGTCACACAATAGGGTATAGTCCTTTTCTACTATAAGCAAGTTAGTGTCATCGGCATATGAAGTTACTGCAATAGTTGGGTCTGTTATGATATTTGACATATCATTTTCATATAGGATGAACAAGATCGGACCAAGTACACTACCCTGTGGTACACCCATAGCAATTGTTTTCTCATCTGAAAAATATGTTTTTGTATTATGCTTTACACATACTATTTGTAGTCTGTTAGAAAGATAAGATCTAAACCAGTCATGTGCTATTCCGCTAATCCCCATTTTATATAACTTGCACAGAAGTATTTCATGGTTCACACTCTCAAAAGCCTTCGACAGGTCCAGAAATACACCATAAGCAATATAGCCATTGTCCAAATAATGAAGGATCAACTCAATAAAAGCGAAAATGGCAGTTGTAGTAGATTTACCCTTCTGAAATCCATGCTGATTATTTGTTATCACTCTGTTTGCCCTCAAAAATGGAACGAATCTTCTGCACATAATAATTTTAAATAATTTAGAAAAGGATGAAAGTAAACTAATGGGTCTGTAATTTTCCACTAGAAGTGAATCACCCTTATTTTTGAACAATGGCCTAATAAGTGCATTCATTCAGTATGCACGTTATAGGTTCTAAAATATATTGACTGATATTCTTCAGTAAAACATTACTTATTTCATAGTCTCCCGATGAATACTTGTTTTTCAAACTATTTATCACTTCTAAAACCTCATTTTGGGTTATCTTTGTTAAGTAAATCGATCTGTTGCATTCTGGCACAAGGTAACTTTCGAAATTATTTGCAGTATTACCACATATGAGACGAGAAGGGGCGGTTAGAAAATAATCATTGAATATATTACAAGCAACATCTGGTTCTGTATACAATTTATCGTTAGTTTTAATTCCATTGAAAGAGTAATTAGTGTTTTTTGACTTGCCTAGTTCTGAGTTCATAATTGACCAGACTGTTTTAGACGTATTATCAGATTGAGCAATTTTTTCACCATAGAGTTTTTTCTTTTCTGACAGCAACAAGTTGCAGTAATATTTTTGGTATTAATTCAGTTCATGGTTTGTTATTTGTTTGAGGAGGTACATTTCTGATAACAAGTTAAGGGTATTTTTTGCATTCATAACAATTTCTGATCCACATTGGTTTTTTCATTGAATGAATATGAACTTTCTTCAGAGGAAAAGCTTAATTCACCGAACTCGTGAGTTGAGCAATGGATCTATTATACATATAATCAACGTTTTTTGCTTCAAATACACTTAACCAGGTCTCCTTTGATAATGATTGTTAAAGCTTGTCATAGTTTTTTGCACTGAACGAACGTTTCCATTCATGGGTGTCTTCAGAGATTCTTTTTTTTTACGCAGATGTATTGTCCATAATGATCAGATATATTTGTATTTATGACATTTACAGAATAAGTTATTTTACTGGGAACATATATATTATCCAAACAAGTTGCGCTGTGTCTGGTAACTCTAGTTGGTTCATCTATTGTGAAAATCATATCATTGGAATTTAACATATTGTTTACTAGGTCTATGTGCCTTTTATTTTTTGCAGTTTTTAACATGTCTATGTTGAGATCTCCAGCAATCAAAACACATTTATCACCTTCCATGGCTCTTTCTAAGAGAAGATCTATTTTTTTAATGTAATGTTCAATACTAGTTGTTGGGGGTTTGTAGACTACACAGATGATGTAATGAGTATTATCAATTCTTATTTCAGCACCACAACATTCAAAAACATATTCTTTACTTAAATTATTTATATCGCCTATTATTAAAGGATTCAATAATGTTAATGCATATAAGGCTAGTCCACCATGTGATCCCTGCTTTTTGCGACAAAAGGATGAGATCAATTTATAATTTTCTAAATGGAATGCTTCTAGAATGTCAGCTGTTTGCCAGTGTTCAGTAATGGCAATGAAATGCTGTTGAACTATTACACAAATATTATTTATACAATTTGAGATACTTCTAACATTTTGATGAAATAAACTTAAAGCTATATTTTCCTTGATACTTTGATCTGGAGATGAACAAGTTAATTGCTATACCTTCCTTGTTTTATTTGCTTCTAACTCCAGAAGCCTCTTATAGCAGGGGCATTCAGGGTCAAATACAGTATGGTTTGTTGTTAGCACTTTTTTCAGTCTCTTATTTGTCTCAGCACATTTTATGCAATTAACGTTTTCGGGATCAGGGCAATCATTTGATTTATGCATACCTCCACAGTTGAAGCATGTTATGCTATTTTCACAGTTATGAGCTTTATGTCCATATCTTGCACATTTGAAGCACTTCAGCACACTGAAAAACTCTTGCGCCATACATCTTCTCCATCCAATGTTGATTCTACCCAATTCACATATTCTTTCCTTGAGTGAGACATCCACAATAAGTACTATATTGCCCTTATCAACCTTGTCCTTCTGTTTATATTTCCTCCGCACCTCTATTATAGTAGACTCGTCGATATGAAGGTCATTTTGTTCTCTTATACATTCTATTATAACACTATCATCATTCTCAATGTATTCTTCTTCAACGCCTCGAATAATAATTTTTTGAATTTTTTGTATTCCATCTGCCACACTATATTTATTTCCAAGGTCACTCTCCACCCTTTGCTTGATTTTCTGCTTTGCCACTGAATTAGTACAATTAATGATGATTGAACCTCCTTTTCCTCTCCCCATGTTTTCCACACCAATAGCCAAACCCTTGGGGTCAATTTTTTCATCACATCACGGTCTGGCTTATCTCTGGGTTTGATCACTATGATTTCGGTATTTTCAATGACTTCTCAAGCTGCTGCGTTGGCATAGCTTTTACTGCTACCAGCAGCATTGAGATTTGTTCTCTTTAGTATTTTATTTATCACCTCATCTTGTTCTGAAATTTTTTTATTCTGCCACTTAATAATACTCTGTAGATTTTTGAATTCTCCAATCATTGTTTACTCCATGGCCCGTAAACTTTCATGTAAAGATTCATAATGGGACTGATTCTGGCATTTGCTGCATGCCTGGATCATAACTCTACTTTTGAGCTCCATAACTTTCACTTCAGAGGAGGTTAAGCCACAGCACTCTTTGCATTGTAAATCTTTGCAGATATCACACGTAAATATATCTCTTCCCTTTTCAGGAGGTTTTTTACATGACCAGCACCTCATTTTATATCAAATATTTTTGAGCCTGGCCCTGTCCTTTTCTCGTCAGGCGAATAAAACAAAACAAAAATGTACTTGAACTATCAGAAGGTGAGGACTTCTTATGGTAGTAAAAAATGTTCAGTTCATCACAATATTAATAAATTTCTCACTATTGAGTCACTTTTACTATATATTTATTTATGGCAATGAAGTACGCTGCTATGCGATTTATAATTATGTAAATTTTGTATTTAAGTTCGCGTTTTATTTAACAATAAAGTTAGTTTGAACACGAGCAATTTTTATACGTACGACTTTCACTATCTCCTTTTTTACTATCCTCCTTTTTTACTATATATAAAATAAGCTCTTGATAGTTTCTTGCGAACCATATGAATGTGATAAAACCACGTAACTTTGCTATTAATTTGTACTCCAAGAAATTTGTGTTGTTAGTATTTGATAGTTTGTAGTGTTATTATTTATTACAGTTTCTCTCCTTGGTTTTTCTTTTAAATTTAAATTCAAATTCAAAACAGTTTATTTCATTAAATAAGCTTAAGTTTAAGTTATAAATAACATAAATGTATTTCAATAGTGTACGCTAAATGAAATATGTCCTTAATCTTCATATAATTTTATCTGGTTCTGGAATTTCATTAATGAATATGGTTCTATATCGATAAGGATACGATGGAGTTCCTTCTTTAGATTCTTCATCGGTAGTGTCTTTACATGTAATGGTAACGAGTTAAAAAGTTGCATCTTACTATACGGCGGAATCTTTTCTGTTAGCGTTAGTCTGTTTTTGGGTTTCCTAAAGTTTTAGATATTAGTACGTGTATCTTTGACGTTCTTCACCTTAAATTCTTGAAATAGATTTTAGCCAATAGTTGTAAGAATTCTCGCTGTTCTAAACTTCCCTCTGCATGTTTCTCTATAATTTAAATTATATACGACTCTTATAGCTTCTTTCTGAATCTTAAATACATCATTTGTTAGTATTCCTCTCCCCCAAAATTTTATTAAAATATAAACAGACAGTTTTATCATGAATCACAATAAGTCGGTTTCTATGGCACCATTTCTTTGGCACAATTTTACTAAAATATAAACAGACAGTTTTATCATGATTTACAATAAGTCGGTTTCTTTGGCACCATTTATTGAATTGATTGATACTGGTTTCCACCTTTTTCAATTTTCAATTCATCAATACTGTTAGCAGTAACAGTAATTGATATATCATCAGCAAACATGGTGGTCTTGGCGCCTATGTAATCATTAATAAATAGTTAAAATAAAAGTGGTCCCAAGACAGATGCCTGTGGCATACCCATTCCGATATCCTTTGTGTTAGAGATGTAGTTGTTTAATCTCACAAATAATTTTCGTTCTGTCAAGAATGATCGCAGAAGGTTTGAAAAGGTGACTCGAAAGCCGTAACATTCCATCTTAATTATAAAATCTATATTAACATTATCAAATGCTTTGGCTAGATCGAAGAATAGTTCAACAACAAGGTTTCCTTCATCTAGGTTTTGTATGACAAATTTAACGAAACTGCCGGCAGCAGTTTCTACCAATTTATTTGTTCGAAATTATGCTGACTTTCTGCTAGCAGTTCATATTTATTTAAAAATATGCGATCAGATATGAAGAGCTCAAATATTTTTGAGAATGAAGATGTCAACGAGATTGGTCTATAGTTTATGTAGTGATGAACTATAACGGTAAACTATAATGGTAAACCTTAGTCTATGGATTTATTGTAAAAATGTACTAGCGGTAGATCGATAGCTGTGAAAATACGTATTACGGTGTTAACTGTAAATCCGTCAATGCCTGCTGAATTCCTGGAAGAGATTTTGTAAATAATATTATATCAGCTTATAGACATAGTGACATGAGAAGGATGTTAATATTCAGTATTTGCTTTAGTGCATTGCCAGGATAGTGATGGATAAACTCGTTTGATACATTCACGAGGAATTTCGAAGTAATTAGCAAATTCTTCTGCGAGTTCATTTTGATTCACTATTGTGTTTTTATTTATTATTAGGGAAATTTGTTTTGGTTAAGAGCATGTACCAAAATTTTTGTTTATTATGTTACAAGCCTCTTTCATTTTTTTATTTGCAGAATTCATTGTATTGAAGAAGTAGGATCTTTTAGTAATACATTTATTAAGTGTTGCATTTTTTTTAAATTCTATATGCTTTAAGAAGATGGTGATCACGCACTCTGCAACATGCCCAATACAGATCTCACAACTTCTTACGCTCCTCTATGATTGCTGATGTTATCTATTTGTTGCTAGGTTTAATAACAATTCGCTTTAGTCCCTCTGGCATAATATGGTTAAGTGCAAATGAGATTGTATTTAGAAATTCCTTAAAACTTTCATCAACATTTTTTTGACGCACAGATCCAAAATCCAACTTGTAGAGCCAGTGTCGTGTTTTATTGAAATTTTCTTCAGAATATATGCTAGTTTATAAACATACGAATCTCCATTTTTTAATTCAAAATCTTTCAAATTTAGGTGTAGAATTTGACTGAGATTATCAGTAAGAACAGGTTCAACTGGTGATCTAGGTTCCTGGCTATGTAGCCTATTGCTGTACGTGTACAAGAGCCATCTGTTCTACCGCATATTCTTGTAGGCCACATATTAGTCAACACCTTATAGGCCAACACCTTAGAAGATCTAGTAGAACTCGTCTATCTGTAGTAGATTGTAGATCTGCATTATCTTTTATTTGGTCAATGTTAAAATCAGCTCAGAGTATAGATAACATGATTATTGAATTTTTGCACTTGGCTTAAAACACTTTATTTTGAGTTGCTGAGTCACTAACGAAATACATGTATTTTGTACCATTAGATTTATACCACACGTTTCGAAATCTAGTTTAGTAGAGAACTTTTGAATATTAAAAACAATTAAAAAAAAAAAGATCAGATGCTTCTAAGGTTTGAGGTACATAAATCGCAATCCCTCCATATTTATGTAAGCTTCTGCAGAAGCTAAAAACAAGAAGGAAGTTGGTTATTACGATTGATCCTATTTCAATTTGTTCACATTTGTTAGTTTTCTTAAATACTTTGGCATGAGATTATTTCTAATTTTGTTAAAAGTATAATGTTATTATATCCTATTCTATGTTTAATAGATATAAGTCCCAGGCGCTGTAAAATAGAATTTACAGGTGTTACAGGTGTACCTATATGTTACATTTGATTATTTTACGCATACATCTGTTTTGTATAATTGCGAGCGTTTTTATCAAATATGCCGGAAGATTATAACAGACGGGTGCACAAAAATTAGCTTGCGGTGGTATCAATGCTTTTTATAAAAATAATTTAATTTGTAAGCTCACAATCAGTCTTTTGCCAACCCCACTTAATAAATAGGATGTCTATAAAATTTGATTCATAACAAAAGTTGCGTTTCGAATGAAGTTGAGTCTATTACCAATATTCATACCTAAATACTTATACTCTGATGCCATTTCTATGGAAAAATTACCAAGAACTTTCGAATCAATACCCAATGCACACAGTTGGAGCTTATTGTGTATTATCATATATTTAGATTTATTGACATTTACACTTAGACTATTGCTCAATAATTACTCAGTTATATTTACAAGATCAAAATTAACTTGCTCAAATAATTCTTTTAAATCCGTACCAGATGCATATAGCATTGTGTCATCTGCAAACATTTCTATATTACAGTGTTTTACAATTTGCGTTATAACATTAATATAAAGTATGAGCAACAATGGACCTAAGACGATACCCTGTGGTATACCATAAGCTACATAAATACTACTCGAATTCCAGTTTTTTTCAGTAACTTTGTCACAAGTTTTTCAAATTATCCAAGTTTTTCATTTTACTTTCGAAAGTTTACAAGAGATATTCCAACTGATGTCAAAAAAACCAGAGTTGGACATACTTTTGTAATTTTGACCAATCTCAATTTTCCATTATTTTGTCGCAATTTCTGTAATTTGTTCGAGGATTGTCCAAATTTGAAAATATTTTTGCCAATACGTTTGTGTGGTTTTATAGTTTTTTTTTGTGCAGTTTTAAATTTTCTAGGTTTATCAAAATATTTTGAAAAAACAAACTTAGTAGTTTGTCCAAATTTTTTTCATTTGATTATAATTTTTCAAAATCATCCAATTTTCATCACTTGTCCAATTTTAATCATTGTTTTTCTAGTTTTGTCATAACACATTTGAAAGTTATTTCTAAAGTTTTTTCTTAAGTTTGTGCAATTTTGTCAATTGTCTTACATTATTGGTTGATTGTGCAGTTACTTGTTGAAACTTCATTTTAACATTAAAGATAAAAACATAAATTGTTTTTAAGTTTCAAACTTATTGTACATATAAATAGTTTGTATATAATTACCTCAAGAAACCACAGTGTTGGTGAAACATATGTTGCATTTATACAATAAATTTGGAACTTAAAAACAATTTATGTTTTTATCTTGTCTTAGATGGTTTAAAACAGGAGTCGCCGATGTTTTTGTTTCTTTGGGCCACTTTAGAGAAATTCTTGGGTTTTTGGCCCACAAGTATATTACAAGTTTTATTCAGTAATCTTTTCTCATTCACACATTTTCCAGTATTCAAAAATATATTCTTTCCACTCAAAAATAAAATATGAATAAATGTTTACGGCTTTCTAATAACGGAAATCTTATAAAATACTAACAAGATATGCGTTCGGGCAACTTTTTCTTACACACACTGGCTATTAATATTTAATTTCGATATCAACTTCAAGGTCAAATTTTATTTACAAACACCTATTCTTATTCGTTGTCACTGTTTTCATTTGAAAACAATGCTGAATGTATTCTTCGGATGACTCAGGTAAAAACTTCTGCTTTTTTTGTAATTCCGAGATTCTCACATCAAAACATATAAAGTGTGTAACGTTTACCGACTCAATATTGCGTAACTATAAGTAGTACTATCCAAAATATTAATGCAAATTTTAAAATCATTGGTTACATTACTTAACATTTAGGACATTATTAACGTCGATTGCTAAAATTGTTGTGGATATATGTTACTGTGCTATTAATACTAAAGTTGTTATTGCAATTGGTTGTAAACTCAATATACGATATTTCATTGATCATAACACTGAATAGTTTTGCTGAATTCTTCTTATTTGACTTTGTTTCCGTCGAATATGTTTTCTCGGAAAATGTCACGCTCAATATGCCATATGAGGTAAATATATAGAAAATTCAATTTGAATGCACTTAAAATTGGGTTTTATAAATACGTATGGAATGCGTTCAGGAGAATAGGTACAATGATTTTAAACAAAATTATCTACTTATGTACAAAAACAAAAACAGCCGTTTCTCGACTTATACGGTAGGATGCTTAAAAAACAACAACTAGGGATTCAAAACTGTAAAATTTGTTTAATAATCATAACCTCAACAGACTTCATCGCCCATATTTGTCTCTTCTAATTCATTTAGAATGAATTTGCTCTTATTTTAACAATCCATTATCAGGAATTACTTTTTATTCTTCTATAATTCGCTAGAAACCACTAGGTTTATTAAGCTTAGCAATTTCGTAGTTTCCTTTGAAATCTTAAGCTACAATCCATATTGAGATCATTAACGGAAAAATATTTATTTTTAGTCCTTCACTTAATATTTGAATATCGAGTATAGAACGAGTATAGTAACATCTTTATTCGATCGTTTTCAGGATCACTAAACTCGGACTTCATCACGTCCACCAATTTGTCTTCATTAAAAACACTTTCCATAATGAATTCCGCTATATCGGTTAGAGCTAAATCGCCAAACCCTTCACATCCTAGTTGATGTGCCAAGCAAATAATCGGGGAATATTCATCCCTAGTATTTAAAATATCATCTTTGTCGATAGAAATAACATTAAATTTACTTAAAAACTCTTTAAAAATCGATATTAATTGACCGTTTAAAAATATATGTATTTAAATTAAATCAATATTTAACAATATATGTTGATATATTGAAACAATAATTTAAAATATTAGCTAATAAGAAGGAACTATATGAATACTGATTGAGTTGCTAATTTATAGCCGAAGTTTCAAACCTTATGTGAATGAATGTCACGAAGACTAGATATGACAAAGAGGAAACTGTTAAAGATATAATAAAATGATTGAAATTCTGACTGAATATCTAATATTTCAAACTTTCTAGAATTCGATATTGTAATTAAAACGTTTAAATTCAGTTCTTCGAAACTCGTCCAATTATAACAATTTTTCAAGATTCCATTATTTCATATTTTATTTACTAGATGAATATAAGTTTGTCAATATTGATGGATTTTCTGGCTGTATATCTCAAGATTCAACCTATCTGTATCGAAATTGTTGAAGCTGATTTTAAATGAGGAACATTAAATTTAAAAACCTTGTAAATTGAACCATACATTCTATTATATGTAGGTACTTGATTTAAGTTTTCATTATTTTCAATTTAATTGCTTTTATCTATTTCTATATAAAATTGATAAGCAATATATACTTGAATTTTTAAATTTCTTTAAAAACCATCTCGCTAAAAATGCAATTACCCGAATTTACTAGCCAATATCAATATATAAGTGGTTCTAATCCCGCAATTTACACCACGCATGACTTATCTAATCCAGGAAATACCAACAATTATTATTTTCCTATTATTATATCTACAATCTTTCTAATTATAATTATTTCTAATTATATATCTAGATTAGCGTTTAAATGGGGTTGTCGGCAAATATTTTCGAGTTCCACAAATCGATGACTTTAATTATATTATTATGTATGTATTGTGGTCGGAACTTTTCAGCAGATGTTTTGTATATATTGTGGTCGGAACTTACACCAGTAATACACACCAGTAATAGCATTGGGTTAATTTGTGAATATTTTGACATCACTTAAGGGACGTGAACCAGAATTCAAGATACACCACGTTCTGCTAGACCAGGGGTCTCCAAACTGCGGCCCGAGGGCAACATTCGGCCCGCGGACAGATTTTGTCCGGCCCGCGGAGAGCTAGCATACTTGAAAACTCCTTTTAGAGAACATATTTTTTATAGCAAATTAAATTTAGTTTACTGAAGTATTCTAATTTTATGTTGAATAATTATTAATATGACATCTACATTGATATGGTCATGGGCTAACTACTCATAACATTGTTGTAGGCTTATTGTTATTGTTTTTGTGATAAATTGGATAAAGAAACACAGAATTGTAATGAGTAAAGACATGTATAATATGCAGAAAATTTAACTTCAGTATATAATAACTAACAAATTATTGAAATGAATCCAACTAACATTTTATACATTTTAAATAAAAACATATAACTTATAACAAGCATAATGACATATGAAATACTAATGAGATTTATGTAATTGAGATTTTCCACTGACAATAGTTTGTAGTTGTGGACTAATTTTACTTGTACCAATTATTAAAAGAGATTTAAGATGCTCATCAGTTAATTTAGATCTGTAAACATTTTTTGTGTACTTCATTTTGGAGAAGGTCTTCTCACACAAATAAGTAGTACCAAAAACAGAAAACATCCCACGAGCAAATTTATGCAAATTATCAAATTGTGTCAGTGGAAGAGTCTTATAAAATTCCAACAAAGATGAGTTTTGATATTTGTTCTTAATTATATCACTGCACTGTAGATCAATCATTTCCATTTGAAGTTCCGGGGCTAGGGTTTCAATGTCAGTATCAAAAGGATTCTGAAAAATCTTAATTTGATTCGCAATGGCATCAAAGTCCGAGAAACGAGTATCAAAATTTATTTTCAAAGCACTCAAAGTTTCGATTGCAAAATCGATAGGAAACTCAGTATCAGTGGTGTGGCTGAATATTTCACATGTTTTAAAATGTAAAAAACATTTACTTCGTAGTTGTGATTGAAACAGTATCAATTTCTTCCGGAATGATTTGATATTAGTGTATAAATCAGGAAGATGCTGGTTTTCTCCTTGCAATCTCAAATTCAGTTCGTTCACATGTTTTGTCAAATCAACATAGAATGCTAACTTCCACAGCCATGCGTTGTTTTGTAATTCAGTAAGAGGACGATGCTTTTCATTCAAAAAAATTTCGCTGCTCGAAGTTCAAAAAAGCGCTGAAGGACTTTCCCAAAACTAAGCCAACGTACGGCACTATGATAAGGTAAGTCATTTTCTCCAATCTCTTCAATAAATTGTCGGAATTGTCGGTGATTCAGCCCAAAAGATCTGATAAAATTAACAGTTGATATGACTGGTTTCAGAACTTCAGACATATCCAAACATTTTCCGCACAAAGACTGTTGATGAATGATACAATGTAAGACTAATGGTTTTGAACCACCGTCATTTTCTACAGCCTTTGACACAAGAGCGACCACTCATTTATCTTTCCCACTCATGTTTTTGCCTCCATCAGTTGTAATACATTTCAAGTTTTTCCATCGAAGTTTCTTTTGATTAATGGCCATTTCAACTCCTTTAAAAATATCTGTACCAGCAATTGTGCCATGAATAATATACATATCAAGAAGTTCTTCATGCACTTCATAGCTTTTATCTACTCCTCGAATATAAATCAACACCTGAGCAGTATCTGACACATCCGTTGACTCATCCAAGACCAAAGAAAACCACTCAACATGTCCATTTTTGTCGAACAGTTGAGAGGATATATTTTCAGCGATGTTTTCTACCCTTCGAGCCACAGTGTTTGCTGACATACTGACAGTTTTTAATAAATTCACCTTTTCAGGGCACATTTCTTGGGCTACTGCAATTATGCATTCTTTGATCATTTCTCCATCGGTGAATGGTTTTCCACGTTTTGCAATTTCAAGAGCCACACGAAAGCTGGCACGAGTTGCAGCGCAGCCTCTTGTTCAGTTTTGAGTTTTGTAACTGAAGATTGCTGCGATTTCAATCCGCGCTTCATAGCTTCGAATTTTTATGTCCGCAAACTTCCTGTATATTTTGAGTAATTTTGAAAATGTTTTGTTTCATAATGACGTTTAATGTTATATTCCTTGAGAACGGCTTTCATTGCAAATCAAACATAACGCCTTGTTACTGGACTCAATTACGAAATACTGAATGTTCCACTGATCTTTGAATTTTCTGCATTCACTATCAATTTTGCGCTTCTTTTCCATACTACTAAATCACACACAAAGCAACAATTCAAATCAAAATACTGTTACAAAGATGTCTTAAACTTAAACACGCACAAACACGTTTTAAGGAGGTACGCACTATTTTATTTCACAACAGTGTCATAGGAACTGACTTGTGGTTGCGCCACTAGCCTTCTTATATATTCCAATTACTGCCATCTGGAAGTGCGTGGAAGACATCAGAACCTTTCTCGCACCCACGAGATTATTCTGTACGTGCTATTAGCGCCATCTGTTAGCGATAGAAGGTACTACCTATTTCCGTTTGTGTCCACCAGATGTCGTGTCACGTTACTCCTCATGGCTCGTACTCTAGGACTAATCTAGAAATTTCAGATAATGACAGGAAAATTAATAATATGCAGTGTTGCCGTTTTGCGGACTTTAGTCCGATTTGCAGCCTTTTTTAAACGTTGCGTACTTTTTCGGACTTTTTTTTTCATCAGTGGACTATTTCACTTTTTACCACCGGCAATAATGATAATATGGTTTTGGCCCTCGGAACTTACTGGAGTAATCAGTATGGCCCTAAGGCTGGCAAGTTTGGAGACCCCTGTGCTAGACCAACTGATAGACGACTAATTGAAACTATTGATTGGAGTCCCTCTGCTAGTCTAAATTCATCCAAAACCTTCATTTAAAATCATTTCTAAAAGCTGTAAAAAAAGCTCTATAAAAACAAGTAAAAAGTATCCCAAAATGAACAAACTTTTTAAATATTTGTTTTTCGACAAAACCAGACTAGAAAGTTTTGTATTTTAAAGTAAAAATTGAACTTAAAAAAAAACAAATTCGACTCAACACTGCTCAAATTACCCAGCAATGATTTCAACATATAATGGAAAATTTTACCAACAGAATGTGCTGCCTCAGCCATGGCGGTCTTTTAGCAGATGTTTTGTTTCACACATAACTTCCATATCTGAGCATTAAAATAAAATAAACACAATTATCAATTTTCAAATTAAAAGCGTCCCTAATTACAAAATTAAACCCGTTTTGGGGCAGCGTATTTGGGGCTTCTTATATTCAAACAATGTACTCAAATGTATGCAGTATAATACAGGTTAATTTCTAATATATAATCAGGTTTTAATATTTAATTTTTGAACAGAATTTCGCCGCCAGAAAATTAATCTTTTCGTCAGTTTAATCTATCTGGTCTTACGTACGTAAAAAATTGATATTCAACAAACTTAAAACAAACGGAACACAGCCTGAATATATAAATAATATATTGAGCCTTTCCGGAGCTCTATAACAATTACTGAGTCTTTTTAGGACTACCAAAACAAATCTCATGTGAAATTTGTTATTCTATAGCTTTCAGTCCACTTTCGTGGCCCTCAACAAAAACCTTAAAAATAACATTGTTTTTAAGATCTTTAAGATTTTTAAGACTGTGGACGCGTTTCGAGATTTATCTCTCATCAGCGCAGCTTTGCTTCCCTGAACAACAATTTGTAAACCACTTACTTGAAACCCATGTGGGTGTTTAGGTTGAGAAATTTGAGAAAAAAATAATGCCTAATAAGCAGAATGTTCAATAAAAAACATGTTAGGTAGATGGAAATAATTAAATCAATTTAGATTTTTCGAGGTTTCAAAGTGGTTCAGACTGACCTTTTTGGAAAGTAAATTTGGAAAGCGTATTTTATACCCATTGTACCAATACCCATTGTACCAATTGCTAAAAATGAGGCATACCGAAAGAACCAGCAACGTAACATTAGAAGCGCAGCAGAAGAATATAAGCGTCTACAATGGGAAGAAAAGCGTATTTTCTTATTTCAGAGCGAAGCAAAAAAAGGAAGCAACAAAATCAGCAACACAGCACAAATCACAAAGCGAAACCTGGAAATCATACCGGAACCTTAACAACCAGAGAAAATAATTCAAACCTAGAGTTACAGCTTGTAGCAATGCAGAAGGATGTATCCTGAACAATAAAGGGGATACATGGAAAAGATGGAACGCACACTTCAACGGCCTTCTGACGACAAACGAACATCGAACACCAGAAAGAGTTGATTACGTACTGGAAATTGAGGAAGGAGGTGGAACAAGTTACTGCCCCGACTATAGGCGAAGTAGAGACAGCACTCGTAAATCTTATAAACAACAAGTCACCGGGGAAAGAAAATATACCAAGCGAGCTCCTCTAGTACGGTGGTCTTGAGTTACAGCATTCTTTCACCATAAACTGGTGGTGAGGATATGGCAAACTGAAATCGTCCCAAAATAATGGCAGCTGGGAGTCTTATATCTACTTCATAAGACAGGTGATGTAACGGATTGTGCAAATTATATCTAATGCTACTGGGGTATAATGCTACTAGACTCTGCATACAAAATATATGCGTACATCCTACATAAGAGACTCCAAACCTATAGAGAGGCGGCAGGAGGTACAATACGATAGTGTATTCCGACCGGATAGATTGACGGGTCAATAGATCAACTTGGAGTTCAACGTGGAAACCCACCGTTTATTGATTTTAAGGCAGCGTATGACTGTTAATAGGCCCAAATATATATATATATATATATATATATATATATATATATATATATATATATATATATATATATATATATATATATATAATTAGACCTAAATATATGCTGACATGGACGAGCTTGAAATCCCTAAAAAGCTAATAAACTTAACTCGCTGCTGTATTAAAATTCAAAATGACATGTTGACACCATTTATAATTGACATGTTGACACCATTTATAAATGTGATACGCCAAGGCAATGCAATCTCATGTTTGCTGTTTAATATAGCACTAGAAATAAGTGTAAGGGACTCGAGGCAGAATTCTGGAGAATCATCTTCTACAAATCTAGGCAACTAGTCGAGTAAGTCGATGACATAGATTTCGTCGGGAGATCGCTATGCAGCAATCATTTATCAAACTCGAATGTACGACGAACAAGATGGGATTAAAAATTAACGCCAGTAAAACTAAATACATGGATATAACAAGAACCCCAAATACAACACCAGAGATCAGAACTGTAATCATAGGCTTTGAAAATGTCGAGAGTTTTATATATCTGGGATACCAAGTAAATGTTGTTGTTGTTACTGAGGGTGAGATCTAGAATTGCAGACGCTCCGTTTCTCTCAAAAGTTGGTTTTGCCTTCATTATTTATGACTAGAACCAGAAATAAAATAGAGTATCCTGTCCCCCATAGCGTCCGTACGTGGTCTTCCCCAACTTTATGATTTCCTATTGAAGCCGCCTGAAATCGGCAGTGGTTTATGGTGTGACTTGAGACTCTGCTTTAGGTCATTAAGGGAGAGATCCAGTGCCTGGAGGCATAAGTGGCTGGAGTGCCTGGAGAAATAACAACTGTAAATTACAGCGTCCTCCAATTCAATAAACGCGAACGCCTTTTCCACTCCTCAGTACCAGTATTTCTGTGTTGTTGATAGTAATGGCCGCATCGTTTTTAAATCACAGTACACCTCGTGGGCTTTGATTATTTTTTTATTTGGCCCAAAAGTTATAGATACCTAAGTCTATTTGCAGTTCGACTACTGCGGCCTATAATAAGTCGTGCGCGGGTTCTGTTTAGCTTGATTGTAAGGATTTTATGATTGTATGGATTTTGAATCATTTTATTGCTTGGATGGCCTTGTCTCATGTTTCCCGTCTATACCTTCGACAGCGCATAGCGGAAGTATTCACATTTTCCGCTATTCCCGCTATGTCCTTGTTTTTTACAGATTGGGCAGGTTTGCTCATTTGTACAGATTTTAGCTGCGTGCCTTTCTTTTCCGCAGGCATAGCATAGTTTCGATCTGTCGGGTCCGCCGCAGTTTTCGGCCATGTGGTTTGTAGGACCAGCATTTGTAACACCGTGTGATCTTTATTTTGTTCTCAATATATCGCGCTAGGCCCACTTTTACGTAGGTCTAATATTCTGCGCCGTTCTTATTTAATAAAAGTTTAGTAGCTTGGGTGTGGTTTGCATTTGGTCTTAGGTTAAAGTGATCACACGTCCCGATTTTGGCGAGACAGTCCCGCTTTTTGGAGGACAGCCCCGCGTCCCGCCGATTTTTAAAAATGTCCCGCTTTTTAGAAAATATCTACATATCTTATTTTAAATGTACTGTAAATGTTTTATAGATATATATATATATATATATTAGAGCCAGATATATATATATATATATATATATATATATATATATATATATATATATATATATATATATAAAATAAGATTTTCCACATATACACATAATATCTCCTTTTTTAATGCCACTCAATGAATTTTTTTAATATCTATCCAATTGAACTGTCTGAATTCTTCTAGATATTCCAAGCAGTTTTTTATAAAAAATTCTGACTTCTTTCCGAAAATCCGGTCGTTTAATGGCACCTTGTTATAATAGTAGTTTATGATACAAGTGCCCAAAAGCCTTTCACACACGTGTGTCATATATTATTTTATCTACGAAGCATATTAAAATACTGTTAAATCTACAAATAAATAATTGTTTCCTTCCGATAATAATGTAAAAATTGTAATTTTGACAGACAACATACTTCAAAGCACTGACACACTAAGGTTAGAACGTTCAGCGCCTCCGTGAAAAAAATTGCTGACTAGTAAAAACGCACAGTGACGGGAACACTATTTGGTCGTTGTCGATGTAATCTAGATTAACCTAGAGTTAATAATTAGGTTATGGCTATGTTAACTTATATTAGAGCCAGATAAATCCAGACTGAGAGGCTTGATTCTCGAACTCTTGATTCCAAATAAGAAAAATTAATTACAAAATGTCAGAAAATTTATTTTCACTAAGTCTGTTCTTCTTTAGTGACGCAAGTTGTTGCCATAGCAACAACAAACAGAAATCGTTTAATAATGAAACTCCATTTGATTTACATTGGACTTTTAAGTCCAATGCATCCATGCATCTTTTAGGTAATGTTTCCATTACGGTTTTCACGCCAGCCCTTCTTAATTAATGCCGTTGGAAACTGCTTCGGGGAGGGCTTTCCCTAGGTCTTCTATTGGCTTTTCATTTGGATCAACCGTTATTAGGACATTGCCCTCTTTCGTACTCCCGATCGATCGAATCATCTCGTTAGCTTTATTATTATCAAGGATCATTTTCGAAATGACAGTTCTACGAAGGATCTATGGAGCAGTCCAAGAAAGAGGCATATGGCGCATCCGTTATATCCATGAGCTATATGACCTGTACCCAGAACCCAAAATAACTCATTACATAAAAATAGGACGGTTAAGATAGGCTGGACATGATCGAGGTACGGGTACCTAGAGGACTGTTATGTGGTAAACCGAAAGGTCGAAGAACTCCAAGGAATCCGAAACTCGGGTGGTAGGATGAATTGGTGCTATGTGTCACAGGATAGTGCAAGTGGCGACGTCTTCTACAGAAGGCCCAGGCTCACAACGGGCTGGCGTAACAGCCAATGACGATGCTAATTTTTATACATAAAGATTTTTCATATTAAATAATATATGTTGTTTAAGAAATTAATTTGAAAATAAATTGAGAGAAAAAATGCATGCATATGCATTCATACCATTGTTTTGATAGTAGAACAACCCATACCATTGATTTGACCAAGAACTAATATGTTTAATATCAAAAGAATTAAGGTGTAAATTTGAAATTATGTATTTTGAGATTTATGCTTAATTCAGTCAGATTCAAACTAGATATTCGAAATTAGATACAAAATAATTTTAAATCACCACAATGAATTTTAAATTTAAATATGATATTTTAAAACTAAATTTAATATAAATAGTAATCTCATTAGAGAGATAAATAAGGGATCGGACAACTGCATAAGACTCAGTTTATTAAAATAAGAGATTTGTTGAGATAATTCAAGCTGGTTTAGTCTCTGTAAAAAATACAAATAAAATTAGCTTTGGTGATGAGCTAATGAGCTCTAATGATCAGATTAGCTTTCATCATTTTTAATTGATTTCGACTTAAATTCTCAAGATTCGAGCTAGAATCTCGAATTTATGTCTAGATAGCTAATCTAGATTACAAATTTAAAAAGTAAGTCTACATCACAAATTTCCGAGCTTTTGGAGTCTACCAATTAATGAGATTACCAGGTGAATTCCTCCTATTTTTTAAAGATTCTTTTTGAATTTAGATTCAGTTTGTATATTTTCAAAGTTTAAACTAAAAGCTAATTTTATTTGTATTTTTTACAGAGACTAAACCAGCTTGAATTATCTCAACAAATCTCTTATTTTAATAAACTGAGTCTTATGCAGTTGTCCGATCCCTTATTTGCCTCTCTAATGAGATTATTATTTTTATTAGATTTATAAGATTATGATAACATAAAAGCATATGACTCAAGCAGTATCAAAATTTCCAAAAAGATTATCTTTGCGTTGGTTTTTTCCTAACTGGTATAACGACCGCAGAAATTTTGCATTTAGATCTAATAGCCAGAAATAACTGAAGTTTATCATGCGGACTTTACAATATTCAATTAAAATCCCTGACGGCAATAAAGGATATTCATACATTATACGGACTAATTATTCCAAATAGAAAAGTTTTTCTGTATTTTTAAATACAAGCCGTTTTCTAATTTAGGATTAATCCAGAATCTAACTGAAATACTCATATTTGAAACTTAAACCTATGAATTTGAAAGGTTTAAATTTAGTTTTAGCTTGATATCTCAAGATTCGGGCTAGATATATCAAATTGTAAACGAGAAGAGAAAAATAAATATTTAGTTAAAATGCTAGGAAATGGATATCGCCCAAGAGGTCTCACTTTTCTCTAAATAATATAAAATTCTTTTTTACGATATCAAGACTTGATATATCAATCGGCAAAGTCTATTCCCGTCAATTTAATATAGAAATATGAAATTTAAATTATTCAAGATTTCAACTTGATATCTCATGATTCGAACTAGATAGAACTTTCAGAAATCTCCAATACAGATCTTGTTTTATTGATTTTTATATTATTGAGATTTAAAATTGAAGTCTTGTTTTGAATCTTAATTTTGAAATTTATAGATATTAATATAGGGTGTTTTTTAGAGGCTTAATAGAATTTTGAGCTGAAATAAAAATCATGTTAATGGCCATTGCATTGGCTTTTGTGGAAATATAATTTTATGTCATTTCTGCTTAAATATGATTTGGGGCATATAGGTGCCGCGAATAAAGTCCAATTTTCTAACATTTTTTCGAGCAACCGACAATATCGATAAAAAGGCGACGAATGTTGCAGTTGAATGTTGAAAGTAATCCATGGGTGTGATATCACTCGACCGTGGAAGCCAATTCACGGGTCCGTTACGCGACATTAAACGGTAAGCGATTTCTTCCTGTAATAAACCGATTGTCTCGCACTCTGTGTGGCATGTTGCGCCATCTTGTTGCAACCAAAGCTCCTCCACATTAACGCCATTCAACTTCTCCTTCTGTTGCCTTACATCTATGTGCGTTGGCGAATTTTCTTTTATTGAATAATGTTTAATGTTATGTTTATTGCTGCTTGGCACACGCCACCAAACGTTTTGATTCTGGTCCAGTTCCTAATGTTCCTAAGTCATGATAGCTCTTGACGCCCGATGCCCCTTCTGCCTTCTTCCCTTCTTCTCACCCATCTTTCCTTCGAGTTTGAGCTGGGGAATTCGATATGTTGGCCCCCTTAGTATGTGACCCAGAGACCAGATCTTACGCTGCTTTATGGTATTGAATAGTAATATGTAATCCTGCATTATCCTCCGTAATCCTGCCCTTCGCGGCACCTCCCCGTTGGTTATGTGGTCCACCCATGGGATACGGAGCATTGTTCTGAGTGTCCACATCGCAAACGCCTCGATCTTAATCGATCGCGTTAATCGATCTCGTTAATGGATGTTACTTTTATCGCCCAAGTTTCTGCTTCATACAGTAGGACTGGACAAACGTAGCATTTGACAATTCTGTGGCGGATTTCTAAATTTAGGATTTTATCGCATAGCAAGGGACTTAGTTTGTTGAATGCCTGTCTGGCTTGTTCTACCCTGCTACTAGTCTGTCTCTAGTCGTCTACTAGTGTGCCTAGATATTTCGTGCTCGTAGTTCTTTCGACTGTTGTTGTTTCGTCCCCCTCTACCGTGATGGACGCTCCTGCCTGTTGATTACGGCTTGTAACCATGAATTTTGTTTTGGGTCTGTTTATTCTTAGTCCGGCCTCTGACCCCCTTCTATTTATGTCACTCATTAGTATCTGTAGATTTTGCTGCTTGCTTGCTATGATCACTGTGTCGTATGCGTATCTTATATTGTTTATTGTGGTACCATTCACTTTTACTCCAGTTTATAGATCATCGAAAGCTTCTTAGAATATTGTTTGTTTACGTAGCCATTGAGCCAAAAATGAGCCTCATCGCTAAACATTTTTTTTGGTGAAAATGAGGATCAAGAATCATCTTGTTTTCGGCCCATTCTCCGAACGTACAACATATATGATGGTCAGGCGGCTTCAGCTTTTCGCAAAATCTTTTCCCAAAATCTTCCAAAGGGTGGATTGACACAGCTTCAATAGCTGTGCACGATGGCGGATCGACTCATTCGGATCCTCCTCAACACTACGCTCCACAGCTGCAACAACTTCTTCGGTGCGCACTGCACGACGTCTATGCGGATGCACATTATCAATCAGACTATGCGTAGTGCGAAAACGATGGTTTTTCGAATAACTAGCTCGAATGGACGATTATGCCGACCGTAAAATGGACGTTGTGCAAAAACTGCAAGAAGCCCAAAACTTCATGAAGAGAGGAACAACAAAATTTACGATACTGGCCTACCGAAAACCCTCAACCCAAAAGAGATGCATTCTCAAAAGGTAACTGTATGGTGTGTAATATGCTCAGCTGGTGTATTGGGACCGTATTTTTTAACATGAAATGGGAGTACTGAATTGACGCAGTAGTCAATAATGAACTTTATATAGGGATGCTACAAACGTTCTTAATGAATGCCATCGCTCAACTCCGATTTGCCGATAAATCATATTTGATATCAATAAATGATGCGAGGCCTCAGGTATCCAACATATCTATGAGAGCGTTACGAGAGTTCTTTCCTGGCCGTCTGATTCACCAGCTTGGAGATCAGTTGTAGTCTCCTCGCTCTCCGAATTTGTCGGCTTTGGATTATTCCTTATGTGGATATTAAATCTAAAGTTTATCAAAACCAACCTAAAACCATACAAGACTTAAAACGAAACAATCATCAAGCTATTAGTGAGATCTCGCCAGCAATGTGCCAGCGCTCGTAGTTGCATCGATCTCAGTCATGCATCAAATAGAGGTCACCTAATAATGTAATTTTAAGTATTAATTGTTAATTTGGGATTTAGCGTTAAATTTGTTATTAAATTTTAGATTTTACTCTACAATGTTCAACAAAAAAATTGTCCAACTTATTTCGTTTTTTGATAATTACAGTTTAAAATAAGGACACTATTAATTTGTCACCCTTTATAAGTATGGGTAAAATAATAAAGACTTCCTGTTATCGGGTTTCATTAAAACGAAAATACGCACAAAATCTAGCTGTTTGTTATATAATTGCCCGAATTTATTAAGCAATGTTGATATCGAAGTATAATCACGCCATTTACTCATTTACTTTTCGATGAAAACATAACAATAGTTATTTTTCTGTGTAGCCCCAATTTTGTGTATCGTCCAAAATCATTTTCCTAATTTAAGATTTGTATTTGCATCTATCTATTTTTATTTTCCAAATTTGTCTCTCTAGTTCTTTATTCGGCCTGGCTATTTATATTTCCATCTGATTTTCTCTTAATCTATTATGTGTAAAATGGAGAGAATAAATTTGAAATTTGAGGGAGGATTAATTAAGAATCTGGCTAGATTTGTTACATTCGGAACCAAAACATTTGAAATTAAACTAATTAAAGCTTGAGTTTAGTTTGTTCAAAATTCAACCTTGATATATTTAAAGTTAGTAAATTTGAAATATACGACTAAATTATTAAAATTTGAAATTGAAAAGTTAAATTACATATTTAAGTTTCAATTGTTCAAGTTTTCTTCTTTGTTTTGAACTAACAATTAGTATGAGATCATCCTTGCTACGAATAAATGCATATAACTGTCAATAGATATAATGCTTCATTCAGCACACCCTTCAACTTTTTCCAATTGGACACGATATTTCTGGCTTCCCCTCAACCTATCTGAGCCACGTGTTTTTAGGCGGTGCTCGTTGATTCGACCAAAAATATAGCCGCACTCACCAGAAGCGCTGTTTAATTTGTGAAGGAAACTGTTAATTAGGTTAATTGAATTATTTTAATATTTTGCAATCTCTAAAATCTTCCATTTCATAGTAAAAAATATCGCTCCTCTGATCTAGTTCTTCATTCAACCTAATATTGTCACCATGTATATCTTTTCTTGCCTGTCTGTCTATTCAAATTTCTTTATCACGGTCCTAGTCTTCCTTGTCTATGCATATATTTGTTCCGTTTCTATTGTTATTTCTATTAATATCGGACTTACATAAGACTACCTACCGTACATCTTCGTATAACATGACTAATAAATTAACACAAAATCGCCACAAAATTAATCTTTCCTTTGGTTTTACTTCCGACAAAATTTTATATTCAGATCTAAGAAAAAAAAAGCTTATCGATGCGACGCGTCGCTACGTCGACTTCTACAATATCAGACCGAAATACTTGACAATAAAGAAAGGAAAAGCAATGAGTATAGATAGGTACATCTAGAAATAAAATGCAAATGATACGTAACTCTTAAGGGGAACTACCACAATCACATTTTGACGTTCGACATGCGTCACAGAGATCATACCAACAGTTTTCGTATCCGATTCGAATCGGAACTGACATCCGCGCCGACTTTATAAGCAAAGACCATAACTAGTCACGGATTAAACTAATCTAGCAGTTACGAGTAGCGTGTCGTTTTACACTCCGACTCGATCGAAGCGTGTCTCATTACAGAAACAAACATTTAGATTTAAAATAACATTTAAACAAAATTTACATAAAACTTTTTTTTATTGTGAATTAATTATAAAATGTGGAAAATGCAATTGTATTTCGTGTTTTTTGCTTGTATTTTTATTGGCAACATCAAACGTACAAAATCTTATGAAGGTTAGTATTTTTTTTTTTTTAATATTATTACACTTATTACCATGATGGGTTTATTAATATTTATGAACAACAGTTTTTGTTGCAAATATTATTTGTTTTCTTAACGAATCGTGTATTTATGTTGTTTTTTGTAAATATTGTCATTTATAAATCGATTCCAAGCATTTATTTTGATGGTTTTTCAATGGAAAATACATTGTATTTGCAGTTGCAAATTAATTAAAACATTAATTAACTTTGGCTTGATGTGAAACATACTTGCTAATTTTAGTTTGGTTTTGTTAACATTTCTAATTATTGCTTAAAAAATGATTTGGGTTAATCCATATTACAAATAAACACGTTTTTATAGATTTTGAACGTTTGAATTGGATTTACTTAAACTTTCAACCAAATTTAATAAATTTTAAATTTAATTTAATTAAAAATAATGAACAAATAAATTAATTAATAATAAAACTAATTCGTCCTTTTAAAGTTAAAATTTGAACCTTTCAAAGAACCTTTCCTTTCTTTTAAAGTTCAATTTCGGCTATATCGCTGTTATTTTCATTCACCTTAAAAATTATTTTTGAAAATTGTTTAACAAAGTAATAATTGTTTAACAAAACTAAAAATAAACTTAATTCTGCAGACATGCAGAAACTAAATTTTAAAGAACAAACTTGAACTTTGAAAGGATAAATTTGAAGTCAAAACATTGTAGTTTTAACACCATGGGAAAACTTTTCTGATAAATTATCGTAATTTATCAGAAAAAATCTTTTCTGATTCTATTTTTTCAACGTTTGTACACCAATGGTAGCTAAATTTGAAACTAATTAACAATTTCAACTAGACCTAATGAAAAACTTAACTTGACGGATGCGTAAGATTATTATGACAATCAAGATTTCAAGGTTTTATTGTTATTTTACGTGTTTATCAAATGAAAAGTGTTTTTTTGTGGTTTTGTAGATTTAAAATAAAAATCGTGGTTACTTTTATTATAATAAAACTGAATGTATTATTTCGGTGTATTAAAACAACTTTTTAAATTAATTGTACTATTATAGTATATAAATATTTACGAAGTAAATTAATTATAATAAATTTATCAAACCTATTATGTATTGCAAATTATTAAACTAAATTATTACTTATTTTAATTACTCATTTTAAATAACTTTCAATATTTTTCCCGAATTTTGTGTAGAAAGGGAAGGAATATTTATGATATATAATAAATATTTACATTAGTAATATTTATATGTTCACACATGGCTATCGTACACGAAGTCTTTCAACTCAGTATTTGTGTTTCTTGTAAAATTAATTTATTCAAACAATTCAAACACTTTAATATTTCTATTTTCCCATTTTTATATAAAAATATCTTTACACACGTTGGAAATAAATAAACTATGTGTAAATAAATATAGCAGTAACATTTACTTAGGAGAAAATATATTAAATGATAATTTATATAAAATTATTATCAGTAGTAGTAGTGAATATTTATTGTTATAAACAAAACCCTATCTACCACAAATTCTTTTTGCAAATGATGTATTAATAGTAGTTTATCTATTCATACCATATGAACTATACCATATGAACACATAAATAAATACTACTAGATTTATAGATGGCGTAGAATACTACGCCATTATTATAATCGTGTGTAAAAGTATCCAAATCGTACGTGAAAATCAATGTAAATCAAATGGGGTTTCATTATTAAACTATTTCTGTTTGTTGTTACTATGGCAATATCTTTCGTCCTAAACAAAAAACATAAACGTAGTGAAAATGAAATTTCTGTCGTACCTATATTAAAATTGAATTAATTTTATTTTGAATCAAGAAGTCTCGGCCTCTCAGCCTGGATTTATTAGGCTCTAATATAACTTAACCTAACCATAATCTAATCTAGATTAAATCCACGTTAACCTAGATTACATCGACAACGACCAAATAGTGTTCCCGTCACTGTGCGTTTTTGCTAGTTATTTTTTCCAAGGTGGCGCTGAACGTTCTAACCTTATTGTGTCAGTTACTTGAACTATTTAGTCTGTCAAAATTAAGAAACAATTATTTTTTTGTAGATTCAACAGTATTTTAACATACTTCCTAGATAAAATAATGTATGACACTCGTGTGTGAAAGGCTTTTGTACATACTTGTATCATAAATTATTATTATAATACAAGTGTGTGAAGAATGGCTTTTGTGCATGAATTGCAAGATTTAATCGCAATGAGTGCACACAAGCTTTTCACACACGTATATCATACTTATTATTTTATACATTATGTTATCTAAGATTAATGTTAAAATACTGTTGAATCTACAAAAAAAAAAAATTGTTTCTTACCGATAATATTGAAAAATTGTAATGTTAACTGACAAAATACTTCAAATCACTGACACAATAAGGTTAGAACGTTCAGCGCCTCTGTGGCTAAAATTGCTAACTAGTAAAAACGTATAGTTACGGGAACACAATTTGGTCGTTACCGATGTAATCTAGGTTAACCTAGTTTTAATTTAGATTAGTTTATGGTTAGGTTAAGTAATATTAGAGCCAGATAAATCCAGACTAGGAGGCCGATATTTCTTGATTCAAATTAAGAAACATTAATGCAATTTTAATATACGTCAGAAAAATTATTTTCACTACGTCTATGTTTTTTGTTTAGTGCCGCGAGTTGTTGCCATAAGAACTACAAACAGAAATCGTTTAATAATGAAACTCCTCCATTTGATTTATTTGGACCATTACGCACGATTTTCATACTTTTACACACGAGTATAATAATAACATCCTTCATATACAATACTTTACTTACTAATGTGTTCATTTTGGTGTGTGTGTGTAGATAAACACTTATTACTGATATCTTACGTGTTATATTTTCGATTACAACGGGAAAAAAAATTCAGAATATTCGACAAATTTACAGTTTTTTTTTTTTAGTGTAAAGGGGATCTATTTATTTTTACACACAAATTTCTAGTTGTTTTCAGGCTGAAAATTGAAAAAAAATTATAAATCTATTAAAAATCAATACATTTATTTAATATATACAATATTATATACAAATTATTAAATTAATAATTCGTTTTCGAAAATTTTGCAAATAATAATTTTCGTTTTCTCAAAGTTCACACATGTTCAGTACAAACACAAAGTTCAGTACATGGTTCTTAAAATTCTATCACCAAAACTTCCTGAAAATTAGTTTTGGTAATAGAATTTTTAGAACCATGTAACTTTGTCTAATTTCGTTTCTGTAAAACTCAATTTGGCCTCTGCAGAAAATAATATTAAAGTCAATTAAAATGAGAGTGACAAAGGCGTAATTGTATTTTTCATATTTTGTGCAAAGTTTCTGCCAAAAAAGTACTTCCGTATTAAATAATAAACGTTCTTTTTATTATAAAAATCTTATAAGGTTAGAAACCAATAAAAACTGAATTTACTTAATGCAACGTATATGAAATTCGAATTTATATAACGTAATGAAACTATGAATATTTTACGATGTACTAAAATAATGAAATCTTGAACACATTCATGTCCTGTGCTAATTTATTATTTAAAAAAATATTGCTTAATTTTAAAATGTTCGTAAAAAACCTAAATTCATCAAACCACTGAAAGCAGTTAAATATAAGGACGTAATTGAATAGATTACGATTATTTATACCATCATCAAAAGCAAATTGCATTATGCTAGTTTGTTAATATGTAATGTAGTAATTTTATCCTGTTTCTCCAAAGGTTTTTTAGTTAATAAGTTAATTTAATTGTAAAAATGTTGCTATAAAATTTCAATGAACATAAATTGCCTTATAAACTTGCATAAACATTTATTTATAACTTATAGCCAGTATATTCTCTTAATGAAATATTATATATCTCATATTATAAACAAAAAGTTTCTTGAAATCCAATTATTCCGCTGTCACAACACTTTATATCCAAAATAATGTTATCATGCGAAAATATGATAACAGTATTTTGGATATAATGTGTTGTGACAGGCTGAATAAATGGATTTTAAGAAACTTTTTGTTTTAATTTACAAATTAACTTGAATTGTATTCATTTTGATTATTAAAATTATAAATCTAAAAGCAAACGAAAATTATTGTTTGTCTTATCAACAAAACTGTTCGTTTTATAAAAGTTTTGTTGGAAATTAGATTTAAATACAAAAAAAAAATATATCTGATAAAAAAACTATTTCTTGAGTTATATAGTATTTCTTGAGTTCAATCCACCGATTTATAAAATGTAAAACAATAAAATGCTTATAGAAACATTCTAAGTTGTGTAATTTAAATTACTTGCATACATTCTTACACATAATTTTGTTATTCAATAATAAATAGTCATTATTTACTTACAGTTAATGTCTATATGGTTTCCATATTCAATAAAATACAATAAACAAAAATATTTAGATATAGATTTTAAATTTTAACGATTGTTATTTATAATCGTTTTAGGAATACAATGCATATTTAGCGCACACTAACGTTGCCGTGATTATCTGCAGACAACAGTTGGACCAGGTTGAAAGATTTCGAAATATCTTTGCTAAAATAAAGAAACTTGCTTGTTCGATACTTTCAACAATCGGAAACGCTTAAAAGCTTAATAATTTACCTTTTATTTAAAATTGATAAGACAAAATATGAATTCATTGAACTAAAGGATTTTAATCAATGGAAATTATAAAAATGATGGAACAGCAGCAGAAAATATAGCTTTTATAAAAATATTAATAAAACATAGAAATTGTTTTTATATATATATATATATATATATATATATATATATATATATATATATATATATATATAATATAAGAATACGAATATATAAATATACGAATAATAAATTTGTTGAATGAAACTATGAATCAAGTTAAGCCTATGTCTTATTATAGTTATTAAGATTTCAAGGTTTTAGTTTTCATTTTATACATTTAGGTATCAAGAAAAATGCAAGTCGTTATTTATTGTGGTTTTGTAGATAAATATTAAGATTAAAAAACAATGTGTGGGTTTTAGTGCACTATACTAGTTAATTACTTTATTGTTTTAAAAAAGCTTTTTTTTAGTAAAAATAAATTAATTTGCTTTTTAATCATCTAACTATTGAATGACATGTGGATTTGATTTTAATTCAGTTTTCTTATAGTTTACTTACGACCATATATTTATAGAGATATTTTAGTTGCAATATATTTTTATAGAAGGAAGTTGTAATAAAATGAGTAAATTATGTAAATAATTGTCATGTATATGTCATAACATTTTCGTCGAGAAATTTTCCACCTTGTCCAAACTAGTCTGTCTTGTATAATCCATCCAGTATAGTATCTCTAGTCTAGTCTATCTACACTTGTCTGTAGAGTCTTGCCTGTCTAGTCTTGTCTTTCTAGTCCTATATGTCATATGTCTGGATACGCCGGGGAAGCTTCTAGAGCAGCTCCTGGTGGACAGAATTAAAAGAGGACTTGAGGCAGGCATTGGATTGTCCAGGAGACAATTTGGATTCAGAGAGGGAAGATTCACTATCCGCGCAATAGAGGCGGTCCTAAAACTTGCAGAAGAAGCTAGAAGTGGCTCCAAAAGGACAAGGAAGAGATGTGCTCTAATTACATTTGACGTTAGAAACGCTTTTAACAGTGCTAGTTGGGAAATAATAATGAAACAACTAACGGAAAGAGGAATAGCGCCTTACCTCCTGCGCATGATAAGAAGCTTCTTCGATAATAGAACACTGCTTCTACAGGCACATGGAGTTTCGGTAGAGAGAGGATTGCGTAGCGGGGTCCCACAAGGATCAGTTTTAGGCCCTACTTTGTGGAACATCTTGTATGATGGTGTCCTAAGACTGAAACTTCCGGAGGGTGCCACACTCATTGGCTTCGCGGACGACCTGGCGCTCGTGGTCTCCGCAAAAACGGAATCCATGCTAATGGAAACGGCAAACCGCACAATTCGCCAAGTAACTGATTGGATGACATCAAACAACCTGAGCCTTGCTACCGAAAAGTCTGAAGCAGTGTTACTAACCGGCCTAAGGAGACTCAACCCAATACAGTTTAAAGTGCAACATACATATATAAGACCAAAGCACGAAATCACATACCTCGGGGTTGTTATAGACAAGAGCCTGTCGTTAGGTCCACATCTCACGAACGCAGCAGCTACAGGCATGAAGGTAATGGCGGCATTGGACGGAATTATGCCCAATGTAGGTGGGCCTAAAAGCTCCAAACGAAAACTTCTTGGTACGATAGTACAATCCACCATGCTATATGCTGCCGCAATATGTGCTCATAGTATGACAGTACAAAGCAATATCTACAAACTGGCAAAAATTCAAAGAAAAACTGCTATCAGGATCTGTGGCGCATATAAGACTGTATCGGGGGAAGCAGTTTTGGTAATAGCTGGTATAGCCCCCATAGAGCTCCTTGTAAAAGAGAGAGCCGAACTGCATGAGGCCGGATGTGATAGGCAAACTAGAATTGCCGCTAGAAAAAATCTCCTAGCAGAATGGCAACAAAAATGGTGGGCGTCCGAAAAAGGCCAATGGACGAAGTTGATCATACCAGATATCACCACATGGGTCAACAGGAAGCATCGCGAGACAAACTTTTACATGACTCAGTTCCTCACAGGGCATAGGTGCTTGCGCGACTACCTGAAACAAATACGCGCCGCCGCATGACTTGTGTGAATACTGTGGTGATGTGGACTCGGTAAGATATACTATATTTGACTGCTGGAGATGGGAAGCAGAAAGGGACTAACTAACAGCCAACATGAAGATACCGTTTAACGCTACAAGATCAAAATAAAAGGAAAAACAGAAAAACTAGGGCGGTAAAGAAAAAACCGTGTGGGCTGCCCACCCTGAAATAATGCGCAAGCGATACCGGGGTGACGTACTTTTAAATCAAGTGGAAGAAGGGGTTTAGTGAGTGAGACTAGTAGTAGAACACTAAGTAGTAACACTAAGTAAGTAGTAATACACTTAATGAAATATGTCAAAAGAAAAGGAAATTCATAGAAAAAGTAGAACAAATATAACAAATACATGTGTTCATAATTAATAAAAATGTGAATTCAAAATAACATATAGACATAGTCTTGTCTGTCTAGTCTTGTCTGTCTAGTCTTGTCTGTCTAGTCTTGTCTGTCTAGTCTTGTCTGTCTAGTCTTGTCTGTCTAGTCTTGTCTGTCTAGTCTTGTCTGTCTAGTCTTGTCTGTCTAGTCTTGTCTGTCTAGTCTTGTCTGTCTAGTCTTGTCTGTCTAGTCTTGTCTGTCTAGTCTTGTCTGTCTAGACTTGTCTGTCTAGTCTTGTCTGTCTAGTCTTGTCTGTCTAGTGTTGTCTGTCTAGTCTTGTCTGTCTAGTCTTGTCTGTCTAGTCTTGTCTGTCTAGTCTTGTCTGTCTAGTCTTGTCTGTCTAGTCTTGTCTGTCTAGTCTTGTCTGTCTAGTCTTGACTGTCTAGTCTTGTCTGTCTAGTCTTGTCTGTCTAGTCTTGTCTGTCTAGTCTTGCCTGTCTAGTCTTGTCTGTCTAGTCTTGTCTGTCTAGTCTTGTCTGTCTAGTCTTGTCTGTCTAGTCTTGTCTGTCTAGTCTTGTCTGTCTAGTCTTGTCTGTCTAGTCTTGTCTGTCTAGTCTTGTCTGTCTAGTCTTGTCTGTCTAGTCTTGTCTGTCTAGTCTTGTCTGTCTAGTCTTGTCTGTCTAGTCTTGTCTGTCTAGTCTTGTCTGTCTAGTCTTGTCTGTCTAGTCTTGTCTGTCTAGTCTTGTCTGTCTAGTCTTGTCTGTCTAGTCTTGTCTGTCTAGTCTTGTCTGTCTAGTCTTGTCTGTCTAGTCTTGTCTGTCTAGTCTTGTCTGTCTAGTCTTGTCAGTCTAGTCTTGTCTGTCTAGTCTTGTCTGTCTAGTCTTGTCTGTCTAGTCTTGTCTGTCTAGTCTTGTCTGTCTAGTCTTGTCTGTCTAGTCTTGTCTGTCTAGTCTTGTCTGTCTAGTCTTGTCTGTCTAGTCTTGTCTGTCTAGTCTTGTCTGTCTAGTCTTGTCTGTCTAGTCTTGTCTGTCTAGTCTTGTCTGTCTAGTCTTGTCTGTCTAGTCTTGTCTGTCTAGTCTTGTCTGTCTAGTCTTGTCTGTCTAGTCTTGTCTGTCTAGTCTTGTCTGTCTAGTCTTGTCTGTCTAGTCTTGTCTGTCTAGTCTTGTCTGTCTAGTCTTGTCTGTCTAGTCTTGTCTGTCTAGTCTTGTCTGTCTAGTCTTGTCTGTCTAGTCTTGTCTGTCTAGTCTTGTCTGTCTAGTCTTGTCTGTCTAGTCTTGTCTGTCTAGTCTTGTCTGTCTAGTCTTGTCTGTCTTGTCTGTCTAGTCTTGTCTGTCTAGTCTTGTCTGTCTAGTCTTGTCTGTCTAGTCTTGTCTGTCTAGTCTTGTCTGTCTAGTCTTGTCTGTCTAGTCTTGTCTGTCTAGTCTTGTCTGTCTAGTCTTGTCTGTCTAGTCTTGTCTGTCTAGTCTTGTCTGTCTAGTCTTGTCTGTCTAGTCTTGTCTGTCTAGTCTTGTCTGTCTAGTCTTGTCTGTCTAGTCTTGTCTGTCTAGTCTTGTCTGTCTAGTCTTGTCTGTCTAGTCTTGTCTGTCTAGTCTTGTCTGTCTAGTCTTGTCTGTCTAGTCTTGTCTGTCTAGTCTTGTCTGTCTAGTCTTGTCTGTCTAGTCTTGTCTGTCTAGTCTTGTCTGTCTAGTCTTGTCTGTCTAGTCTTGTCTGTCTAGTCTTGTCTGTCTAGTCTTGTCTGTCTAGTCTTGTCTGTCTAGTCTTGTCTGTCTAGTCTTGTCTGTCTAGTCTTGTCTGTCTAGTCTTGTCTGTCTAGTCTTGTCTGTCTAGTCTTGTCTGTCTAGTCTTGTCTGTCTAGTCTTGTCTGTCTAGTCTTGTCTGTCTAGTCTTGTCTGTCTAGTCTTGTCTGTCTAGTCTTGTCTGTCTAGTCTTGTCTGTCTAGTCTTGTCTGTCTAGTCTTGTCTGTCTAGTCTTGTCTGTCTAGTCTTGTCTGTCTAGTCTTGTCTGTCTAGTCTTGTCTGTCTAGTCTTGTCTGTCTAGTCTTGTCTGTCTAGTCTTGTCTGTCTAGTCTTGTCTGTCTAGTCTTGTCTGTCTAGTCTTGTCTGTCTAGTCTTGTCTGTCTAGTCTTGTCTGTCTAGTCTTGTCTGTCTAGTCTTGTCTGTCTAGTCTTGTCTGTCTAGTCTTGTCTGTCTAGTCTTGTCTGTCTAGTCTTGTCTGTCTAGTCTTGTCTGTCTAGTCTTGTCTGTCTAGTCTTGTCTGTCTAGTCTTGTCTGTCTAGTCTTGTCTGTCTAGTCTTGTCTGTCTAGTCTTGTCTGTCTAGTCTTGTCTGTCTAGTCTTGTCTGTCTAGTCTTGTCTGTCTAGTCTTGTCTGTCTAGTCTTGTCTGTCTAGTCTTGTCTGTCTAGTCTTGTCTGTCTAGTCTTGTCTGTCTAGTCTTGTCTGTCTAGTCTTGTCTGTCTAGTCTTGTCTGTCTAGTCTTGTCTGTCTAGTCTTGTCTGTCTAGTCTTGTCTGTCTAGTCTTGTCTGTCTAGTCTTGTCTGTCTAGTCTTGTCTGTCTAGTCTTGTCTGTCTAGTCTTGTCTGTCTAGTCTTGTCTGTCTAGTCTTGTCTGTCTAGTCTTGTCTGTCTAGTCTTGTCTGTCTAGTCTTGTCTGTCTAGTCTTGTCTGTCTAGTCTTGTCTGTCTAGTCTTGTCTGTCTAGTCTTGTCTGTCTAGTCTTGTCTGTCTAGTCTTGTCTGTCTAGTCTTGTCTGTCTAGTCTTGTCTGTCTAGTCTTGTCTGTCTAGTCTTGTCTGTCTAGTCTTGTCTGTCTAGTCTTGTCTATCTAGTCTTGTCTGTCTAGTCTTGTCTGTCTAGTCTTGTCTGTCTAGTCTTGTCTGTCTAGTCTTGCCTGTCTAGTCTTGTCTGTCTAGTCTTGTCTGTCTAGTCTTGTCTGTCTAGTCTTGTCTGTCTAGTCTTGTCTGTCTAGTCTTGTCTGTCTAGTCTTGTCTGTCTAGTCTTGTCTGTCTAGTCTTGTCTGTCTAGTCTTGTCTGTCTAGTCTTGTCTGTCTAGTCTTGTCTGTCTAGTCTTGTCTGTCTAGTCTTGTCTGTCTAGTCTTGTCTGTCTAGTCTTGCCTGTCTAGTCTTGTCTGTCTAGTCTTGTCTGTCTAGTCTTGTCTGTCTAGTCTTGTCTGTCTAGTCTTGTCTGTCTAGTCTTGTCTGTCTAGTCTTGTCTGTCTAGCCTTGTCTGTCTAGGCTTATCTAGGCGTACTTTTAAGTCAAGTGGAAGAAGGGGTTTAGTGAGTGAGACTAGTAGTAGAACACTAAATAATACACTTAATGAAATATGTCAAAACAAAAGGAAATTCATAGAAAAAGTAGAACAAATATAACAAATACATGTGTTCATAATTAATAAAAATGTGAATTCAAAATAACATATAGACATAGTCTAGTCTGTCTAGTCTTGTCTGTCTAGTCTTGTCTGTCTAGGCTTGTCTGTCTAGTCTTGTCTGTCTAGTCTTGCCTGTCTAGTCTTGTCTGTCTAGTCTTGTCTGTCTAGTCTTGTCTGTCTAGTCTTGTCTGTCTAGTCTTGTCTGTCTAGTCTTGTCTGTCTAGTCTTGTCTGTCTAGTCTTGTCTGTCTAGTCTGTCTAGTCTTGTCTGTCTAGTCTTGTCTGTCTAGTCTTGTCTGTCTAGTCTTGTCTGTCTAGTCTTGTCTGTCTAGTCTTGTCTGTCTAGTCTTGCCTGTCTAGTCTTGTCTGTCTAGTCTTGTCTGTCTAGTCTTGTCTGTCTAGTCTTGTCTGTCTAGTCTTGTCTGTCTAGTCTTGTCTGTCTAGTCTTGTCTGTCTAGTCTTGTCTGTCTAGTCTTGTCTGTCTAGTCTTGTCTGTCTAGTCTTGTCTGTCTAGTCTTGTCTGTCTAGTCTTGTCTGTCTAGTCTTGTCTGTCTAGTCTTGTCTGTCTAGTCTTGTCTGTCTAGTCTTGTCTGTCTAGTCTTGCCTGTCTAGTCTTGTCTGTCTAGTCTTGTCTGTCTAGTCTTGTCTGTCTAGTCTTGCCTGTCTAGTCTTGTCTGTCTAGTCTTGTCTGTCTAGTCTTGTCTGTCTAGTCTTGTCTGTCTAGTCTTGTCTGTCTAGTCTTGTCTGTCTAGCCTTGTCTGTCTAGGCTTATCTAGGCGTACTTTTAAGTCAAGTGGAAGAAGGGGTTTAGTGAGTGAGACTAGTAGTAGAACACTAAATAATACACTTAATGAAATATGTCAAAACAAAAGGAAATTCATAGAAAAAGTAGAACAAATATAACAAATACATGTGTTCATAATTAATAAAAATGTGAATTCAAAATAACATATAGACATAGTCTAGTCTGTCTAGTATTGTCTGTCTAGTCTTGTCTGTCTAGGCTTGTCTGTCTAGTCTTGTCTGTCTAGTCTTGCCTGTCTAGTCTTGTCTGTCTAGTCTTGTCTGTCTAGTCTTGTCTGTCTAGTCTTGTCTGTCTAGTCTTGTCTGTCTAGTCTTGTCTGTCTAGTCTTGTCTGTCTAGTCTTGTCTGTCTAGTCTTGTCTGTCTAGTCTTGTCTGTCTAGTCTTGTCTGTCTAGTCTTGTCTGTCTAGTCTTGTCTGTCTAGTCTTGTCTGTCTAGTCTTGTCTGTCTAGTCTTGTCTGTCTAGTCTTGTCTGTCTAGTCTTGTCTGTCTAGTCTTGTCTGTCTAGTCTTGTCTGTCTAGTCTTGTCTGTCTAGTCTTGTCTGTCTAGTCTTGTCTGTCTAGTCTTGTCTGTCTAGTCTTGTCTGTCTAGTTTTGTCTGTCTAGTCTTGTCTGTCTAGTCTTGTCTGTCTAGTCTTGTCTGTCTAGTCTTGTCTGTCTAGTCTTGTCTGTCTAGTCTTGTCTGTCTAGTCTTGTCTGTCTAGTCTTGTCTGTCTAGTCTTGTCTGTCTAGTCTTGTCTGTCTAGTCTTGTCTGTCTAGTCTTGTCTGTCTAGTCTTGTCTGTCTAGTCTTGTCTGTCTAGTCTTGTCTGTCTAGTCTTGTCTGTCTAGTCTTGTCTGTCTAGTCTTGTCTGTCTAGTCTTGTCTATCTAGTCTTGTCTGTCTAGTCTTGTCTGTCTAGTCTTGTCTGTCTAGTCTTGTCTGTCTAGTCTTGCCTGTCTAGTCTTGTCTGTCTAGTCTTGTCTGTCTAGTCTTGTCTGTCTAGTCTTGTCTGTCTAGTCTTGTCTGTCTAGTCTTGTCTGTCTAGTCTTGTCTGTCTAGTCTTGTCTGTCTAGTCTTGTCTGTCTAGTCTTGTCTGTCTAGTCTTGTCTGTCTAGTCTTGTCTGTCTAGTCTTGTCTGTCTAGTCTTGTCTGTCTAGTCTTGTCTGTCTAGTCTTGCCTGTCTAGTCTTGTCTGTCTAGTCTTGTCTGTCTAGTCTTGTCTGTCTAGTCTTGTCTGTCTAGTCTTGTCTGTCTAGTCTTGTCTGTCTAGTCTTGTCTGTCTAGTCTTGTCTGTCTAGCCTTGTCTGTCTAGGCTTATCTAGGCGTACTTTTAAGTCAAGTGGAAGAAGGGGTTTAGTGAGTGAGACTAGTAGTAGAACACTAAATAATACACTTAATGAAATATGTCAAAACAAAAGGAAATTCATAGAAAAAGTAGAACAAATATAACAAATACATGTGTTCATAATTAATAAAAATGTGAATTCAAAATAACATATAGACATAGTCTAGTCTGTCTAGTCTTGTCTGTCTAGTCTTGTCTGTCTAGGCTTGTCTGTCTAGTCTTGTCTGTCTAGTCTTGCCTGTCTAGTCTTGTCTGTCTAGTCTTGTCTGTCTAGTCTTGTCTGTCTAGTCTTGTCTGTCTAGTCTTGTCTGTCTAGTCTTGTCTGTCTAGTCTTGTCTGTCTAGTCTTGTCTGTCTAGTCTGTCTAGTCTTGTCTGTCTAGTCTTGTCTGTCTAGTCTTGTCTGTCTAGTCTTGTCTGTCTAGTCTTGTCTGTCTAGTCTTGTCTGTCTAGTCTTGCCTGTCTAGTCTTGTCTGTCTAGTCTTGTCTGTCTAGTCTTGTCTGTCTAGTCTTGTCTGTCTAGTCTTGTCTGTCTAGTCTTGTCTGTCTAGTCTTGTCTGTCTAGTCTTGTCTGTCTAGTCTTGTCTGTCTAGTCTTGTCTGTCTAGTCTTGTCTGTCTAGTCTTGTCTGTCTAGTCTTGTCTGTCTAGTCTTGTCTGTCTAGTCTTGTCTGTCTAGTCTTGTCTGTCTAGTCTTGTCTGTCTAGTCTTGCCTGTCTAGTCTTGTCTGTCTAGTCTTGTCTGTCTAGTCTTGTCTGTCTAGTCTTGCCTGTCTAGTCTTGTCTGTCTAGTCTTGTCTGTCTAGTCTTGTCTGTCTAGTCTTGTCTGTCTAGTCTTGTCTGTCTAGTCTTGTCTGTCTAGCCTTGTCTGTCTAGGCTTATCTAGGCGTACTTTTAAGTCAAGTGGAAGAAGGGGTTTAGTGAGTGAGACTAGTAGTAGAACACTAAATAATACACTTAATGAAATATGTCAAAACAAAAGGAAATTCATAGAAAAAGTAGAACAAATATAACAAATACATGTGTTCATAATTAATAAAAATGTGAATTCAAAATAACATATAGACATAGTCTAGTCTGTCTAGTATTGTCTGTCTAGTCTTGTCTGTCTAGGCTTGTCTGTCTAGTCTTGTCTGTCTAGTCTTGCCTGTCTAGTCTTGTCTGTCTAGTCTTGTCTGTCTAGTCTTGTCTGTCTAGTCTTGTCTGTCTAGTCTTGTCTGTCTAGTCTTCTCTGTCTAGTCTTGTCTGTCTAGTCTTGTCTGTCTGGTCTTGTCTATCTAGTCTTGTCTCTCTAGACTTGTCTGGATACTATTATCTGTACATTATCAACTAGAACGAAAATCGATAATATCTTTGACGTCTCCTTATCAAGACGTCATCTTTTAGCTTCATTGGAAGATACTCCGATGACCGATTATAGGCTAATTAGACTAACCACCAGCACACAGATACATGAGAAGAAACAATATTTCCTCGCCAGAACCATGTCCGCGACCAACAAAAAACGCATTGCTGCAGTCCTCATCTGCAGTCCGAATCATGGGCAGAAATCTCCAATAACCCAGATTGCAACCACAACACTATATGTTTCATCCAGACCTTGAATCATTACTTCTTCTCGAGGAGGTTGAAGGAGGTGAAAACATCTGCCACTAAGCTAAGAGACATGTTCATCCTAAGCAAACAGTATCCAGAGCTACACAGAAGATATTTATACCAAAAAATACTGCATTAAAAGTTAATAAATTCTGTAAAAAAAAATTGTTTCGCCAAAGAGTAATCGAGGCTCCGAATATACAAAAAGCCTTCTGGAAAGTGATAAAATAACAGACTAATAAGGCTAAGGACAGGGAAGAAATTGAAATCTGGGAAAACTCCACACTCGTGACCGATCCGAAACAGATAGCGACGATTTTTAGCGATTCCTTCCATCAAGCTCCTTACTGAATCCTACAAAATATCGTACCTACGAACATATCTAACAACCATATCGCTTTCATGTTCCTGGATGAAATTTCCTCTAATGAGATTATAGAAACTATGGAGTCTCTGAAGAATACCAATACTTGTGGCCCCGACTCACTTCCAACCATCATCATTAAGGAATACAGACATTTACTAGCTGAGCCAATTACAAATATAGTAAACGTCTCTTTCGCTTCGGACCTATTCCCAGTTAGGCCAAGGCCGCACTACGGTTTTCTGCCGCGAGCGGTAACCGCTATAACCGTGAAACCGCTCAAGAAACACACAGTACGCTATGGGTAAAATCAGTCGCGGGAAAAAAACTCAAGTGAGGCCGCTTGTATTAGCTTACTAGAGTCACAGAATCAAGCGATTGAAAACCGCGTCTGTTTAGCCGTAGTGCGGCCTAGGCCTTATTCTGAAAAAGTCCTCCATTAGGCCGAGGTCGCACTACGGTTTTTTCCCCGCGAGCGGTAACCGCTATAACCGCGACACCGCTCGAGAAACACACATTACGATTAAAAATCGCGAAACCGCCCTCAATTTGCACAGTTGAAAATGGAGCAGTATGTTCCAGCAGTATATTCAAACGAGCAGTATGTATTGTTGCTCTAATACTAAGAAATAGAAAAAGAAGACGTCAACGCAAATTTCGGAAATATTGGATCCATCCACTCACTAGCCGTAGATTTAAGAAAGGTTTCTTTAATAATAAATATCAAGATTTAAGAAAACATCCTGAGCATTTTTTTAATTATTATCGCATGTCAGCTGACAGCTTCGATAAAATTTTGCAAATTGTGCGTCCTCACATTACTTTCATGAATACAACCTTTCGCAAATGTATTTCACCAGAGGAGCGCCTGTCTGTTTATTTTTCTCGTTTCGATCACTATACTGATGTAAAGTGGTGTCGTATAAAGCTGGTCTTTTTTGTACTTCCATTATGATTTTTTCCGACAAACTTTCATATCTCTCGTTTGATACACAGTCTGACTCGGTCGACCACATGTTTTCAATCAGAGACAAAAATTCAAAGAAAAACTGCTATCAGGATCTGTGGCGCATATAAGACTGTATCGGGGGAAGCAGTTTTGGTAATAGCTGGTATAGCCCCCATAGAGCTCCTTGTAAAAGAGAGAGCCGAACTGCATGAGGCCGGATGTGATAGGCAAACTAGAATCGCCGCTAGAAAAAATCTCCTAGCAGAATGGCAACAAAAATGGTGGGCGTCCGAAAAAGGCCAATGGACGAAGTTGATCATACCAGATATCACCACATGGGTCAACAGGAAGCATCGCGAGACAAACTTTTACATGACTCAGTTCCTCACAGGGCATAGGTGCTTGCGCGACTACCTGAAACAAATACGCGCCGCCGCATGACTTGTGTGAATACTGTGGTGATGTGGACTCGGTAAGATATACTATATTTGACTGCTGGAGATGGGAAGCAGAAAGGGACTAACTAACAGCCAACATGAAGATACCGTTTAACGCTACAAGATCAAAATAAAAGGAAAAACAGAAAAACTAGGGCGGTAAAGAAAAAACCGTGTGGGCTGCCCACCCTGAAATAATGCGCAAGCGATACCGGGGTGACGTACTTTTAAATCAAGTGGAAGAAGGGGTTTAGTGAGTGAGACTAGTAGTAGAACACTAAGTAGTAACACTAAGTAAGTAGTAATACACTTAATGAAATATGTCAAAAGAAAAGGAAATTCATAGAAAAAGTAGAACAAATATAACAAATACATGTGTTCATAATTAATAAAAATGTGAATTCAAAATAACATATAGACATAGTCTTGTCTGTCTAGTCTTGTCTGTCTAGTCTTGTCTGTCTAGTCTTGTCTGTCTAGTCTTGTCTGTCTAGTCTTGTCTGTCTAGTCTTGTCTGTCTAGTCTTGTCTGTCTAGTCTTGTCTGTCTAGTCTTGTCTGTCTAGTCTTGTCTGTCTAGTCTTGTCTGTCTAGTCTTGTCTGTCTAGTCTTGTCTGTCTAGTCTTGTCTGTCTAGACTTGTCTGTCTAGTCTTGTCTGTCTAGTCTTGTCTGTCTAGTCTTGTCTGTCTAGTCTTGTCTGTCTAGTCTTGTCTGTCTAGTCTTGTCTGTCTAGTCTTGTCTGTCTAGTCTTGTCTGTCTAGTCTTGTCTGTCTAGTCTTGACTGTCTAGTCTTGTCTGTCTAGTCTTGTCTGTCTAGTCTTGTCTGTCTAGTCTTGTCTGTCTAGTCTTGTCTGTCTAGTCTTGTCTGTCTAGTCTTGTCTGTCTAGTCTTGTCTGTCTAGTCTTGTCTGTCTAGTCTTGTCTGTCTAGTCTTGTCTGTCTAGTCTTGTCTGTCTAGTCTTGTCTGTCTAGTCTTGTCTGTCTAGTCTTGTCTGTCTAGTCTTGTCTGTCTAGTCTTGTCTGTCTAGTCTTGTCTGTCTAGTCTTGTCTGTCTAGTCTTGTCTGTCTAGTCTTGTCTGTCTAGTCTTGTCTGTCTAGTCTTGTCTGTCTAGTCTTGTCTGTCTAGTCTTGTCTGTCTAGTCTTGTCTGTCTAGTCTTGTCTGTCTAGTCTTGTCTGTCTAGTCTTGTCTGTCTAGTCTTGTCTGTCTAGTCTTGTCTGTCTAGTCTTGTCTGTCTAGTCTTGTCTGTCTAGTCTTGTCTGTCTAGTCTTGTCTGTCTAGTCTTGTCTGTCTAGTCTTGTCTGTCTAGTCTTGTCTGTCTAGTCTTGTCTGTCTAGTCTTGTCTGTCTAGTCTTGTCTGTCTAGTCTTGTCTGTCTAGTCTTGTCTGTCTAGTCTTGTCTGTCTAGTCTTGTCTGTCTAGTCTTGTCTGTCTAGTCTTGTCTGTCTAGTCTTGTCTGTCTAGTCTTGTCTGTCTAGTCTTGTCTGTCTAGTCTTGTCTGTCTAGTCTTGTCTGTCTAGTCTTGTCTGTCTAGTCTTGTCTGTCTAGTCTTGTCTGTCTAGTCTTGTCTGTCTAGTCTTGTCTGTCTAGTCTTGTCTGTCTAGTCTTGTCTGTCTAGTCTTGTCTGTCTAGTCTTGTCTGTCTAGTCTTGTCTGTCTAGTCTTGTCTGTCTAGTCTTGTCTGTCTAGTCTTGTCTGTCTAGTCTTGTCTGTCTAGTCTTGTCTGTCTAGTCTTGTCTGTCTAGTCTTGTCTGTCTAGTCTTGTCTGTCTAGTCTTGTCTGTCTAGTCTTGTCTGTCTAGTCTTGTCTGTCTAGTCTTGTCTGTCTAGTCTTGTCTGTCTAGTCTTGTCTGTCTAGTCTTGTCTGTCTAGTCTTGTCTGTCTAGTCTTGTCTGTCTAGTCTTGTCTGTCTAGTCTTGTCTGTCTAGTCTTGTCTGTCTAGTCTTGTCTGTCTAGTCTTGTCTGTCTAGTCTTGTCTGTCTAGTCTTGTCTGTCTAGTCTTGTCTGTCTAGTCTTGTCTGTCTAGTCTTGTCTGTCTAGTCTTGTCTGTCTAGTCTTGTCTGTCTAGTCTTGTCTGTCTAGTCTTGTCTGTCTAGTCTTGTCTGTCTAGTCTTGTCTGTCTAGTCTTGTCTGTCTAGTCTTGTCTGTCTAGTCTTGTCTGTCTAGTCTTGTCTGTCTAGTCTTGTCTGTCTAGTCTTGTCTGTCTAGTCTTGTCTGTCTAGTCTTGTCTGTCTAGTCTTGTCTGTCTAGTCTTGTCTGTCTAGTCTTGTCTGTCTAGTCTTGTCTGTCTAGTCTTGTCTGTCTAGTCTTGTCTGTCTAGTCTTGTCTGTCTAGTCTTGTCTGTCTAGTCTTGTCTGTCTAGTCTTGTCTGTCTAGTCTTGTCTGTCTAGTCTTGTCTGTCTAGTCTTGTCTGTCTAGTCTTGTCTGTCTAGTCTTGTCTGTCTAGTCTTGTCTGTCTAGTCTTGTCTGTCTAGTCTTGTCTGTCTAGTCTTGTCTGTCTAGTCTTGTCTGTCTAGTCTTGTCTGTCTAGTCTTGTCTGTCTAGTCTTGTCTGTCTAGTCTTGTCTGTCTAGTCTTGTCTGTCTAGTCTTGTCTGTCTAGTCTTGTCTGTCTAGTCTTGTCTGTCTAGTCTTGTCTGTCTAGTCTTGTCTGTCTAGTCTTGTCTGTCTAGTCTTGTCTGTCTAGTCTTGTCTGTCTAGTCTTGTCTGTCTAGTCTTGTCTGTCTAGTCTTGTCTGTCTAGTCTTGTCTGTCTAGTCTTGTCTGTCTAGTCTTGTCTGTCTAGTCTTGTCTGTCTAGTCTTGTCTGTCTAGTCTTGTCTGTCTAGTCTTGTCTGTCTAGTCTTGTCTGTCTAGTCTTGTCTGTCTAGTCTTGTCTGTCTAGTCTTGTCTGTCTAGTCTTGTCTGTCTAGTCTTGTCTGTCTAGTCTTGTCTGTCTAGTCTTGTCTGTCTAGTCTTGTCTGTCTAGTCTTGTCTGTCTAGTCTTGTCTGTCTAGTCTTGTCTGTCTAGTCTTGTCTGTCTAGTCTTGTCTGTCTAGTCTTGTCTGTCTAGTCTTGTCTGTCTAGTCTTGTCTGTCTAGTCTTGTCTGTCTAGTCTTGTCTGTCTAGTCTTGTCTGTCTAGTCTTGTCTGTCTAGTCTTGTCTGTCTAGTCTTGTCTGTCTAGTCTTGTCTGTCTAGTCTTGTCTGTCTAGTCTTGTCTGTCTAGTCTTGTCTGTCTAGTCTTGCCTGTCTAGTCTTGTCTGTCTAGTCTTGTCTGTCTAGTCTTGTCTGTCTAGTCTTGTCTGTCTAGTCTTGTCTGTCTAGTCTTGTCTGTCTAGTCTTGTCTGTCTAGTCTTGTCTGTCTAGTCTTGTCTGTCTAGTCTTGTCTGTCTAGTCTTGTCTGTCTAGTCTTGTCTGTCTAGTCTTGTCTGTCTAGTCTTGTCTGTCTAGTCTTGCCTGTCTAGTCTTGTCTGTCTAGTCTTGTCTGTCTAGTCTTGTCTGTCTAGTCTTGTCTGTCTAGTCTTGTCTGTCTAGTCTTGTCTGTCTAGTCTTGTCTGTCTAGCCTTGTCTGTCTAGGCTTATCTAGGCGTACTTTTAAGTCAAGTGGAAGAAGGGGTTTAGTGAGTGAGACTAGTAGTAGAACACTAAATAATACACTTAATGAAATATGTCAAAACAAAAGGAAATTCATAGAAAAAGTAGAACAAATATAACAAATACATGTGTTCATAATTAATAAAAATGTGAATTCAAAATAACATATAGACATAGTCTAGTCTGTCTAGTCTTGTCTGTCTAGTCTTGTCTGTCTAGGCTTGTCTGTCTAGTCTTGTCTGTCTAGTCTTGCCTGTCTAGTCTTGTCTGTCTAGTCTTGTCTGTCTAGTCTTGTCTGTCTAGTCTTGTCTGTCTAGTCTTGTCTGTCTAGTCTTGTCTGTCTAGTCTTGTCTGTCTAGTCTTGTCTGTCTAGTCTGTCTAGTCTTGTCTGTCTAGTCTTGTCTGTCTAGTCTTGTCTGTCTAGTCTTGTCTGTCTAGTCTTGTCTGTCTAGTCTTGTCTGTCTAGTCTTGCCTGTCTAGTCTTGTCTGTCTAGTCTTGTCTGTCTAGTCTTGTCTGTCTAGTCTTGTCTGTCTAGTCTTGTCTGTCTAGTCTTGTCTGTCTAGTCTTGTCTGTCTAGTCTTGTCTGTCTAGTCTTGTCTGTCTAGTCTTGTCTGTCTAGTCTTGTCTGTCTAGTCTTGTCTGTCTAGTCTTGTCTGTCTAGTCTTGTCTGTCTAGTCTTGTCTGTCTAGTCTTGTCTGTCTAGTCTTGTCTGTCTAGTCTTGTCTGTCTAGTCTTGCCTGTCTAGTCTTGTCTGTCTAGTCTTGTCTGTCTAGTCTTGTCTGTCTAGTCTTGTCTGTCTAGTCTTGTCTGTCTAGTCTTGTCTGTCTAGTCTTGTCTGTCTAGTCTTGTCTGTCTAGTCTTGTCTGTCTAGTCTTGTCTGTCTAGTCTTGTCTGTCTAGTCTTGTCTGTCTAGTCTTGTCTGTCTAGTCTTGTCTGTCTAGTCTTGTCTGTCTAGTCTTGTCTGTCTAGTCTTGCCTGTCTAGTCTTGTCTGTCTAGTCTTGTCTGTCTAGTCTTGTCTGTCTAGTCTTGTCTGTCTAGTCTTGTCTGTCTAGTCTTGTCTGTCTAGCCTTGTCTGTCTAGGCTTATCTAGGCGTACTTTTAAGTCAAGTGGAAGAAGGGGTTTAGTGAGTGAGACTAGTAGTAGAACACTAAATAATACACTTAATGAAATATGTCAAAACAAAAGGAAATTCATAGAAAAAGTAGAACAAATATAACAAATACATGTGTTCATAATTAATAAAAATGTGAATTCAAAATAACATATAGACATAGTCTAGTCTGTCTAGTATTGTCTGTCTAGTCTTGTCTGTCTAGGCTTGTCTGTCTAGTCTTGTCTGTCTAGTCTTGCCTGTCTAGTCTTGTCTGTCTAGTCTTGTCTGTCTAGTCTTGTCTGTCTAGTCTTGTCTGTCTAGTCTTGTCTGTCTAGTCTTCTCTGTCTAGTCTTGTCTGTCTAGTCTTGTCTGTCTGGTCTTGTCTATCTAGTCTTGTCTCTCTAGACTTGTCTGGATACTATTATCTGTACATTATCAACTAGAACGAAAATCGATAATATCTTTGACGTCTCCTTATCAAGACGTCATCTTTTAGCTTCATTGGAAGATACTCCGATGACCGATTATAGGCTAATTAGACTAACCACCAGCACACAGATACATGAGAAGAAACAATATTTCCTCGCCAGAACCATGTCCGCGACCAACAAAAAACGCATTGCTGCAGTCCTCATCTGCAGTCCGAATCATGGGCAGAAATCTCCAATAACCCAGATTGCAACCACAACACTATATGTTTCATCCAGACCTTGAATCATTACTTCTTCTCGAGGAGGTTGAAGGAGGTGAAAACATCTGCCACTAAGCTAAGAGACATGTTCATCCTAAGCAAACAGTATCCAGAGCTACACAGAAGATATTTATACCAAAAAATACTGCATTAAAAGTTAATAAATTCTGTAAAAAAAATTGTTTCGCCAAAGAGTAATCGAGGCTCCGAATATACAAAAAGCCTTCTGGAAAGTGATAAAATAACAGACTAATAAGGCTAAGGACAGGGAAGAAATTGAAATCTGGGAAAACTCCACACTCGTGACCGATCCGAAACAGATAGCGACGATTTTTAGCGATTCCTTCCATCAAGCTCCTTACTGAATCCTACAAAATATCGTACCTACGAACATATCTAACAACCATATCGCTTTCATGTTCCTGGATGAAATTTCCTCTAATGAGATTATAGAAACTATGGAGTCTCTGAAGAATACCAAAACTTGTGGCCCCGACTCACTTCCAACCATCATCATTAAGGAATACAGACATTTAATAGCTGAGCCAATTACAAATATAGTAAACGTCTCTTTCGCTTCGGACCTATTCCCAGTTAGGCCAAGGCCGCACTACGGTTTTCTGCCGCGAGCGGTAACCGCTATAACCGTGAAACCGCTCAAGAAACACACAGTACGCTATGGGTAAAATCAGTCGCGGGAAAAAAACTCAAGTGAGGCCGCTTGTATTAGCTTACTAGAGTCACAGAATCAAGCGATTGAAAACCGCGTCTGTTTAGCCGTAGTGCGGCCTAGGCCTTATTCTGAAAAAGTCCTCCATTAGGCCGAGGTCGCACTACGGTTTTTTCCCCGCGAGCGGTAACCGCTATAACCGCGACACCGCTCGAGAAACACACATTACGATTAAAAATCGCGAAACCGCCCGCAATTTGCACAGTTGAAAATGGAGCAGTATGTTCCAGCAGTATATTCAAACGAGCAGTATGTATTGTTGCTCTAATACTAAGAAATAGAAAAAGAAGACGTCAACGCAAATTTCGGAAATATTGGATCCATCCACTCACTAGCCGTAGATTTAAGAAAGGTTTCTTTAATAATAAATATCAAGATTTAAGAAAACATCCTGAGCATTTTTTTAATTATTATCGCATGTCAGCTGACAGCTTCGATAAAATTTTGCAAATTGTGCGTCCTCACATTACTTTCATGAATACAACCTTTCGCAAATGTATTTCACCAGAGGAGCGCCTGTCTGTTTATTTTTCTCGTTTCGATCACTATACTGATGTAAAGTGGTGTCGTATAAAGCTGGTCTTTTTTGTACTTCCATTATGATTTTTTCCGACAAACTTTCATATCTCTCGTTTGATACACAGTCTGACTCGGTCGACCACATGTTTTCAATCAGAGACAAGTATCTGAACCTAAAAAAACGTAAGAATTGCCACTCTTCACCAGCTCTTCACGGCTGTCTGTCAAAAAACCGCTCGCGGTTAAACAGAAGTGCGTGCGCCCCAACTATTTTCTATGCAGTACAAATTTTAGCGCGGTTTTTACCCGGGAGTCATTTTGTAACAATACGCGGTTTTAAAATCAGTCGCAGGAAAAAACCGCAAGTGCGGCCGCTTGTATTAATTTACTAGAGTCATAAAATCACGCGATCAAAAACCGCGGCGGTTTAGCCGTAGTGCGGCCTAGGCCTTATTATTCTTGTTCACAAAAAAGGAGATAAAAGCAACCAAACAATTATCCATAGCCCTTACATCTGTCTTAGCAAAAACCATTGAATACAGTATGCGAAGGAGGCTCATCCCGTATATAAAAAAATTCCATCTCATTCCAAAACTACAAAGTCCAAAAATTTTGCAAAGTAAAATCCACCACTACTGCTATAGCGGAATTTTATAACACGATTACAGCGGAAGTAGATAAAGGAAACAGCCCGATTTTGATATTCTGCTCCAAGGTGTTCGACTGCGTGTCTCACACCCACCTTCTGAACAAAGTCTGCAATTTCGGGATAAAAGGCAAATCGGCGGATCGGCTAGGTAGCTCAAATCTTTTTTGTAGAATCGACAGCAATTTGTGCAGATCCGAACCGGAACTGTTTCCAGCCTATCTATTGGCAAATTTACACAATCCGGTTGTCCCTCAGGGAAGTCTCCTCGCTACAACGCTGTTCCTATTATATATTTCAGATCTGGTTAGTTACATACATAAACAACATTGTACACTGTATGCTCACGACGACAGTTTCATCGCCTCTGAACATATTGGGACTGACAATCCACAGCAAGCTAATATGCTTCTGAAGAAACTGGACAAATGGTTCTCTGCAAACAGTCTTTTTCTCAACCGTGAGAAAACTGAATATATAATATTCCAGACTGCACGCAGTTCCCGCGCCAAAACTCTTCCACTGAAACTATTGAACGAATCCATCAAGAGAATTAAGGAAACTAAATTTATGGGAAATCATCTAGAAGAGAACTTACTTTGGAACATAACCATACAAACAATACCATACATCACAACAAATCTGCATCAAACTCCATAAAAAGATATTTCAAATCGGATACCTCAGAATTTTTTTTAAGAAAATAAGACCTGCTGACATACTACTTTGCCGAAGTTCAACCATTACTAACTTATGGCATACTGTTATGGGGATGTTCACCACAGATAGAAGCAACCTTATTGACACAAAAAAGAATTACCAGGACTATAAAAGGAATCAGCATAACCACCTTCGCAAAGTCACAGTTAACAGGTATTCTCACAGTCATAAGCCTCTACATTCTTGAAATCACCTGTTACATCCATAAATATAAACATCTCTTCCAAAAAAACGTAGATATACACCACCACAACACAAGAGGAAAGCATCTCTTAAACCAACCCAAAACTAATCTAACGATTGGTAGAAAAAGTCCAAATATATTTGGGGTTACTATACTATATTCGGGGTTATATAACCGACTACCAATCAGCTTAATAGAAAAATATTCTATAAGAAATTTAGACATGGAATAAAGAAACTACTGATCATAAATACAATTTATAACATGAGTTTTACCTTCTGGATGACCATTTGCATTCATACCATTATTTTTATAGCTCTTTGTATATCCCATTTTGACACACCCTTTACATCTTACATCTCTAGGGAAATAAATATTTTTTATTTAGATTTTTTTGATTTTTTTATCTGTCTAGTCTTCTTTGTCTAGTCTTGTGTACCTAGTCTTGTCTGTCTAGTCCTGTATGTCTAGTCTTGTCTGTATAGTGCTGTCTATCTAGTCTTGTCCATCTAGTCTTGTCTATCTAGTCTTGTCTGTCTAGACTTGTCTGGCTACTTTTACTTGTCTAGTCTTCTCTGTCTAGTTTTGTCTGTCTAGTCTTGTCTGTCTTGTTTTGTCTGTCGAATCTTGTTTCTAGTCTTGTCTATCTGCACTTCTCTGGGTCTGGCTACTTTTATCTGTCTAGTTTTGTCTGTCTAGTCTTGTCTGTCTAGTCCTGTCTGTCTAGTCTTGTCTCTCTAGTATCGTCTATCTAGTCTAGTCTCTCTAGTCTCGTCTATTTAGTCTTGTCTGTCTAGTCTTATTTGTCGAGTCTAGTCTAGTCTAGTCTTGTTTGTCTAGTTCTATCTCTCTAGTCCCGTCTGTCTAAGCTTATCCGTCTAATCTTGTCTATCTAGTCTTTTCTGTCTATATGACCAATCTTCTAGGTCTACCCTAGTCTATCTAGTCTTGTCTGTTTAGTTTTGTCTGTCTAGTCTTGTCTTGTCTAGTCTTCTCCTCTGTTATGTGTCCAGTCTTGTCTGACTAGTCTTTCTTGGCTGTCCAGTCTTGTATGTTTAGTTTGCTTGTCTAGTCTTGTTTGTCTAGTCTTATCTATCTAGTTTTGTATGTCCAATCTTATGTTCCTATTCTTGTAGGTTTAATTTTGTTTGTCTAGTTTTGTTTGTATTATCATGTCTATCTGACTGTCCAATGAATAAATGTCAAGTATAATTAGAACTGGGTGGTATGATGGAAAAATGTAAGGTCCATGAGCAAATCAATCAGACAATTTATATTTATGAAAGTCTCTATTTTAAGTGCAAAATAGTAACAACAAAAAGAGCTAAATGCGTGATAATATATTAAAGATTGATAATATATTCCACGGGGATTTTTTTTAATTTAAAAAATATATATTTAATTGACAGAACCTAAAACTGTAATTAAATATGTCGTAAAATATACAATGAATATTAATTTTAATTACTTTTTCGACAATTAAAAATAGATTTAAACGTTGCATTAAACAAAATCCTTTGAAAAATTTAAAGCCCGAATTTCAGAAATTGATTTACTGTTTAAATTTAGATTGTTTTAATGGTTAAATTTAAATAAGATTTTTCAAAAACAATAATAAATAAAATCAAGCAACATGCCTTACTATACGATCACGTATATTTATTATTGTAATTCAATTCACCAACGTGCCATGAAGCTTTATTTTTCTATATATATATATATATATATATATATATATATATATATATATATATATATATATATATATATATATATATATATATATATATATATAATGGGTATTGTCATTAGCCTAGCGAAACATTAACCGCGGTTACCCAAATGCGGTTCCCCATAACGATATTTCGATATTATATCGAGGCATAAAATTATATGCGCAAATAAATCCCACCTAAATCACATTTACGATTTTTCAAAAAAAGTACAGATAGTTTATATAACGGTTGAAGTGTGCGGTGAGAGTATAATCGAGGATTTCGGTCTTTAGCCAGACGATTTTGTGGTCAAGAGGCATCTAATTAGTTTGATGGGTCTAGAGTACATGCATCAATGTCAGTAAAACAAACCGACTTTTTGTGGATTTAGCTTAACGTTTTCTACTTATAATAGAATATTTTGTGGGAAAAATATTGTTTTTTTGTTGGGAGGATAATTGATATAAAAGAAGAAGAAAAGGGCTTTTGGGAAATGATTAATTACAGGAAAAAATGTAACGAAAATTTTGCTGTAATTATAGTTAGAACTTATAATTTTTAATAATTTGTTAGCTGTCCCTATGCTATTTCTTCATTATATAAAAGGTAGGTTACCCCATATTGTCTATTTAATATTGTCTGTTTAATTTCCTGATACGCCCTCGTCTTCGTCGTCGTCGTCCCCGTTCACAAAATTTCCACAATTTTTACATGTTTAGAGAGAGAAAAGACGCAAACAATAAATAGTTTATATATCTCATCTCTACTCTGAAATAAAAAAAACTGTAAAAACATCACTGTTTTTACAATTTTTGTGAAAATGTAACTTGTGAAGTTATATAAATCTATACACTTTACGTGGCTCGAGTTTCGACTGCTGAAGGTCATTTTAAGTGGATTATAAATTGATGAGATTGAATATATACCACGAGTTTTGGTACGGAGGGGTATCTGTCTGCAGTTGGTAACTTAGTTGGAGACGATTCCGTTGGATTACAAAATTGAGGAAAGATTAGGTCGGTTTGCTTTTTAAGGAGATTAACTGATGGATTACGGCATTGTTTGAAAATTTCGAATGACGCCAGGAGATTAAGCTTCCGGCCCTTTGTTGCAATTATCCGGGAATTTATGATTACATTCTAGACAATGGTTAGAAAATGAACCTGTCTCTTGAAAGGCTCGAAGATATTCTGAAAAACGATTTAAAATACTTTCATCCTGTTTAATCTACGCACACGCTATTGCATTCCGAATAATGAATGTGATATACGCCGGATTTTTGTGGGATCGATTTTGTTTTTAGTATTAAATAATATGTGGGATACTTTTGAAGAAGGTTTAAATGTGAAAATTTTAAGGTATATTTGGGTTATTGTGATTTGGTTCCGTTTTTTTATTTATTAAATTTTGGATGGGTGAAATTGGGAAAGAGTTCTCGTTGGCAATTGACATGGTACTGTTTATAAGGAATGGAAAAAGCTCGTTGTATCATGGATTGATAAGCAAATAATTTATGTGATATTGGTTGATTTGCTGATTAGGTGATTTGTAACGATTGCCAACCATCCTTTTCTCTTCCTAAATTTAATGTTAAAAAAAAAAATTTATATATTTAACTATTTTATGAAATATGTTATATAAATATTGGATAAACAGTTGCTATAAAGTAAAACTGAATTGTCACAAAAGAAAAGAAAATTTGACAAATAGCGAAACACAATGACATGATTCACAAAATGAGTAAAGCGTAACGATTATATGTTAAAGAAACTAATTATTTATTTGAATTTAATGATTTAATTATGAAAATAAATTAAATCTTAATTCATATAAATTAACTTAAAAAAGTTATTTCTGTAATTAATTATAAAAAATTTCAATTTTATATGATTACTTTTGTACATATTTGTAATTGGGCAGTGAATTAATCATCATGCGATTTTGAATCACCTGGAGGAATAGTTAAGGTCAAGTTTATTTGAAAAATAACCTTGACTTAGGTAACATTTTATTATAATACAGTTATAACAAACACATCTCTAAACCAAAGATTTTTTATTTTATTGATTTTGCTTTTTTAAATTCAAATAGACATACAAAAACATATTTAATAACGTGGTGTCAATCCAAGTTTTGCGCCTGTCACTGGCACCGGTTATCAGCTAAGCTTTTAAATGGAATAAGTTGATTCGAGATTTACAAAATAAATATCTCGATACAATTTTTAATTAAAAAAATAGAAAAACAACAATGATAGAATAATAATTATAATAAGGATCGAAATTAATCATCGATATAACAATATTCGTTTTAACCACAAGTATATTTACTGCTTACTTAGAAAAATTATCGTTCTTCACGAGTTCAAACGTTCCGACTCAATTTGCCATTTTATTTCAATATACATTTTTTCTTGTTTATTTTAGTGCAGCTTGGGAGCAATGCGGTTGAGGAAATCGCAGATAAATTTTGTTTACCGATTTCTCGAATTACTTCCGCACAACTAACCATTATCCTTTAATAGGATAATAAATATTACTCTTGTCTATAGCATTCTGAATAGAGCAACGTTAATTAATTATCAGTTGAACGATTTGAAATTTTATTTGATCTCGAAATTAAAATGTTTTTCATTGAACCATGCTTTGATTTGAAAAATTTTAATTAAAAACACTGCTAGAGGATCTTTTATCGTCGAATAAATACGGAATGTAGTTAAAAGGGATTTTTGGTGGCAAGAAATTGATTTGTTATTGAATCTTCAAGTATTTTTAAAATTGTACATTGGAAATGTATAAACTGAAACTACTAGATTATTTTGAAAAAAACTAATGCAATTTTCGTTGGAATTTAATTTTTTTCTAATTATACTGACTTTCAAACAAAAGTATTTGTTGGACGATTTTAATGAAATTTACAGAATTTAATCACGTAAAAGAACTGCATCGATGATCAAAAAATCAATTGTTTTGGTTTCTATTTAATGGTATTTTTTCTTGATTTCAACATTATGAAGAGCTGCTGATTTTTTAATGTAATTGCTTCTAATATCCAAGTAGCCTCTGAGTTTGAAGTGATTTTGAAAAGGGTGGCGTTAAGGCCAATTCTCATATACACGACACTTAGCTACGCGACGTCGCGCGATATCGCCCGGCAAATAATGATTACATTGTTTTGAATGGGCACATTCCCACTATGGCTACGCGACAGCGCGCTGTCGCTGGAATTATTTCGTGAATATTCTTTTACGTTTTGTCGCTAGACGTATCATGACGTTTATCCAGTTTCAAACGCCAGTTTCAAAACGGCGTGTTTTTGAAAATGAGTGGAATTAACGACGAAAAAGCAGAGGTATTGATCGCTCTTGTGGCTGATTATGTTGAATAATAATGAACTTTATGACTTAACAACATAAAAATTACAGTAATCAACAATGAAAAGATCTAATTTGGAAATAATTCTTTTCCAACAATGCCTAGATTTAGAATTTTGTTTCCTAAGTGGCACTTAAAAATTCAATAAGTAGAAATTTTTCTGGCGCCAATCTGAAATATTTGTAGAATTTCAATTCATCATCTTGTAATTGTCTGAAGAGAGTATAGAATTCTCTTTCTACTAGTCGTGTTCTGAAGGTCCGGTGCATTCTTTTCCTCTTTTCTTTTCTTTTAATTTCTCATTTTCATATAACGAAAAAATCATCATCCGAACTTGAAGAACTTGACATTTTAAAAATATAAGTTAACCTGAAATGTAGAGAAACTACAGATTTGACACTTGGCAATAAATCGCGTAGCTGAGTATCGCATATATGAGAATGCCTAGCAGGGACGCGACAATTCGCGGCATTCCATCACGCGACGTCGTGTAGCTGAGTGTCAGCCTTTATTGGTATGCGAGAAGCGGTTTTTTCGGTTCATACTATTGCTGAAAGGGTTGGCCGTAGTTTATGGGTGATAATACGCTGCTGATCTAGACGGTCCGAAGCTGGGGAGAATCGACGTAGACTTGGATCAGGACGGGACATCGAGGCACCACTGAGCGTGAAGATCGAGCTCCTTATTCTACAACTTTAAAGGACAGATTTACAACGTCGCAGGCATTGGGAAAAGATTGCTTGGCTCTAAATAGCCAAAAAGTATAAATGGCTACTGTTTAGAGAAGAATCCGCAGTTTTGGTATTAGATCCTACCGTCCACAATTGTGTCTACCTCTTACTCCGCAGCATCGCAGAACAAGACTTGATTGGTGCAGGGAAGAACAACATTGGACCCATGAATGAAAAAAAATTATCTTCAGCGATGAGTCTCAGTTCTGTTTATGTACGCAGGATGGTCGTAGAAGAATGACGTCAACGTGGTGAACGCAGGAAATTACAATTTGCTGTTGAAAGACATACACCTCTTACACAGGGAGTTATGGTTTGTGGTGCGATAGCGTATGATAGTCGGTCTCCTCTAGTTATTTTAGAAACAAGTCTTAATGCGATTCTGTATATTGACAACATTTTACGGCCAGTGTTAGTGTAAATGCTTTATAGAACCCCATCTGTAGCAAGATAACCCTCGGCCTCACACAGCGGTCATTACAAGACAGTATTTTGATAGTGCCGAAATCAATTTGTTACCTTGGCCATCTCGTTCTCCAGATCTATCGCCGATAGATCATGTATGGGATATGATAGGTGTTAGAATAAGTAACTTAAAGCACCCCGCTAACACTGTAATGGAACTTAGAAGTCAAACGAAGTTTCGAATGAAATACCCCAAGCCGATATTCATAGCCTGATTTCTAGCATGCCTGGAAGAGTAAATAATCGCTTGGGAAATCGTGGATGCCCAACACATTATTGATTTTTATTCATTTGTTTTTTTTTTCAAGTTGAATTTTGATCATCGATGCAGTTCATTTACATGATCAAAATCTGTAAATTTCATTAAAATCGTCCAATAAATACTTGGTTTTCTGTTTTTTTAAGGGCAGTATATTTTTATTTTATTCTAAAATAATGTTTTTGTTAAAGGTATGCCATGTGGAAATGGAGACAGCCTCTCGGGAACTTGCAAGGAAAAAGAAGATTGTCCCGTGTCGATGAACAAACGTAATCAACTTATAAGTTGTGGACGATATAATCTCTATTGCTGTCCCAACAAATCTACCAGGACTTGGGAGACAAATAGTCCAAAATTTAGACCTCCTCAGCCCGTCAAAGATAAACCAGAGTATTATCCTGCTGATCAATCAATTCCAGAGATTAATCGACCTGGAATTTCAAATTGGTTTAGTTTTCCAGGGAGACCTGTACCTCCACGTCCAACAAATAGACTCGACGGTATAAATTCAGACATCAACGAAATAAAAAAAATATACAATATTTCATTTTGTAGGTGTTCTATGCGGCAATCAGCGAAACATGGGTGTATGCAGAACAATATTCGATTGTTTGCCGGCGATACAGCAAATGCAAAAATACCGCAAACATAATTTGCTTCGGTGCGGTTTCGAGAACGACATCGAAATTGTTTGTTGTCCAAACACATCGCCAAATAACTATTCACCTGTCACACCATCTACACCTAAAGTTATGCCAACAACTAAACCAACACCCAAAGTTACACCAACAAATAAACGACCAACAAACAAACCAATAAATAATGCAGGAGTTAGAAAAAGTGTTCAAGGTAAATCAAAATTTACTTGTTTTATCCACCCATGTTTAGTCCATCTTGACAACTTTCATTGTTCTTTTAAATCGTATCTGGATTATTTAACTGCGTATATACCGTTTCGAGTAACATGGGGTTACGACTTCTGGTGCTACATTTTGTATTATGTGCCATTTAAAGATATTTCATTCTCATCCAATAGTTTTAGCCTTAATTTGATCACCTAGAACTGATTTTTTTCAGTAATTTAAGTTTTTTGTTTAACAACCTAGAACCTAGCACTTGATTGAAGTATACAAATCTGTTTTTTTTTTTAATAGTTTTGTTTGATTATCTGGATTGCTTCATTCAAATCATTGATTACTACAATTAATTACAATCGCTGCTGCAATGAAACATCAAATAAAAAGCTCAATCAGAGGAGCTTGTTAAGTAAGCATTTGAAACAGTCCAGGTTTCACAACCGTAAAGATAGTATTAGTTTTTTGACCACGGGTAGTACTTAGGAAGTCTCATCTTATCTAGTCTGGTCTTATCTTGTCTAGTCTTATCTAGTAGCGTCCTGTCCAAACTTGTTTATATAAGTAGTGCTATTTTGATAGTTTTATCTATTTATTAATTAGTAAGTCCAAAATGAAACACAAAGTTTGAAAACGTCGACGATAGATATAAACTGACTTATATAATATCAACAAAAACTTATTGTTTACAGCATGTATGGAATATTCTAACGAGATATCGCAGACAGTCGATATTGAATTCAACATTTTGGGCGGCAAAGACGCGGCCGAGGGAGAATTCCCGCACATGGTAAGCAAAAACTTGTATATGCACACACTTTTTTATATTAACAATAATAATGCATATCAATTTTTCCACCCTCCACTTATGTAATATTTATAGAGAATATAGACTAGCTATACGGGCGGCCGCTTATGTACTTTTAGTATACACCGGCGCTGTTCGAGCAACATCCCTTAGGTGGATCTCGTTAATATTTAAACATTGTTTTTAAAGGGAAAAACATCATAGGGGTCCAATAATGTAACTATGCGTGCGCGCTCACTCTCTGTATAGATAGGAAACGAAAGTTTTCGAACCAAAATATACCGGATGAAATATCTGTAATAAACTTTTTAGTTTTGTCAAAGATTTTTTATTTCTAAGGGATGTTACTTCGCGATTATCGATCTCTATTTAAGCTTTGAATGTTGATCGTTAATTGGTTGCAATTACAGGCTGCTGTGGGTTACCGCATTAATGAAACCGGTGAGTGGTCTTGGCGTTGCGGTGGCTCCTTAATTAGCGATCGCTATGTACTAACTGCGGCCCATTGTGTGGCTCCTTCAAGAGAAGGGTAAGTAAAAAAAAAGCTAAAGTAAGCTAGATCAATACCATAGAGTTAATTGAAATTTAAAAGACACATGAATTTAAACTAATGTTTAGGAAATTGAATGTTTGCTTATAAGACGAAACGAAACTAAAGTTAACTAATGAGAAGAAAAAACTGGTATTTTAAGAAACTCATAACTGTTATTTCAAACCCGTTCATTTACAAACCCGCTCGTTTGCGGACCCGTTCATTTACTGACAAGTTCATTTATAGACCCGTAAATTATAGATCCCTTCATTTACAGGCCCGTTCATTTACTTTCGTTCAATAAAATCAAATTTGGTCAATTTCACCCATTCATTCTTGACCGACACATTAATTAGACTAAACCAACTATGTAATACCAACAATAAAAAATTTACTTTTCAAAATAAACACAAAGTTTTAAAATAAACACCTACGATTAATTAATTTTTAGATTCACTCCCTATGTTGTGCGGTTGGGCAAGACGAATATCCTCGAGGTCGGCGATTTGCTCACCAGCGACGACTACCTGATCGAGAATTACACCATTAATCCCAGCTACTTGAGACTGTCGAGAATTAACGATATTGCGCTGATTCGTCTGCAGAGGCCCGTGAAAATCAACGACAACATTCATCCAGCCTGTCTCTACACTAAACCTGATGACCCTGCGTTAATGATCATCAGTGGATGGGGATCTCAGAGTTTAAGTAATTAAAATAATAAATTATTATTTGACTATAAGATTTACAGACATTTCTATGGTAGTATTAAAATAAATTAGCTAAATCATAAATAGATAAGAAGAGGGTATATACAGGGTCCGCCAAAAGTATTGCACATAGCGATGTGGAATTAATACGCGTGTGATTTAAGACATGATATTTTAAGGGTGCATTCAGTATCCACCAGTGCATATTTTGACGATATTTTTAATCTGTTAGTAACATTTTTTCCGAGTGGTGGCGCCACATGCGTTTTTTTAATGACATCATGGTTCGTTTTTGGCATCATCGGATAGACATTTTTTTGGGCATAGGAGAGTATCAAAATTTTAAATAAATAAATCAAATAAATGGAAAATAAATATTGTTTTCATTCTACGGTTTACATTCAGGCAAATAAAATAAGCAAGATGAATTAGAGAAGATGTTCAAATTGTTCTCAATTTACTTGCTGACAATAGTTTTTTGTTTAATTCTGGTAATAAAACTGTTAAAAGCATTTCGCAACCATACACGAGAAATGCGTTCTCTTTCGTTACGTATTCTTGCTTCCAAGTTCTCTAATGTTACTGGCTTATTTACGTACACAACGCCCTTTAAATATCTCCAAAAGATATAATCCAACGGTGTCAAGTCGGGCGAGCGTGGGGACAACTCAATATATCCTCTTCGTCCAATCGTCCATTCTTCTAGGAAAAGTTACATTTAAGTACTCGCGCACTTCCCTAGCAAAATACATCATGTGCACCATCTTGCTGAAACCAGACATCTGGGTGGATGAGATCATTATTATCTGGGTGGGGTCGAATTCCAATTTATTCGTTAACTGATTTGTGTACGTAACATTCGCAGGTACTTTTAGATGTTAGTGTTGCATCTTTAAAAAAGGGCCGATTTTAATACCATCTAATATCCCAGACTACACATTTATCTTTAGCTGATATTGAGAATGAACTTCAATGTCTACGTGTGGATTTACTTGATGCCAGTATCTACAGTTGTGTCTATTCACACAGCCATTGAATTGGGACGTGGCTTCATCTGACAATCCAATCTTCTTCATAAAATTATCGTTATCATTTATTAGTTGAGACATTATTTATGAAAATTCAACCTTGCGGTCAAAGTCATCTTTAGATAATTCCTGGATTAAATGAGCTTTGTACGCTTTAAACCTTTTCTTTTTTAATATCCTTCTCATTGACGTTTTAGAGTTGGTCTCCAGATAGCTGACTGATGGAATTCTGTCGACGTTCGGCTATATATAGAAAAATATTTAGTGCCCTATCAACATTTATTACCTAGGTCCACCAGAGGAATTACGATTTTGCACACATTCGGTTTCTTCAAATTTCTGAACGGCTCATGTCACTGTGGACCTACTGATAGGGATTATGTTTGGATGTGTCTCATTAAATAAATAACACGCTTCCGCGTGAGTTGTCGTACGATCCCCATGATCAACGATTATCAAAATTTCTATCGTTTCTGATTTTGTTAAATTCATTTCTTAAACTTGATGTGCTAACGGTATTAAGCTTGACAAGATGTCACGTGTATCGTATTATTATTTCTATTAATTTAGAATGAATACAAATAATAATAATAATGAATAGAAATTTCCATTCATTCAATATTTATGCAGTAGTGGATACTGTCTGCAACCCTAAAATATCATGTCTTAAATCACACACACGTCTTTCTTCTTTCCCTCATTACGTATGGCCCCATAGCCCCAATTAGGCCTTAGCCTCTTGGATTTTCTTCCTCCAACTCTCTTCAGCACCTTAGACATATTCGAACAATCCTTTCATTCTGAGGCTCTTTACCAGTTTTCAGAATCTATTTGAACAAATGTGACACATTTTGATTTTGTTTTCAATTAAATCAAATTTCATATTTTTTCTAAGATTAAGTAACTATTTTAGAGGGACCAATTATACCAAGGTTACAAAAAGCCGATGTAAAATTGGTGCCTATGGACCAATGTAATGCCGCTTATAATTCGGGACCTTGGGCCAAATCAGTTCATGAGAACAATATCTGTGCATTCGCTGTCGGATCCGATACATGCAACGTAAGTAATCTAATACCAAGCTAATTATTAATACATGTAAATATAACATGCAAAAAGACTGAATATACATAACAACTATTAATCCTACTTCGTTAAAACAGGGAAAGATTGTGTAATGGTTAGAGCAGGTTAAAAAAAAAGAGGGAGAGATGGTGTATGGTACCTATGTTGTAAAGGAAAATTTTATTCGCAATCTGCACCATCTCAAACCTATTTTGCTTGAAACCACTTTATAAAAGCATTATTTATTTCAATTTGATAATAATTTGACGACATATTTTCGTATTTATGTAATATATCCATCGTGACCGTTATGATGGTTTTATTTGGAGCGGAAATAGGAACTAGTGGACGTCACGCATCACTGGCTTTCTAACTTCATTTACTTCCAGCAGACTAGATGCTCTGTATTTCCTTTGTGTAATAGAGACAGATATATTATTGTAGCCACAATGAACATAATTCTCGTCCATAATGGCTTTTACTTTGAGAAAACATTGCCCGTGCTCATTTGCTTTCGCCGACCATTCATACATCCCAAGTATTTTATTATCGAAAAACATACTTAATATAATACATAATTTCTATCTATAATATATCAGAGAACATACTTTCATGCGAAAAACAAGATTATGACCGACAGATTGAACAGATAATCAATTCGTTATAATCTATATGATTGAATCGTATACAGCTAATGGTGTAATTTGGATAGCGGTTCTAGAAAAAAATCTTGGGTTCGGAAATCCACGAGCGTAAAGACATTAAATATTAAACCCTCAGCCAAATAATCTCCAATTTGACGAACCTAGAATTCAAACTAAATAAAAAATTCGAAAATCCTGTAGCAGTGAATGAAAAAGTGATTGATGAAAATTGAGGATCGATGACAAATAGAAAAATTTAATTATTTCGATACCATTTTGATTGTTTTCTATTATGAAAAGCTTATTCTATATAATACTTATCAATCAACCTTTTTATACACTATAGTAGATTAAAACAAGAATCAGGAACAGGTTTATAAAGACTTTGATTTATTAATCTAGTTGTATGTATTTTAGTCTAGTTTTATATAATCTTGATAAATCTTTTCTTGTCAAGGTTGGCCTGCCAGTCTCGTGTACTTGTCTTTGCTATAATTACCTACTCTTATTACATTAAATTGATTGACTTTTCAATTTTGTTTTTTTTTAAGTAGATAAAACAAATATAATAAATTGTTAATAAGAGTAAATATTAACGATGATAGAATATAGCTTTGTTATATCCAATTACAAAGCTATAACAAAAACGAAGAAAAGAGCATTTCAGAATGTAAAAAGGCATGTCAAATATAAAGCCGAAACAGACTTTAGAAACAATGACAGTCGTGATGCATTAAAGCGGTCAATATACTTAACAGGGATCTCATACCAATAAAAAAACACTCCTGCAAATCGGCAAGCGGAACGCTGCTAACGGAAAAGCAGCTAATCCTAGACATATGGAAACAACACTTTCAGGATCTCCTTAACCCCCATGGACCACTATCAGTAGATGACCCACGCTTAGGAATAGCCACTGATGAAGAAATCAACGACCTACCAACTATCGAAGAAATATCGAGGGAGCTAAAATCGCTGAAAACAACAATGCACACAATGCAACATGGGGGAGAGCAACTAACACACGTTATTTATAAGTTATTAACCAAAATCTAGCACACGGAACAACTAAAAGAAGAGTGAAACACGGTCATCATCCACCCCATACACAAAAAAGGAGATAAGCAAACGTAAGAGTATCAGGCCGGTATCAGGCCAGAAATATCAACAGTCGACCAACTCTATACTTTAAGACAACTATATGAAATATCTGAGAGTATGACACAGATATACGCCAAATCTTCATTGACTTTGAACAAGTATACGACATCATTGATAGAAACGAGCTCTACATTATCCTTTTGGATTATGACATTCCCCCCTAGTGGGGTTAGTGAAAATCACAATGACAAATGCCGAGTAAGAGTGGAAGGCGAACTCGCAGACGTGTTTAACTCTCTTACCGGCCTCAAAAAAGGAGATGGACTAGCTCCCATGTTATTCAACCTAGCTCTCGAGTATGTGATGAAAAGGTCTGGAACGGATCGGAGCTCAACCATCATGAACAGATCCGTCCAAACAGTAGGCTACGCAGATGACCTCAACATCTTCGGCCGGTCAGAAAGTGCAGTAAAAGAAACTTTCGCAAAGCTCGAGGATGCGGCTTCGGACATTGATCTAATGATCAACGAAGAGAAACCCATATTCATGCTGCAAAGTAATAGACAACAATGTTGCCATTGGCCATAATATTATAATCGGAAATCGCAATTTCGAGAAGGTAGTAAGTAATGTCAACGCACAGAACCATGAGGGCCTAGATATAATAAAGGATCTCGGCTGGAAACCGAACGCTCTACTGCATGATGTCAATTATGAAGTCTAGAAGCATCCATGGAGACATTATACTCAAGATATACTAAACCCTCATCAGAATCGTAGTATGTTACGGATGCGAAACGTGGACGATGACCGAAAAATCTGCGGACCTACTAAACCGTTTTGAGAAGGGGATTCTAAGAAAAAGATACGGAGCCATAAATGATAATGGGGAAGGATAAGGTACAACCACGAGCTGTACCATTTATAAAAAAAACCACCGATCACATCACACATAAAACTAATGAGACTTCGCTGGGCTGGGCATGTACAACAAGTGCCAGATACACGGGTCCCAAAAACTACCTTGAGGAAAACTACCAGCTGGTAGGCCAATAGCAAGGTGGGCGGATAAAGTAGCAATCGACGCCCAAGAACTGCTGCAGTCACAAAACTGGAGGAGGGCAGCAAACGACCGCGAAAGGTGGAGGCAGTGAGTGCCGGAGGCCAAGGCTCGATTTAGGCTGTAGCGCCATTTAAGAAGAATAAATCTTAACGATGTGATGTTATACTAATTCTAACATATATGTTATTTTTTATATATTTGTTATACATTGAAATCTTGTATAAATTATTATTATATTATAATTATTAATGATATAAAAATAAGATCTCCTTCCAGAAAACAGAAGTTTTCGCTTCAAAACTAAACGTCTCAAGTCTAAATATGAAATATGGACAGATCAACAGATTCCCTTTAATTCACTTTAAATACCTGGGTGAAATCATAGCACCAACTGGAAAAGAAAAATAGCTCAAAACACCCGTATCCAAAAACTCAGAGGAGCATATGAGAGAACAAAATAAATTTATAACAAAAAATGTATGTCGCTTCACGTTAATATAAATATTACAATACTGTAATCAAACCTGAACTCCTATATGCAGGAGAAACTCTCGCGCTTAATAAAAAAAGCGAGCTAGAAAATATCCTAAAAGAAGAGCGAAAAGTCATAAGGAAAATCTTAGGACCAAGACTTTCGGAAGATGGTTACCGCCCATAAATTATCTAATATTGCGGCAGACCTCAGGAAAAGAAGGTTACAATTTTATGGACATGTTAAGAGATTTCCTGACACCAGGTTAACCCACCAAATTCTTGAAAGAGTTGACAAACTAAAGACTTTTCCTTGAACACAACAAGTAAAAGCAGACATGAGTAATGCTCAAAACCAACAAAAAAAGAAATTTCGGACGGACACCTATACATAGGAAAAAATGACAAGTGGGAAGTTGTTCCAGAGAATGAAGTACCAAAAGAGGATCTTTAGTGAACAGATGAAAGTATCCTGGATCCTCCGCAAGCAAAATCATAAATAAAGCTTCGTGGGTTCCTAAAGGGACCATCAATGTAGAACAATAATAAAAATTATAATTATTAACTCTCAAATCTGATTGTAGATTGTTATTATAAACTTTAAAATACGTTTTCTGCTTAATAATTGACCAGCTTTCTTGTTTTTGAATACTAATCTAAACACAAATATAGTTAGCTGAAATTCCAATTTAAAAAATTTATATTTGTAAATATGTTTTAGGGCGACAGTGGCGGTCCTTTACAAGTTCTAGAAAGAACTCTTCAAAACATTTACACAGTAGTAGGAATCACAGCAACTGGAGTGGGTTGTGGAGGAACACTTCCAGGAACCTACACCAAAGTTTACAACTTTTTAGACTGGATAGAAAACATTGTTTGGTAAAACGTTGAAACGAATTCCAATTTAGTAAGGCTAGTTATTTAAATTATTTATTTTCTCAAGCCTTAATCTATGATTAGGACTTTAGGATCTCAGAATCTCGAGGTAATTCGATTGAATAATTTTGTATAATTTTCAATGCAAAAAATATTTATTAGTTAGTTTTAAATGTTGTGATGTAATAATTCCATACAACAAGTTATAGCTTTACAAGCGCATATTTTCTACTTATTTATAAAATATTTTATATCAAAACTAAACTCGTTTGTGCTTTTATTGCTCTCTTGCCATTCTAACTTCTTTTATGCAAATAAATTTTGTAATTTTTACAAAACCAGACTTTAAAAATATCTTATCTGGTCAACTAAACCTTTTAAGAACACTTTAAGTATACTACCTGAATTCTACCTCAATTTCCCTTCATATTTGTGCCTCTACAAAGACTTTTCACCCAAAATCTTTTCGTCATAGCTTTTACGATTGGAAGACTTTACGTCATAAAAATAATATAACTTAATAATATATTAAACTGTTTATATTATATTTAACTGTTAATTGTTTCTATAGTTTGCAAGTAACTAATATAAATAATACCCAAATACTTATAAACAATAAAACAATTAGCAAAGAAGGAAAGTAAGGAGTTTTACAAGAGTTTGCAAGAAACTTAAGTCTTGCATATAGTCCATTTTGCAAATATTCAATTCATAAAAAGTTGCAAATGCTGCAAATTTCAAAAACTTGCAAATGCTGCAACGAGAGAAGTAAATAATACCAAAAGTAATAAATTTAAATTGTAAAATTTGTAATATCATGTAACATTAATGACTATTTGTTAACTAAGTTGACTTAATGATATTATAATCATGGCATTATCATCATGGCTGAAATCACGACTAAATATAATTCCGGAGTAAGTCCTCCCATCGGATATCCGGGGAGGACTTTTGTAACTAATATAAGAAATTCAAACGACACGAAAAAATTTCGACACGAAAAATAGCCTGCTACAAAAATCAATAGGAATTGGAACATGGGATGTGCAAAGCATGAATGACCTGGGGAAAACTCACAACGTAATCTTGGAAATGAATGGACTGAACATAACAACAATGGGAATCAGTGAAACTCGCTGGATACTCTGCGGCCAGTGTAGACTTCAAGACAAAATTATCTACTACCCAGAAAGTAAAAACAGTCAACATCTTCATGTAGTAGCGGTTTTGTTAGACGAAAGTTTTCAAAGACCTGTGAACCCGAAGTATGGTACTTACAGAAGTGTATTACAGTATTCGGTACTTCTCGAAGTATATTGTTGTTACAACTCGAAGCATACTGTGGAACACTCAACCTAATTCCAGTATAAGCTCCAGCAGCGGGCAAAAATGATGAAGAAGTGGAATCTTTCTACAAGGACGTTGGTCATGATATTAACTAAGAACAAAGGTGTCACCTTACTCATGGGGATGGAGTGGTAGGATCCAATGGATTGGGCCGTCCCCCTTAGTAGTGTAGTTGACAATATATCCGCCTGGCAGGCGTTGCCTCGGAATGGTGGTTTCCACTAACCGTCCGGACTGCCCACCAGGTCGCGAGAAATGAATGGATGCGAAATATGAAATACCGGGGTGGCGCATACTAAAAAAGCCTAAGTGGAATAGGTGATTTAGTGAGAGCTTCCCCAAAACCACTTTGAAAAGAAAATGGATTAGGCTGTACGGAAATGGGATATATGGAATGGGCGAACTCAATGAACGAGGGGATCGTTTCCTACAATTCTGTCCAAAAAAAAAATTATGGTAATAACTAATACCTTTCAAATTACCAAAACGTCAACTTATACTTGGAAAACGCCACAAGACAACGAAGAACGTATAGTCCGGCATCAAATTATCGATTATATTCTCGTCATTCAGAGATACAGGAATGTAGTGAAAAGTGCCTAAGTATACCCTGGAGCAGAGGTAGGCTCCAAGGTAATCTTCAAAAGGCTCAACTAAGGCTCAAACTAATAAATACCATATGGGAAAGAATGGAAGAATACAAATTCTTCCTGGCTTCAGTCAACGTTTGTCACGATTCCTAAGAAGCACAACGCCAAAAAGTGCAAGGATCACAGTACTCTTCAAAGTAATCAAAGTAATATTTTCATTTCAAAAAGAAAATTCCATTTTATCTACAAGGAAATTTAAATTTCTTTATATATGGAGTGCATGTGAAGAAATATATTAATTATATCGCTCACCTAGTGAGTTTTAGTCCATCAATTTGGTCATCAACTTCCAACAAATTCAAAACTTTGTTATTATTTTAAATTTTCCTTGCCTCAAAACGCTGCAACAAGCAGTAACATGGAAGCGAACCAATCGATTGCGATTGAAGCCGCGGGCTATACTAATTATATATAGACAGACAAACTTATGTTGACTAGTTAAGACTGTTAGAAGAATCACTAATAGACGACCTACATACAACATTCTTCATCTAATTGAACTAATTTAGGATGCAGTGACAGACAAACTTGCTATGGCTAATTTAAACTATATCTTAATTTAGACTTTCTAATTTTTAGACTTTCTAATTGTTATGACAGGCAGACAAATAAAATCTAAGACCCTGCATCTAGTTGAACTAATTTAAAATTTACATACAGACAAACTTATTTTTACTAGACTTATTAAAAGCGAAATATTGCCTCAATATATAAATATATTCAACCTGTTAGTAGCTCTATAATGTTAAGTCTTATTAAGACTACAAAACAAATCTCATGTTGAAACACCTTCCCTGCCTTATTTTTACTAGTTTATGCTTTCTGAATTCTCGCTAGAAATACTAACAGGCAACTTTATTTTAAAGCTTTTAAGTGAAACCGTGTTCTAGGACAACGTGTTATAGGTGGATTGCCTGTAAAACAGTACTAAAAACGGGGCAATAAAATTACAAGTTTTAAAACATTCTGTTCACGCACGGGGCAGCTGTAAGTGCGTTTTATCAGTTTTTCCACATAAACTCATTTCCTCTTGCATGGCCAAACGGGAACATCTCATTTTCTGGTGTAGGACTAAACGGGCTTTTGGACCAAAAGTCTCCCAAGTCTCATACAGCCTCCTCCAGATGCGAAAAATTAAAATCCGTTTTTCGGACATTAGCGGAGCAGTTTTGATCCGCTGCTCGATTTTTTTCTTACATTTTCTTTAACCGCGTCCCTTGCACGTCTTTTGACATCAGGCGGATAAGTACACAACCGCCGGTTCGCCCGGTGCGGAGGAAAAACATTCCGTTTCTTCGGTCACGTGTGGACGTTCTCTTATTTTAAGGGGTCCAGGCTTCCAAATCGGTTCGTTCGTTAATCGGACGATGGGCTGATTGTGTTCTCTTCCTGCAGAACACACTAAAGATTTTTCTTAAAATGGATGACTTTGATTACGGATGATGATCCGTAGGATTTACAAGAAACTGGAAGAAGAGGAAGTTGGAAGTTTAGAAAGGGAGTTGGTACAAGAGAAGTCTTGTTTGCCTACCATGTTTTAATGCAGCGGTGTTTGGAAATCATCCAAAAGGTATACGATGTTTTATTGATTTTAATAAAATATTGGGTAAAGTGAGTCACAAAAAGCTAATAGAAACTATGGAACGAAAAATCCTCGTGACAAAAGATATACAAATAAAACAGTACCTAAACCAAAGTGCATCCGTTCGCGTCCAATCTGAACTGACGAAAGCAGTCATCAAGCGAGGAGTCCGATAACGTTGTGTTCTCTCATCACTCCTCTTTACCATATATATATATACTGAAGAAATCTTCACCGAACTCATCGAAAAGGACGTCGGTGAAATACGAGTTGACTCCACTCCACTGAACAATTTGAGTAATTTAATTTCGCGAACGATACAGTATTTTTCGCCTAAAACATGCAAGATCTTCAGAATATGTGGAATAATGTCGTCACAGCTAATCGGGAATATAGGCTCACACTCAATTTTAAGAAGACCAAATACATGGTTGTCACCAAAACTGATGTTCCCTAATGAACATCTATATGGAGAAGGCTAAAGCCCGGAAAGTGTAGAGAGGTATAACTTACTGGGTTCAATCATCGACTGCTCGGTGGATTACTGTTCAGGATTAAAAAAGATCCGCAATGAAAAAGCACGCACATCCTTTGTGAGGATTAAAAATAGCCGCGATCTGAGCCTGGACCTGAGAACTCGGATACTCAAATGTTACGTATTCCTTTTGTATGGTGTAGAAGCTTGATTTCCGTTTCCTCTCGCAATACACGTCGAGGGTGTGTATTGCGAGAGGAAACTAGAAGCCTTCGAAATATGGCCCTACCAAAGGATGTCGAGAGTATCATGAACAGAACATGCGATCAACGTGGAGGTTCTGAGAATAATGGAGAGAGCTCTCTGTCTGTCTGGGAGTGACTCTGTCTGCCTGGGAATGGAGACAGCTCTCTGTCACATCCTACAGGAACTGCAAAAAGAAAATTGCAATATATCGGACACATCCTGAGCAGTGTTCCTTCTATTTTTTTGTGTCCTGTGTGCGCACTTTTTTAAGTGTGTGCAATTTTTTTCAAAATAAAAAAAATGTGTGCGGCAATTAAAAAAGCGCATATAAAAAAAATACATATGATCACCTTCATATGATAAGAAGAAACCAGAAAGGGCCCCGAGTCTCCTGCGACCTGCAAGTCTCCAACCAAGGTAGCGTCTGTTACAAGGCACAGGTCAGGGCCGCTAAGAATACCCGGAAAGCAAAAAATACAATAATAATTAATACTAAATTTTGTACCGACTTTTACGCATTGACATGCAAAAACTACTCTATAAACAAGTAAAATCATTAGCTCGTGAAGACAGAATTTAGCTGATTACTGTGGCTTTCCATTCAAATGGAAAATAAGAAAATTTAATACATACGTTGACTGGTCTAAATTTTTCAACTAACACATTTGCAAATCAAACAAAAAATAACAACAATTCACAATTACTTATTATTGAACAATTTTAGAATTATGGATTATATATATTTTAATGGCTTTTATTTTATACTTCTCTCTCCTGTATTTTGGTTTTAACCACTCTGTATAGACTTTACTTAAATTTACATTGTTTCCGTCATTCATATATGATATTACTCTTATTAGCATATAAGCATAGAGTTTCCATGCAATCTATTTCTTTGTTTCGTTTTTCTAGAATTCTAGACCATCATTAAAATTTGGATATCCATCCATCAAATGATACCCAATCTTCTACTTCTACCTATCATCTGTTTTTATAGTCATATTTAAATCATTGGCCTTTTTTTAAAGCACGCTTATTTTATTGCACCATGCCATGTTTGCAAGATAATTTTCCTTGATTTTATTAATTCTTGCAGGAGCAAATTGAAAAGCATCTATAGGTGTTAATTCACGACGTTGAAAAATTTGCCATAAAGCACTGAATTCTTCTAAAATTGAAGACAAATGTTTTATCCTACCGAAAACAGTTTTATATTGACAAGATTTTCTAAACTGAAAATATAAAATTAAACATTTGGTTGTTGAAATGTCTGTGCTTTCATCAACAATTAAAGTATGAAAATGTGCCATTTTAATTTCATTTAATATTTCAGAGTTTTCAACAGTATTCACTTCCAAAAATGAAAACGTTTAACTTTCTGGAATATGAAAGTTTAACTTTCTGGAATATGAACTAATCCAGTCAAAAAAAGGGGTCAATCGCGAATCTAGCTGAAGAAGCTGAATTTTTGTATAGACCTTTATTTTAGCATTACAAATGTTCAAAAATGTACAAAAATCACATATACCAACATGTGAGCGTCCTTAGATATTCAAGGTCAAATGTTGCAAGAATCAGTTTTTTGAGAATATGTCGTCTTCTCTGCTGTAATCGTATTTGTATTTACTATAAAAGTTGTAGAGAATAAAATTCTCTACAAATTTCATCCGAAACCGTTTTTTTTTTTTTTGTAAGTCGAGCTGTTTTTGAGATAGAAGCCGTAGAGAGTGGAGCGCTGAGCCATACTTATCTTAATCCTGAATCCGAATGTACGTAGTTTGTTTAGTTTAGTACGTAGTCGAAAGTACAAGACCTTTAGCCGGTAAAAAAAAACTGGCATAACTGGTTTAGCGTTGGAAACCTAATCACCCTCAAAGTAGACTTGGGACTCCACACATTTCTCACAGCGGTGCCGCCATTGAAAATGGAACTCGACTTTTCTTGTCAGTCAAAATCTGAGGGCAACATCGATTACTTTCGATACACATAGTTTATTAAATCAACCAAATTAAATAAACCTGTGAAGCTATCACTTCTACCACCAACTAGTACAACAGTTCATCAACAAATTAAACGGATCTACTACCAAATTCAAACTTAGTTAGGTAATGATTTACAACCCTAGGAATGGGGTTGGGTACTGCAAAATGAAAGCCTAACGCCGGTAACACTTCAATATTTTCCAACTGCACGAATGGTTGTGGTTCGAGTTGTGAATGCCGTAAGTTAGGGATGCAATGTTCTTTAGCTTGTGGTCAATGCAATGGAAATGCATGCCTCAATGCATCATCATATCCTTCAGATGTATCCTTCTGATGTTCATGTTCAGATGCAGACAATGCATATGACCCTGAAATTAATGTCAATGATAACGAGGAGAATGAAGATTAGAATGAGTCTGAAACTGCTGGTCAACCGGAAGAAGACTAATAATAATAATAAAAACAATAATATTAATATCAATAAAAACAACATTAAAAAGAAAATATTTTCCATAATAAATGCAAATACGATAAAAGATATTTTCAAAAAACGATTTTTTCGACCTTTGACCTTGAATATCTAAGGAAGCTAAGAGGCATATGTGACGTTTGAGATAACATTTGTAATGCTAAAATTAAGGATTGTGAAGGATATTGCTAAAATGAAGGAATTAGATTCCGTGGTGATATGCCGAGATGACTGGACTAAACGTATTTTGACATGCGGTTATTTATTTCTCGAACCGAAAGTAAAGATATGTTCATTTTAATTGACGACAATAGATTATCAATTACATTTATTTATATAGACTACATATGCAGGTACAATTTTATTTTCTGCACGCGAAAAAAAAATGTGCGCGCCAATATTTTTCATGTGCGCTATGTGCGCGCGCACACGCGCACAGCTTAGAGGGAACACTGATCATGAGTACTATTCATAATCCAAGCAAAAATCGTGGGAAAGAGATCAATTGGAGCGAAAATAAAGTCCTGGCTTAGAAAACTGCGAAAATGGTTTAATGTCAAGTCATCTGACTTATTTAAGGCCGCAGCTAATACTTCCAAACTCCTGAATATATACCTCACATGAAGAAGAGAACTAAATAGACAATTTTCAAAAACTTACTGAGACTAGACGGACAAGACTACACGAACAAGACTCAAAGAACCAGACTAGGTGGATGAAGCTAAACACAATATACTGAAACGAAATGACTAGACAGACGAGACTAGACTGATGATACCATATAGACGAAACTAGACGAACAATACAAACTATACCATACACAGACGAGACTTAACAGATAATACTAACTAAATAGACTATTTAGCTGGTCTTTTTATCATATTTAGCTAATCTATAACAATTTGGTTAAATCTTGTTTAACATTTGGAGGTTGATTAGTTTTCAAATTGAATTTGTTTTTTATGAAAATATAAAACTTTAGCTTTACGTTTGAATTATTTAAACGTTTATCATACGAGTTTTACTTTTGAAAGATAAATCCAAACAAAATTTCAAATTTAAAAACATTTATTTGGAACACGTCAAATGTACGATTGATTTACTCAGTTTTTTCAAACAGCTGATAACGCTCGCTGGCACATTTTTTGCAGAAGTAGTTACGATTTTTACGGCTGAATTCCAATAGCCGACCTATCATGCAAGTTTAAACCAAACTAAAAGGTATATAATCAATTGAAAACACGAAAAAATGTTAATAATCTTATAATAATAAGATTATTATATTTGTATTCTTACTCAATATTTACAGCAATATTTATAGCGTAGTTTTTTTTTCTTAATATTCCATTTATATTGCTAGCTCTTAATATTTTGATTTTGAAACATGTAAAATATAATTACAATCATTTTGAAATTTTAATATTTTGATAGTACAATCCTCCACAATTCAATCTTTATTTGTTTAAATATTATACTCGTTGAACTTTTTAGCCTGAACTCGTTTAAGCCGTTTAAATCGTTTGTATCTGCATTTTTCCCGCCGGTATCCAAAAATATATTTTATGATATGATCGGCAGTAACCAGGAGTGTCAGAGCTTATCACAACTATTACCGCTGCAGTTTTCCTGTTTTGATACGAATATACAATTCAATCCCAATCACGATATCCATATTTTCAATTATTGACATTTACAGTATATACGTTACCAATTATTATACACTGCTCAAAACAATTACATGCAAATAAAAAAAGAACATCCGAAATATGCTATTTTTAATTGTTTTAATTGACATATATGGAATTATCAACAACGCATACTTCCGGAGTATCCGTAATAATTTAATAAGAATTACCAAAACTAAAGTGAAATAATATATCCCAAATTTGATTCAAAGAGCTAGGAAGGCCTTGTTCAGATCAATTTATTGACCAAAATGTTTGCAACTGACAGTTTGACTTAAGTTAAGTGGAAATGAGGCATCTCAACGAAGTAGAAGAAAATGACGAAGGCCTTCGATAAGTTTCAAGAAACTTCAAAGTAAGCCTGTCTGTTATTCAGCGAACAGGTAGTTGGACACAGGCCAATATACCAGGCTCATTGAATAGCAAGGATGAATTTTGCTCGTGAACATGTCGCATAGCAACTTCAACAATGGAAGTCGGAGCTCTTCACTGACGAGTCATGGTTCCGAATCCGAACCATGATGATGAACGAAAATGGTCGGAATTCCTCGTTGCGATGGCCGAGTACGTGTTTACAGACGCAAAGGAGAACGCTTTGCAGATGGCACTGTCCAGGATGTCGAAAGATTTGGAGGTGGTTCAGTTATGGTTTAGGGTAGGATTAGTGTCAACAGTAGAACCGACCTTCATGTAATTCCAGGAAATCTTAATGCTAAACTATATATTGACATTTTGTTAGGAGAACATATTCTCCCTGTGGCATATGGAATAGGTCCAAATTTTTTGTTAAGCAGGATAACGCAAGACCACATACTGCACGAATCACATTAGACTTCCTATAAGAACTGGCAATTCAAACAATGGTATGGCCTGTGTTAAGTCCTGACTTAAATCCCATTGAGCATGTTTAGGATATGCTCTACAGACGTGTAAGTAAGACCTCAGGTCATCCAGCAGCTAAAGGCGGCTCTTTTTCAAGAATGGGACGCTATATCACAAGATGACTTTCGAAGACTTTTGCGAAGCATGACAAGACAATGCCGTTATTCTTGCTATGGGAGCACATACTCGTTACTAACAATAAGTTACCACTTTATGTACAAAAGTTTATAGTATTAGTACATTAACAATAAATACTATAAACAAAAGTTCATAGTATTAGTACATTAGGTACATTAACAATTAATTTAAATTCGTTTTGCACTTTGGTTTTGGTGGTTGTTAATAATTGCGGGTACTTTAAACGGACGTGATGTACTCTATATGTACCAATTAAAACAATTAAATAGATTTTAATTTTATTTCCATGTAATTTCCCGTTTGAATTTTATGGAGGCAATCATAATTGACCGGCTAATTGTTTTGAACAGTGTATAGATAAATAGCAAATTATTCGTAGGATGTGCGAATATCACATTATTCAGACATATGCTATAAGCAACTAACAAATTACACTTAAATTCATGTAATATGTACAATGTGCAAATATAATATAAATTTCAAAACCATGAAAATACATAGGCAGCCAACCATTCAGTGGTAGCTAAAGGATTGCAATTTTAATCAATATTTAATAGTGCACATTACAATAGAATTGCATTAACATTGATTAAATCTGATAATGATTAAAATTAATATTTTATTTCAGTGGAGCAGTTCTGTTTAGTATCTAAAATTGATTCTCGGGCCTTCTCAGTTCTATTTTACAATCATGTTTTAAATTTACTATTACTATTTAACAAATAGTATTTAGCAGCATATTAATCCTTTCGAGACGAATTTTCTTTTCTTCAAAGAATGGTGAATTTTATAGTTTTCGTCTTTAATTCGTAAAGATAAGTATATTTAGGAAAGTTTCTGTAGATCGATAATTTTTCAAAATAAAGAAATCATGCTTTTTAGTATGGGATATATAGTCCCAATAGTCTTATATGATGGGATTATATATCCTAATAGACTTGAGAGTTGAAGTTGCTCTGGGACGTATTATCCCGTTAGTCTCGAAAGGGTTAAAGAATTTAATTGCGCTATGTATATTCCGTCTCGTGTTTTTGGAGTACGGGCGGTTTAAGATATTGGATATTGTGTTGTTTTCTCATTTTTATAGTTTTTCTTGTACAAATGGACAATTTCCAGTTGAATTTGAACATATATCTGAATTCTGAATTCGAAAACTTTCGCTCGATCAAAGGCACAGTGGTCTGGATTTTAGAAAATATGGTCAAAATTAAAAAAAAAAGAAGTTATAGATTTAAATGTCTATTGGTATAGAAAGATTTTTTAGGTCGCTGATTACGAATTTCGGAATATAATTTCAAAATTCAAATTGGCGAATCGAATACAGCTGACTACTTTATGAAAAATTGTTCGAAATTTCAAATAAATTGGTATAGAAGGCTTTCCGCGGTCGATTTTCATAGTATAATCTCGAAATTCAAAATGGCAAAGCAAATATGGCCGACCAATTTTGCTCAGAATTTCCGCGGACAGTCTCGAATTTCCTCGTTTTTTTTTGTCCCGAATGTATAGCATTTATCCCCAATTGTCCCGAAATACAGTAGTGTGAAAACGTAAATGTTCAAATGCATATATTTATTTAACCCTCTGCCAGGCGCGCCTCGCATTCTGACGAGATTGTGCGCTATGTGCCAAAACGGCTCACTTTTGAAAATTGATAATAAAATTCAATCAATTCATCAATTTAGAGAAAAAATAAAGAAATCTTCAACTACGTATTGATGCATTTAAAGAAATTAATTTTACATAATCAATAAAATCATGAAATCAATGAGAACAAATTAATCGCTATATTAAAAAAAAAAACGCTATATAGGTAAGCTATATAAAAAATGTGGTTGCTATATTCAAAAGACCAACGCTATTTATAAAAATCTAACGCTATATAAAAATAACAAACGCTATATACAAATTACAATCGCTATATATAATAAACAAACGCTTTATAAAAATAACAAACGCTATATATAAATTACAATCGCTATATAAAAATAACAAACGCTATATATAAAAAAAACAAACGCTATATAAAACAAATAAACGCTATATAAAAATAACAAATTTAGTTTTTATTGAATAATTAACGCTCTTTTCGCTTTGGACGGGCGGCCTCGTGCCCTTTTATTTCCAATTGGAATGTTTTTAGCCTCGACTGGAGGAACAGTAAGCTTCAATCTAATAGCAAGCCCTAAAATATGTTTACACATATAAAATTTTGAATAAGCTGGACATTCACAAGTGCCACTTATAAAACTGTCCTTATCATCTGGCAATATCACGATGTATTCACGATGGAAACATGACGTTTTATATTGATTAAAGGTAGACACAACAGTACTATTACTAGGTTCTTCGGGTAGGTGTTTTAAATTTTTGCCTGGTACTATATATTTTTTTGAATTAGAAAATTGCGCCATCAGCAATGAATGTGTTAGGATGAAAATCGACCAAGAGAAGATTTTTAATGGCCTGTTGTAATGCATTGACTGAAAATTCATAATCAACCGTTGTTTCACCAGAACAAACACATATGCCAAAACAATGAAATGAACGATCCATGTCTGTAGATCCAACAACTATGACAGGAAAGCCTTGCCAAACTAATTTGTAAGTGGCATCAGCATGTAAATAGTCGACAAATGTTTTAATAATGTTTTACTTGTCACAAAAAATCTAAATTCGATAATATTTTCATTTTCCTGCTGTATATCGTATGAAGTTACAAATGACTGTGAATCATCTGCAGGCTTAATACTGTTATCAATTAACAGTTTTTCCAATTCGCCTAAGGATATTGTAGCACATCCGAATTTTTCATTTCGAATCGTCCTTAATATGTTTTGAACTTGTCTTTTAGATTTTACTTGTCTTTAGACTTTATTTTTTGCTAGCAAGTTCAAGTACTTTTTTGGGCTTAATATTATAATCATTTTCAAATAATGTGTGTATTTCAAGTTTTATTTCAGCATTACAATTATTTATTGCTTTATTTTCACTCCCTTGATGTGTATGCTCAAAATTTGATCTGTACAATAATACTTCATTGCTGAGTGAAACATAAAGAAGGCGAACTGCAACCGCACATTGCTCACCTCTAAATATCACCTTATTGCATCTATATCTATGTCATTCCCATCAGTGTCTTTATAATATGTATAACGACTCCAACAATGTTCTTGCTCAATTGCATTTACTGCTAAAACACTATCCGGGAAAGAACATTATTTATTCCATGTGATAGATGTTCTCTTCTTCCTCTTCTTGGGTTCTTCATTTTCTACATCTTCGTCTGATATGTATTCTGCTACGTATTTTGATTCCATCTTGAAGGAGATGTGTCTATCTAAACATGGTTTTATTAAGACAATTTCAATAAAAAGACATTTATTAAAATATACATACATTTATACAGGCTAGCTTGGGTCTTTTGGCCGCCGATTTTACAGTAGTTGGGGGTTTATACATATATATGCAAATACAAACATAAACTAACGTTAGAAGAAATTATGTTCAGAAACAGCTTCCATAAGTGGACAAGCCGCATATTTTCTGGGAGATAATCTGTTGTTCCGTTTTTAACACAGTAGGTCCAGGATGTCTGTTTTTGACCTGGTCTTTAAACTTTGGTCGTAGTATGTCAACTCTAAAAATTGTGTCTATTTAAAAATGGTTTTATTAAGACAATTTCAATAAAAAGACATTTAATAAAATATACATACATTTTGAACGTATTGAGATAATTTGTGAGGTTATGTTTGCTATGTTTGCAGGTTATATTGATTAAATTGTTTTAACTATTAAGCAAGAGTTATTTAAATGTATAGCAAAAGATTTATAACAAATTGTTTTAATTTGTATAGTGTTTGTCGTTTTTTAATATAGCCTTTATGTATTTTTTATATGGGGATTTCATATATTCTTTATAGCGTTTGTAATTTTATATATAGCGTTTGGTACTTTAATATATAGCGGTTTATTCGTATCCGAAATCAATGAAATTAATAAAATCATTTGAAACAAATTATAAAATTTAAAACTAAATTGTTCGTGCTGTAGTGTTTATTTTATAATCCGATTGTATAACATCATGATTGTAAACATGTGCTTTATTGTTAATTTGTATTCATCTTTTCCCCGAAGAGCTTGTTAAGGATTTTAGTGAAAAAAACAGTGGAATAACTATTTACGAAAAAATAAAGTGCGTTAGAGGTGAGTCTGAGAGACCAAAGGGCCTCTTTATGGTGTTCCAGAAAGTGGTGGAAAATTATCATTGGTTCAACACAAAAACTTAGCTTATTAGTTAGCCGGTACCCGGCGCCCTTAAGGGGTAGAGGGGCAACACAAAACCTCTCCGCATATACTAGAATATTAAAACTAAGAAATATTAAACAGTGTATGTATTAATTGATTTTTATTTAAAAAATAGTCGGTGTAGCGGTTATTATGTACCTAATAGTAGCGTGAGTCCCAAAAGTCTTGAAATCCACTCTTGCCATGAATTTGAAGACGTAGGTCATTTCTTAATTCCACACATAAAATTAAACAATTATCAAATGTCATTTTTAAGTAGCTGTCAGTGGTCTTGAGGTTATGTCGCATTGTTTTTGTGTTAAGTTCAACAATTTCATTAGCTATAAATAAAACGCCTTCTCATAAATTTAACACTGATTTATTTTATAGCGTTGTGAATTATAAAATTAACAAAGAAGAACAAACATTACAACAGATTTGAATGTGTTGTTCATTTTCACCCATACACAAATTAATTCGCTGTTTTATGTTCGAACACATTTTGTAATACTGTGTTGTCTATCTCTTCACATTTTCTTATTACAGCGTCTATTGTATGCACTGGACTGCTGAATACTGAATTTTTTAAATATGGAAAAAGAAAAAGGTCCAATGGAGTTAGATCACAAGAACGTGGTGGAAATCGGTCTATGCTTATTAGCCTGTCGTCGAAGAATTCCTTAAGATAATTTAATGTTTCACATGCAATGTCCGGTCTAGCAGAATCCTGTTGGAAGAAGCCATTTTGGAGTTCGTCATCATGAATTTTGTTGAAAAATAGTAGCTCTATAAGTGGCAGTGTTTAAATTACCATAGAAAAAATATTGGACCGATAATTCTGCATGTTGACAATGCTAACCACACACCAACTTTGATTGGATGCAGTGAGGTCTCTCTAAAAAAATGTGGGTTGTCAACACTCTACATGCGCATGTTTTAGGAATTAATGTATCCGTTTAGATGAAACCAGGCTTCATCAGTGAAAAATGTTAAATTTAATACTTCGTCGTTCATATTTTCATTGAACCACCGACAGTAGGCCAGTCTTTTATTATAATCGAGTGGTTAAAGTTCCTGGTACATTTGCAACTTATATGGTTTCATGTGAAGAACTTGACGAATAATCCTGTGAGTGGTAGTACGACTTAAATTCAGCTGCAGTACTACATAGCTTCATCTTGGACTGCATTTCTGATGTTGTTTATAATTTATACGAGGCGTTCCACGTTTGTTTCTGGTTAATGTTACCAGTACTTCGGAAGCAAACAACTGATCGTAATATCTGTCTTCTAAACTGATTCTTATTAAATACAGCCATAGGAAAACGTTGCCTAAATTCTTCAATGCACAGGTCGATACTGTATTCCCATTCACCATTTTCCATGCGTCTACCATTACGAAAATAACTTTCGAAAATAAAAGTTTTCTGCTCTTTTATAAACATTTTTAAATCAAATAAATTAAATAAGACTGGTAGAAATAACATAAAACGGCGAATTAATTTATTTATTCGTGAAAATGGACAATATTCAACATCTGTTGTAATGTTTGTTCTTCTTTGTTAATTTTATAATTCACAGCAGTATAAAATCAGTGTTAAATTTATGAGAAGTCGTTTTATTTATAACTAATGAAATTGTTGAACTTAACACTAAAAACAATGCGACATAACCTCAATCCCACTGACAGCTACTTAAAAATGACATTTGATAAATTGTTTAATTTTATGTGTGGAATTAAGAAATGACCTACGTCTTCAAATTCATGGCAAGAGTTGATTCCAAGACTTTTGGGACTCACGTTATTTTCTAGAACACAGGTTCTTAAACTGAGATAATAAAAAATGGGTGGAAACAGGTCAAGAAGACGATGATATATTGTACACTTTTTAGCTCCTTTTGCTACTACTTCTATTCATTTAGTTTTTTTTTCTATAATCTAAAAAAAAATGTAAAGTAATAAAAAAAAATGTAAAGTATAAAGTAGTAAGGTATAGTAGTACAAAAGCAATATTTATTATAACGTAGTGCCTATGAGCCTATAGGACATTATTGAATCAGAAATTAAGTCTCAAGAACGACGTGATATGTCTAAGGTTTATGATGGGGGGATTAAGATGGGGTTCGCAAAATAAAGTTGTTCAAGAGGGGGGTATTTTTGTAACAAAATGTTCCTTCAAACATTTAACTTGCGTGTCAGTTCGTTTTGAAATCGTTCCATATGATCTCGTTCCATTCTCGACGAATACAGAATATTTTATCAATACGCGGTTCTAGACATAAAGCATGTAATTAAATAAAAACACATTTCTCTTATAATAAGATTTAATAATAATTAATCTTTATTGTACTAAACGTTATAAAGGGCTAGCGACCTTAGGTCTTTTGGCCGCCGATTTTACAGTAGTTGGGGGTTTATACATATATATATATATATATATATATATATATATATATATATATATATATATATATATATATATATATATGCAAATACAAACATAAACGTAAACCCAAATACAACACAAAATAAATAAATATAAACAATTATCGTTAGAAGAAATTATGTTCAGAAACAGCTTCCATAAGTGGACAGGTCGCATATTTTCTGGGAGATAATCTGTTGTTCCGTTTTTAACACAGTAGGTCCAGGATGTCTGTTTTTGACCTGGTCTTTAAACTTTGGTCGTAGTATGTCAACTCGGTTAAGCATTGAAGTGATTATAGTTCTGTCGTATAGGTGTGTATTGGAGGGATTGTGTAGGAGGTTGTTTGGATGACGAAGTTTTATGATAGTTCTCAGTGCGGTTCTTTCGGCAATTTCTATGGTACGTCGAATCATTTTGTTCGTGTTCGTCCAAATAATGTGTCCATAGTCCAAGATCGGTCTGCAAATGGTCTTGTAAATTGTCGCCGCGGTCTTCGTGGAAATCCCCTGATTACCTTAGGTCAGTGACCGAAAGTGTTTAGATCTTTTTATTTTTTCGTGCTTGCGATATTTTACATGTGTGTTAAATTTGAATGCTCCGTCGAATGTGCTGTCTAAATATTTGATTGTAGGTGTGGGGTAAACTTATAGTAAGGCCAATCTTAATATGTGAAGAATTAATACAGATCCGGTGGAAGCTTGAATTTCAAATAAGCTGTATAAATAATATTTAATTATAAAATAAGAAAAAATATATTTATACACAATAATATTTTACCGGATTATTATTCGAATGATTAATTGCAAAAATGATGAACATATAATAAATATATTAAAATAAGATACACGGTATATATATATATATATATATATATATATATATATATATATATATATATATATATATATATATATATATATATATACAGGGTGTTAAGGTAAACATTCTATTATTATATAATTCGATTATTCTAAAAATATTTTGTCCTATGATGATTTCTGAAAAACTCCTTTCTTTTGAAGATACAGGGTGAACAAAATTTTCGACTACCATATTCGATATTTGTTGAAATCATTAATGGGAATAAAAGTATGGCGTACGCCAATGAGTTTATCAACTTCAAAAAATTTATGAGTTTATCAACTTCATCAAGAAGTTCATCAAATGCTGTTTGGCGTGTCGCCGAGATGACTAATATGCATTTCTTGTATAGACTGATTATTATGACAATTAATTACAAGCTAGACACAGCCGTAATATCCCCGAAAAATCTTTAAAAAATCGAAAAATATTCAAAAAACTCATCGACGTCTTCGTGAAACAGGCACATTTAAAGAAAATGGAGGGCTATGAAGATTAATAGAAGAGTAAGAACGATACAACTGGAACAGAATGTACAGGACATAAAAGAGGAAGAAGAATCCAAGTACTTCTACTCGACAAATTGTCAATACTTCGATTGTCATTGGACAGTTTGGAAAATTCTTAAGGGCAATTTGTTGTATCCATAACAAATTCAATGTGTTCACGCATTACTACCTGCTGATTATTGTCCACGAATTGCGTTATGTCAATGACTCTTGCAAACATTAGTTCTAATCCCTCAATTCCTGACACAAATTCTTTTCACCCATGAAGCCATGAAGTATCTCAAGAAATGTTATAAGGAATTTTCATAATAACCATGTACGGGCAGATGAAAATCCGCATGAGCTATGTGAAGATCGATTTCAACATCAGATCTCCTTGTATGTTTGGGTTGGAATTGTGGGTAGCTAATTGGACCGGTATTTTTTCCAGCAAGACTTATTGGCGAGATGCATCGCGGCTTTATATATATATATCCGCCGAAACGAGAGGAACACACCAAAAACACACTAAACGAGGCAATACAGAAGAAACATCAAACGGCCCCAAAAAACTTGGAATGATCAAACTAGGAAACCAGGACTAAACACAAACAGCAAATAGGGCAGGAGAACGATATTTTTCTCGTCTCGTCTCCTTTCGTAAAATCGAGAAGAGACCGAGACGAGACAGTACTCAAAATTATTTAGGCGAAAGCGAATACCATATACGGCACAAGAGTCTCAGTTCTGATCTTGTTCATACTTCTTCAATCTCTGACTCTGACAGGGGCAGCCGTAATATTTTCATGCGTAAATTTTAACTGCTCGTTCTGGGCATTTCAGTTACATTTCAGTATACTTTCAGTTTGCTTTCAGCATATTTGAGTATAAATACAATTAAGAGTAGATTTCATAATATAAAATAGATGGTTGTAGACAATTTCAAATTATTTCGTTCGTTTTTATTATAAATTTTAAATATTCAAAAGAATAAAAGGTTTATGTAGTCATGACATTTATGATTTGTTATCGCTATATTTTCTTGTGCATGGAACAAGGCGAAGTTCGAAGATAGTAATAGTAACCAAATAGAAAGATTAAGCAAACAGACATTTATGGTTTCTTATCGCTACATTTTTATTCACTAAAATTCAACGGTCATTTTTATGAGAGATATTTTTATTATACACATATTTTTACGATATTTTAAGTTACAGCAAAAATGTCGAGCTGAATGACGAATGTCGAATGCTGAGTGAAGGTGCTGGTAATGACAACACAAATAAAAGGTCAAGAGTAGATTAAAGGGCTGACTTATTAAGTGAAATTGCACCTGTTAATCAACTGTGTTTAATAAAAAATACATCAGTGACATCAAAATTTCAATTATTTTTAATTTGTAATAATAAGAAGATGAGTAAAAGCAATATGTTTAGTATGCGAAATGTCTAGAATAAGACAAACAATTAGCAGAAAAGACAAAAATAAGACAGGTATGAAACGACATTTATTAAACTGCTCATCCGAAGACCGACAAGACTATCAATATCACAAGACTATCCGAAGACTAACAATTTCAGTTTTTATTATCTAATCAATTATCAAATTAACAAATAATCAAGCATTTATTAATTACAATAAAATTAATGATTACCTCGTTTTGGACTATCTTAATAATAAATTTTAGCAAGAACGATATTTGACGAGATGAGACCGAGACAAGATTCCGAGACCGAGACTGCGGCGTCGCAGACGTCTAATATAAAATGAACAAATTCTATTACAAAATATCTTCTTTTTCCAGATCATCCAGATTCTATTACAAAACATCGTAATCCTTATGTTTCACCCACAACACGAGGGTGCCCACAGGGAGTACGTTATCACCACTGATGTGGAGCCTGGTAGTTGATGAATTACTGGCTAGGCTAAACGACCTAGACATTAAATATCAAGATTACGCCGATGACATAATCATCATAGTCAGAGGGAATTTTGAGGGAACGCTATGAAAAATCGTACAGAGAGGCCTCAAAGCAACTAATAGACGGTGTCAAACGCGCGACTAAAACTCAACCCGCGCAAGACCACGGTGATACCATTTACTAGGAAGAGATGGTAAAACTGCCTACAGCCCATATTACTAGTTGGGAGGGCAGTAAAATACAAACATGAGATAAAGTATCTGGTTATAACACTAGATAGTAAACTCCTATGGAACAGGCACGCTTAAGAGTGGTAGGAAAAGCCAAACGCGCTCTAATGGTGTGCTGAAATTTTGCAGGGAAAATGTGATATTCTAACCCCACTTACGGGGCAGTTGCGTAAGGAGGTAGAACCAGCTAGTCTCTATAAAGAAGCAGCTTCAGAACTTCAGAAGAAGAGTCTTCGTCACAAGGGCGATGGGACCAAGCCCTACAGCAGCAATGGAACTGCTGCTGGATGTGACTCCGTTGCACCTTGTCGTGGAGTGGGGCGCCAGATCTGCGATTGTTCAGCAAGGAAGGAATATGCAAAGGTAATGTAATCAAGATCAGAGACCGGAATAGCTTCGCTGCCAAGATACCTTGGCTAGAAGTACCGAAAGACGATGCAAATACCATTTCGAGCAAAACTACACAATATTGAATAGTAGTAAAGCAGAATGAAGCGACGAATCCTCACCATACCAAATAGAGCAAAGTCCTATTAAGTGGTATACGGATGATTCGAAGACAAAGAAAGGTACTGGTGCAGGAGTGTTTGGGAATCCGTATGAGAATCCAATTATAAGTATCTTCCAAGTAGAAGTACATGCAATCGAGAAATGTGCACAATTTAACCTCGACAGGAAACACACAAAAACAAATTGCTTTCCTGTCAGATAGCCAAGCAGCCATCAAAACGATTAGCTCATACACCATCAGATCCAATCTGGTTTGGGATTGTGTGGGAAAGTTAAACAAGCTCGGCAGAGAAAATTGAGTAACGTTGTACTGGGTTTTTATGACGAAAGTTTAGTTTTTATGACGAAAGTTTTGTTTTTATGACGAAATAAGAGAACAATGGATGAAAACGTGGAAAGAACTTCAACTTCCGTGGAAAGAACAACGTCCGGACTAAGACAACCCAAAGTAATGCTGGTATTTTTTAACCAGAAAAGAACAAAAGCTTGCCTGAAACTAAACAGGAACAAACTTAGAATACTGGCAGGAGTCCTGACGGAATACTGCAGACTTAGAAAACACCTTAAGACCCGTGGCCTAGAGGAGGATGGCATATGCAGATTCTGCGGCTCAGCAAAGGATACCTCCATACATCTGCTCAAAGACTGCAGAGCACTGCTCCGCAAGAGACAGATGTACCTTGGGAATAAGTCTTTGAACGCAGAGGAGTTTACGCAGATGGAACGCAGTCCTTGAATCTTACCCAGATCCTGAAATTTCTAAACGGATCAAGACAGAGGAGGCGCTCTAAATGGGTAAGTATACCGGCGATTAGAGCAAGAGGGTGGTGTACAATAGATCTATGAAAGTCGCAGTACAAGTCACCACCAAAATCTGCATCTACATATGTTCCATATCCCAATATCCTGATTCCCGTTGAATAATTAACTATTTTGCTAATTTTCGGTAAAATGTTTTACAAGATGAACCATTATTGGTTTTACCAATAATGATAATGTTGATGTTGATACATCTTTCACATGATTTCTAATATACGCGAGTATAAATTAATGAAAACGTTATATATGAATATATTCCACACACCTTTAACGTGCATCAATCCATCAATCAGAATTGAAAAAAGGCAACCGAGTAAAAAGTTACATGCACTTGAAGTAACGGCGATATTTCGGAGCTGCTACACCTTGTTCCCGTTGTGCCAACAAGGGCAACTTTCAACTAGCATAGAGTCTCAGGGATAAAAGATATCCTGCTTATGTTTGGAAGAATATGAACTAATTCGGTGTCTAGCATTTTTTTTTATTTTTGGCTACCTTTTTTAAATTCAGAGCACTGTGCAGTGGCATCGTAATAATATTTGCGAAATAGGCAGCATTTGTAACATCTTCCACTATGCATTTTATAATAATATTCAAGTCGTAGTAAATTAAAGCCAAATGTTTAAATTATGAAAGCAAATCTAAACGTATTAGTCAAAACCACAAGTAAATTTGTTGTTCCCATATCAGCATTTCCTCAATTTGTACTTCCAATTTTCACCAGTTTCGATGAAATAAAATCTGGAGTAATGCTGCTGAATATCAGCAATTAAAATATATGTTTTGAAAAGGATAATTCAGTTTTTAAATAATTTTAGATAACTCGTATATATCCTACTAAAGGTTGACATGACTAATAATGAATTGTCTATTATTAAAAGCAAACTAGTGAACTACCAAAGATCATTTATGAAAATTAAAAACAGGAAATCTAAAATCTAAGAATTCGACAGACCATGCTGTATTTTTGTTGTGCATCAGATACGCACTGTATATAATTGCTAAGATATAGCAATTCTGAGAATGAATCATTTGTGATTAAACTATTTATATATTGTGATGTATATATTGTGATTAAAATCTTCATGTTTATCAAAAAAGTTGTATAAACTTTTTTGTTATTAACTTTTGTATAAACAGAATTTTTCAAGTCATTCTTCAGTTTATACAATTTTTGTAAGTGGGATTTTGCAACAATGGATTTAATAACAACAAAACCAAAAAAACATTTAACAGGAAAAATAAATTAATTAATTTCAGTAATATTGTTACCACTGCAAAAAATATGCAGGAAATCATGCAATATTTTTATTAGCAATAATATACTTACTAATTAAAATTTTATTACAACCGTCTGTCATGTTTTTTTTTTTATTAAAAACCCAACTACAACTTTTGATATGTTTGAAATAAATTTACATGTAGCAAATTACTAACTGCATGTTATGTAGTTTTTTACAGTCCCACTCCAATTAAATCCCCTGCAAAGAATATATAAAATAAAATCAATGCCAAATTTACACCAATACCTTCATTATTGCAACACCGGATATAGCAAAATAATTTATATTATCTGTGTTCAACAATTACTACATATATCGATAAAAATATATGAAAATTGATAATATGCGTGATATTTGTTTAAAAGTTATGAACTAGAATTATACGTTTCAATATTGAAATGCAGTTTTCAAATTTGTTTATAACTTTTATACCATGTGATAAAAAAATATGGCTACTGTCACTTCTCCTCGAACCTATGTCAGTTTCCTCGTACTTCACAAATTTTAAATTGATTTCCAACAAGACATTTATGATTGATTGATGATTGATATAATGATGAATGCGTTTATAGTATACCAGCTTGTTTAATTATTTTTCGACAATTTTTTTCAGTTTAAATCAGATTTTTTTGACAGCCAAATATATGTTGTAAACCAGCTCTTCTCAAAATGGTGGTCCGCAGTCCGCAGTTTAACTTTACCGTTAAAACGCAATGATTATATTTATAGATTTGATGGAACAATGTTGAAATAAGTCTGGTACTTTTACGAGATTTTATATTACAATATCATGTAAAAATGAATAATTATATACACACATATATATATATATATATATATATATATATATATATATATATATATATATGTATTATACAGATACTAGTATATTAAAAGATGAGTTATCTAATGGAGAAGTGCTGAAAAACGCCTTACGAACGAGTTTTTTATAGTATTTTTTTTTACGTCCTTTTTAATTTACGCCCTTTTATACCAATTCTAAATAAAAAATCGCCGATACATATTGAGAAAATTGTATCGCACTCGGCGAGCCATAACCGCAGGCATATAAGTGCTGTTATGAGTCCATTACAGACGCAAAAAAGAAAATTTTATTTTCCGCGCACATAAATTACGATACGTTGATTTTGTCGAAATTGGAGATATAAATGATATAAATTGGTGATGAGGTTTCCTATAGGAAAAACTATTTTAATATTTAGAGCTTTAGGAGAAAATGATTTGCGCGATTTAAACTATTACGGTATTTTTTTCTCTTCACTTCGTAATATCGGTGAAGTTCAATTTCTCGCATATCTATCTAATTTTTTATTGTACAAAAAAATGTTATAAGGATTTTCGATAGAACTCTAAGACTTCTACTGGAAACTGTAAACAGAACTGTTGCGCGATGTTTTTTAATTTTAATTCAAAACCGTGGGTCCTTTATTATTGCAAATATCTTTTGAACTATGGTTTTGATCAAAAAATGTCAAAGGGATCTTCCATAAAACACTTAGGGTGCTATTCAGATCCAAGAATAGAACTGTTTTTGTAATTTTCAAAATTCGTTTTTTTTTAAATTTCAATTTTTACAGATTTTTTTGCAAAAGTACTGCAGAACTATGATCGAGGGGCAGAATATGTCCAAAATGCACATTTTTTCGCAAAAGTTATTGCTAGCTCGTTATTGGTATATATTGGTAGGTATATTGGTATTGGAAATTTCGCACAAAGTAGGGGAGACCGGGGCTAGTTGTCACAAAATTTAAACTTTTTGAATTACAGTGAACTCAATACCCTTAGATTAAATATTGTTTATACCAATTGAAAGTCTTATATTTATTGAATACTTTAAACTTTGTACAATTCCAATATTAATAAAAAGACAATAACTTTTTAGTGTTTGAAAATTTTAAGAATATTGTGACAACCTGCCCCGGTGTTGGGTTAGTTGTCACAGTGTGTGGGGTTAGTTGTCACATGTAATAGTTATTAAGAATATAAATACATTTTAAACTTTATTTATTTTAAAATGAAAACATAACATGGGTTTTGGGGGTTTGGAATGCAATCCTCATGTGCCCATTGCTGGCATTCAATGCACTGTAACCAAATTGCATTTGGAAGACTATTAGCGTACGATTCCATACAAACTAAACAATAACAATTTTCTTCTTTGCTATCAGTCTTTTCTCTTAGTTTTTTTCTCTTTTTTGTTTTTTATTTTTTTGACCTTCTTGTTATGATCTTTCGTTTTTTTTTTGCCAGTTTATTTTGATACTCTTCTTGTAGTCGTTTTTTACAGGACTATCTGTCAAAATTTCAGTAGTCTTCCTACGATAATTTATTCTTGTATTCTTTCTTGCGTCTGTTTTCGGGAAAGGGCATTACTAACGCTTGACGGAGCAACATGCAATGACGTTACATCCTTCCAACAACCAGGAACTGCTAATGGTGTTACATACTTTGAACAACCAGGAACTGCTAATGGTGTTACATCCTTCGAACAACCAGGGACTGCTAATGGTGTTACATCCTTCGAACAACCAGGGACTGCTTCTGGTACAAATTGTTGTTTATTCCAGTTTTCCTCTAAAGATTGGCAAGTTTGGCTCCAGTTACTTTCAATTTCTGAATTTGACACAGTTTCCTTAGAAACAAGATTAAATGACCGGTCTGTAACGTACGATGGAAGAAAGTCTAGATCGTTCAAAATGTTTTCATTATAGGGAAATATTCCTGTGGATAGTATTCCGGGAACGAAAACCCGATTCAATTGTCGAAGGTGTCATTTCCAGAGGAAAAGCTGAAGCAACAATTTTAGGGATATCATAAATTGTTATGGATTTCCCTGGATTGTTTAACATCCATGAATCACATTCTGTGTTAATATATTTTTTTAAAGGTCCAAATACAGTTTTATCAAGTGGTTGGAGTCGGTGAGAACAATTAGGAGGAAAAATGATAGCATAACAATGCCATTGTCTTTAGCAAACTTAAGACCTTAAATACTAAGGTGCGAACCATGGTTATCTAACAGCAATAGCACAGATTTATCCTGACTACAGCGAACAACTGAAAGGAAGAAGAAAACGAATTATTTTTATAGAACTAGCGAATACAATTATCAATCATATTTGATACAAATATGTAGAACAAAAGTGTATTTATTATCACAGTCACTTAATAAAAATTGAGAATAATATAAAGAATACCCACTTAGCACAAATAAGCCATTCAACTGGAAAAAAAGTTGGGTTAAGCTCAATTATGTTTCCACACTTAAAATTCAACCTAACCGAAAATTTGAAATTGAACGGACGTTTGGCAAATCACATTATGGAAACACATGCACTGGCAAACTTCCCGTTATACACATCGTTGTATTACAGGCATTATAAGCTTTGTGAAAACCAACCCGTGTGAGAACTAGCCCCGGTCTCCCCTACTCAAGAACTATTACATATCTACTAGGAACTCTGATGAAATATTATATTTTTGCAAATTCGGTTGCTAACTTCACAGGACTGAACAGAAAGTATAAAATTAAGCGAAATTTTCCAATATGGTTTTTCCAATATGGAAGTTTTACAAGGAGGATTCTGAAAACGCGACGAGTACATTTTGTGCGGGAATTTAGTACCGGAAAGATTATTTAAAAAGACATATTATTCAAAAATATTAATGTATTAAACGAAAATGTAATACTGGCTATACGTATTAACTCATCAATGAATTCCGTCCCTGAAATCCATAAGAAAATGAAAAATTTTATTGAGTTACCACAAAATTGGCGAAGTAAAAATTATGCTTTTGTATTCACCGAATGTATAAGCAATATTCTGGAAACAAATATTTTTAACGAAATAAACCGAATGCACCGATATTTCAGTACAACAAGTACTAATTTTGTATCGTGATAATGATATAAATTACAAAACTGTATTTGGTGGTATTTTGAAACTCGAAAATAGTAACAGCAAGTCAATTGTAGAAATTTTTTTTTATAAATATGTTGAAGATAACTTCAAAAAATGATATTGTTTACAACTGATGGAGCCAATGTCATGTTTGGAAAGAAAAATGGAGTAGCTACGGTTCTCAAAAAGGATATATTGTATTCAACCGAGCAACACTGTATAGCACAAATTGAAGATCTGGGAATCGACGAAACATGGAGGAATGTACCTGTTATGTACAACATAGAAATTTTATTCAGAACTTTGTACACAATATTTCACCGATCGATTATACAAAAGGGAATTGAATCCCACCCAGATCCTGTAATTTCTAAAGGAAGCAGGAATACAGAAGGCGCTCTAAATGGGTAAGTATACGAACATTTAGAGGAAGAGGGTGGGGGGCATTAGATCAATGAAGGTCGCAGTACAAGTCGTCACCACCAAATCAACAATCTACAATCTACATGCAAAAGGGAAAATTTGAAGATTTAAATCAAGTAACTGAACATTATTAAACTGAACTGAACAAGTAACTGAACATTATCATTTAAACCAATCAATGAAGTAAGGTGGAATCCAGATATTTCGCAGTTAGTGCTTTTGTCAAAACTTACCACGTTCTAGTTGAATATTGTCAAGTTATGGAACGAAATGATCCTATCTGTAAATATTGCTCAAAAATTCCAACGGATTCCCAATATCGGGTAGCAATGTTTGCTCCCTAAGAGGTATTAGAAGAGCAATATAGACGTATTGGAAGTGCAAATACCTATTGAAAAGTTGTTTAACTATTATTGATGCTCATCAGTATGTTAAGACCAAAATAAGAAAATTAAAATCCCAATACCTGGCACACCTGGCACAAAATCTTTTGGAGCAGTGATGTAAAAAAAATATTATCAGAAGATTACAAAAAAATATTGTTAATTCAAATATAATGCAATTTGTCGAACGCGTCTGTATGCACCTGTAAAAAAGATTTCCAAACGACGATCAAAAACAATGGCAAAACAACTTGATAATGAGATTATTTAAATTCAGGAAAAAAAATTATTTTGAAAAACCGAATTTAATGAATCTTTTCGAAAAATATTCTGTTTTTGATGAATATTCCGAAATGAAATTTAGAATAATGGAGAAAAGTAAATTTGGTTTGTTCCAAACATTCGACGATACCTTAGCTTTCGTATTAGCCCATTGAATATTTTCTAATCTCTTTTTACAATATAATGGGTATCTTTCAAGCGTCCTGTGCGGATCTAATGAGAATAAAATTACATTTATCAAATAGGCAAACAATTTACACCGAAGAAGGTTATAAAGAGTGGGTTAGTACGAAAGACATAAGACAAAGAAATTGAAATTTCATTAGAAATATTAATAAAATATTATTTTGACATTTGATATTATGGTTTGCATAAATAAAAGTATAACAAAATTGCGCAATTTGTTTTGAATTTTAATTTTTTTGCTCACACTCGATTTTGGACCGCCCAGCACTAATAAAAATCAGAGGGATCACTGATTACAAGAGTACCTTAAGAATTACCAATAACATCGAAATGTTTTCGTTCGACATTCAAGCGAGAATATAACGTATGTCCTTAATATATCCAATTTTGTTTCGCAGTCTTAAATGACGAAGGAATACCGAAACCACATTGCATTGTTTTGCCATTTTCACCAACGATGCAATGAAACCATCTAATCTAAAAATACACTTTAGTACCAAACATAAATTACTGACTTCCAAGCCGATAAATGTTTTTGAAAGAAAGCATGCTGAATTAAAGGGCAGGGAAAAACAGATAATTCAGTTGCACACATAAATATTGCTGAACTGCGAACTTCTTACAAAGTTTTTCTTCAACTTGCTAAAAAGCCATGCACAATAAATGAGAGACTAGTGGCCAGCTGTATTAAGGATGTTTGCTTTGAAATGCTGGGCGATCAGGCAGCAAGGAAAGTGGCACAAGTACCACTCTCAAATGACACCATAGCTCGTCGAATTTACGACTTGCTCATGATATCGAAGATCAGTTAATTGAACCAACTAGAAGAATATACAGATCCTGCTGGTGAGGCGATTCACACCAAAAGAATCGCGATGAAGAATGTGAGATTTGAACAGAATGATGACCTGCAGAAAGAGTTTTTTTTTCCGGTTTCACTTCCAACAGAAATCATTAGTTCAGAAATACTCAAAGCTGTGATAGATTACGTAGTCAATAATTGTGGATTGGACCTAAAATTTTGTGTGGGTCTATGTTCTGACGGGGCTGCTGCAACGATGGGAGGACATTATGGTAGGGAGGACATTATGGACATTATGGTAGTAGTTACACAGATTAAAAAACTTGCACCTGAATGCAAATCAATACGCTGTTTCATTCTCCTGGAAAATCTAGCTACAAAAATAATGTCCCTAGAATTAAGCAATGTGCTTGTCGAGGTCGGGATGATTGTTCTGTTATATTAAGGCAAATGCTTTGAACTCGCCGTTATTTGCTGTATTATGCGAGGAAATGGAAGCTGATCCTAAGCAGCTCTTGCTATATGCTGAGGTGCGTTGGTTGTCCAAAGAAAAAGTTGTTTCAAGGGTATTTGAGCTTCGGAGGGAACTATCGGAGCTCCTTCAGAGTTAAAAACAAAATTGGACCCATTTTTTCCTTGGTATAAATTGGGTGGCCAAGCTTGCTTATTTGGCTGCCATCTTTAATGATACCTCTTAATACCTCGATACAAGGAAGGATGGTTTCCTCTTTTACCATTGCAGACAAAATCGATTTACCATTGCAGACAAAATCGATGGACAGAAACGAAAACATAAAGCATGGAAAGATCGTTTATCAAGAAAGTGTTTTGACAACTTAGAGACATTGATCCACGATGCAGGAGAAGAGCTTGATGTTACGTCTCTAAGGAAAGTCATTGGTGAACATTTGTCGAAATTGGAAGAACGTTTCGAATTTTACTTCCCAGTAGAAGAAGATCCACGACAAGGAAATGGATGGGTACGAAATCATATCATTGCAATAAAAGGCGATTTACCTGTTGTCATAGAAAATACAGAAAATACATTGTGGGTTAGGTAAAGAATACGGGATTGTTTTGAAACTTAGTGTTGCGGACTTTTTACCTGGTGTAACTGTTGTTAATCGTCTTTGGCACTCTTTAACTAAGATTCGAAGGCAAAAATTAAGCTTATTCGTTGTCTACGTTGGTTCAATAAATATTCGTGTTTTTGTTGAAAAAAATTGTTGACTTTTCCAAGATGACATATGATGACATTGTTAATCGTCTTTGGCACTCTTTAACTAAGATTCGAAGGCAAAAATTAAGCTTCTTCGTTGTCTTAGTTGGTTCAATAAATATTCGTGTTTTTGTTGAAAAAAATTGTTGACTTTTCCAAGATGACATATAGTATATACGAACGCAACTAACTCGACGTTGTCACGTTTAACATGTTTGATTGATTCAACGGTCCTTGCCACGTTGTCCTATATTGGATCGAGAGTTCGCGATGCCGCGCGTATGGTGTCTTGCTTTATATGCTCGCTTCGCGGCGGGCAACCTAATCTAACCGGGGTTAAACCTACGATCATTTATTTAGTTATTTAAAGAAATTTGTATAATTTCGGATAATATAAAACATCTAAAGTTCTCGAAAAAATAAAACAAAGAGTAAATTGTAACAAATAGTAAATAGACTTCTCGGTAAACTCCTGGAAACTATGCAATCGAAAGTGTTTGTCAATAAGTCCCATTAGCGCAATACTAACAAACTCAATTTCCAAAATACATCGAATTAATTACTTTTTAAAGAGAAATGATTTATTTCCACGATTGTTTCAAGGGTTAAAGTTTTTAAGTATTGTTGTTTTCAAGTTTTGATTTTTACTTTGTTCTCTTTATTTTTTAAGCCTTTTAAGTATTTTTTTCGAATTTAGTCTCAAACATGCAGATTCATGTTACGAAGATACGTAATGCATCTTCATGATATATTTAAAATATATTTATCAAATTATCATAAATCTTTAATATAATGTTTTTAAAGCAACAAACCCACGCCAAAATATAATATATACTATCACAGCTCAACGACTCAATCGCGATTTACCGTCGATCGCGTTCTGATTTTAAATAGATCTTAACCCTGCAGGACATTCACTCTACTGCCGCATCTAATCTGAAAATTTCTAAACATAGTACTCAGTGTGCAGAATATATCTCTCTATAGAATATAGCACTTTTTAAGCATATATCGCTACTTTCGAAGATTTGTCATTAATTAAATCAACCAATCTCATGGGGCCTATATAAGGTTTAGAATCTCACGTTTCTGAAATATCCTTTGAAAAATTTTATTAAGCAGTAAGGCATGCAATTACAGTGAGGAAATGTTGTACAGTAGCTTTTATATACGTTATATGAAAAGTTGCTTACAGTAATAAATAAATTTAAAAAATTAATTAAGTAATGAATAAACATGTTTTATATTTGCTTTTGAATAAAATTGCGTTATAAATAAATTTACGTATTCCTCTATATCAAAACTGTGTTCCGCAAGTTTAAGATAGACTTCCCAGCAAAGCTACTTTGGCGTCACGCAGCGATACTGACACGGCGACATGCATAATACTATCGGTCTGTAGCGACATAGCGATAGTATTATGCACTATGGAAATGTATGAGGCGCCATTCGACCGAAGCGACACTGACGCTGAGCCCATCAGTGTCGCTGAGCTCGAATGGCGCCTCATACATTTCCATATTTCATAATACTATCGCTATGTCGCCACGTCAGTATCGCTTCATTAGTGACGCCAGAGCCGCTTCACTCTGAAGTCCTACCTTAAGAGGGAAATTATTTTTGGTATTTCTTGAAATCCCATTACTTGTTATTATTTTATATAGATTGAGCTTTTTAATTCTATTAGAAATGAAACGTCCATTTATCATGATAAATAACATTAAGAAAAATCTAAAGATTGAAATTAACATTGTTTTATTTCATTGTTTGAGCCCAAATATCTAATAGAGGGTGTTTTTTATAGAGTGACACAAGTTTAAATCATAATAAAACAAGCAAATATATTTTTAATATCAATGAAACAGGCTTTATTCGAAAGAAAATTTTATGAAATTAATGTTTAAATATGATTTCTGCCATGTGGCCGCCACGGCTGGCGGGTAGAAGGCCCAATCTGGAACACCAATTTTCAACAACTTTTCGCAGAATTTGCGGCCGTATTTCGTCGATAACTCTTCGAATGTTGATTTCCAGGTGTTCAATTGTTTGTGGTTTATCCACGTAGACAAGTGACTTAACATAAACCCAAAGAAAATAATCCAATGGGGTTAAATCACACGATCTTGATGGCCAATTAATTGGGCCATTACGTGAAATTATTTTTTCATCAAAAGTTTCTTTGAGTAAATGAATTGTAGCGTGCGCCGTGTGGCATGTGGCTCCGTCCTGTTGGAACCACATATCAGCAAGATTAATGCCACGTAATGGAGGTACGAAAAAATTTCGAATCATGTTCCTATACCGTTCACCATTGACAGTAACATTCTGACCATCATCGTTTATGAAGACATATGGACCAATGACTCCGCCAGCCCATAAAGCACACCCAACAGTAATTTTCTGTGTATGTAGTGGGGTTTCGACAAAAGCTTGTGGATTCTCCTCACTCCAAATGCGACAATTCTGCTTATTTACCTACCCATTCAATCAGAAATGGGCTTTATCGGAAAATAAAATATTGAATGGAAATTCAAAATCAATTTGTGCTTCAGCCCATTCGCCGAATTGGCGGCGCATACGATGATCGTTTGGCTTTAATTCCTGCACAAGTTGAATCTTGAAAGCTTTTAAGCCAAGATCCTTTCGTAAAATCTTCCATAAAGTGGAAGGACACAACCCCAGTTGCTGAGAACGGCGACGAATTGATTGATTAGGATCATCTTCAATACTTTCCTGTACAGCGGCTACAGCTTCTTCAGTGCGCCCTGTTCGGCGTCTCACGGGATGCACATTATCAGTAACAGTAAATGTGGTCCGAAAACGATCTATTGTTCTTCGAATTAGCCGCTCTGAAGGACGATTATGTACGCCATAAATTGGAAGAAGTGCACGATGATTTTGACGAATAGAACAATTATTTTGATTACAAATTTCAACAATTTGCACGCGTTGCTCTGGTGTAAGTCGATTCATATTGAAATTTCAAAGCAAACTAAACAAAAAGCAACTATCAGATATTAAATGGGTGCTCAAATAAGGCAGTGATGCCAACTCAAAGTTGTGACACTCGGAAAAAACACCTTTTATAAGGATCTGCAGATTCCGTTTCTCAAAAATTATATATATATATATATATATATATATATATATATATATATATATATATATATATATATATATAATGTATATATATATATATATATATATATAGATATATATATATATATATATATATATATATATATAAATATATATATATATATATATATATATATATATATATATATATATATATATATATCTAAAACGTAGTTATAAATTCAAACATTATTTCATTTAATAGGCCTTTAATATTTTTAGGTAAAATAAAGGACACAGAAAGACACATTTTAATTATATTTTATATAATTTATTTAAGCGAATTTAAATTCGCGAGTTAAACCTTAATTTTATCCGCGAGTGTAATACAAGCTTTTGATTTAACAAGTTAAATTTAATGAATAGTTCCATATTTGTGTTTTTTTTTACGAGGAACATGTCGTCCGGCCATGATCGTGCTGTCATGAAAACTGTCATGGAATACTGCACGGTTGTTTGGATTCCATGTAGTCAGGTACACATCCGTTCTCTGGAAAGAGTGCAGCGTACGTTTGCCAAATATATATTCTTTAAAATGTGTGGCCATTATCCTGTGACGCATGTTGATGAGGCTTGGCTCCTAGACTCGGCTGGGCTAGACTCCTTATTATACGAGAAAGAGGTTATCTCTTTGATCTTTTTACAAAAAAATTTAACAGGAGCAATACATTGCCCGTCCATTAAGCTAGATATACATTGCCGTACCGAGAACGGAAAGTAGCAGTCGCATAACTTTTTATTTTAACATACCTAACACATTTCACCACTGCAATTCCCCATTAATTAGGTGTCTCAGACTGTACTATATTCACTGTATTATATTCTCAAAACTCTGACTTTGATATGTTCCACGTCAAGTTCAGTAAACTTGCAATTAAGAGGCAATTAACAGCCCATTTTGCTGTTGGATCTACAACGTGATAATTTAGTTAATTTAGCTTCAAGCCATACTTTGTACTTGTTACTTATATGTGTATCTCTGTATCTATTTTTGTCTTCTCTTTATGATTTGTCCATTATAGACAAATATTATCTGCCTGCTGGAAATAAACTTACTTGTTATTATTAAAAATTATTACTACTAAAACTTAGTATTAGTACTATTAATACTCATTATTATTAAAACGATAAAAGTAAAATTTTGTTGAGAGTATTGTTTTTAATTAATTTGTGTTTTATTACTCATAAATAGGTACATCCAAAACTTGTTGTTAGGTAGTAACGCGAAATATTACTCCCGCAGAAATCAATCGATTTATACAGAAAATTGTACGATAAGTTTTGTGATTGGCCATCAAAAAGAACATCAACAAAGACAACATTTGCGGTTATGTTTACGGATCCCGTAAGTGAGTTATTTTGATGCGATTCTATGGACACTTTTATTAAAAACTTTATTTCACTAGTGGAATAAATCACTGTTTTATTGATTCATGTACAAGGAATTAAACATGACTTTATAAGCCAAAATTGAATAAAATTTATTTTAATTTTCTAAAAAAATTAATGAGAAGGATGGTTGCAACCGTTACTACGTGATAATCCATACTTACTCAATTGAAAAATGTTTTTACCACTAATTTTGTGAAAATATTATATAACATAGTAGGGAATGAGATAAGAAAGAGGAGTGGCAAGATGTAGGCATTATTTGTGGACCTGAAGGCGGCCTTTGATAATGTGTCAAGAGAGGCACTGTGGGAAAGCCTGAGAAAGAAAAGGATAAAGGAGCATCTGATATCAAAATTAGAAGAGATTTATGAAGAAACAATAAGTAGAGTGAGAGTCTATGAAAGGGTGAACGAAGGTTTCAATACTCATAAGGGAGTGAGACAAGGCTGCCCACTAAGCCCCAGCCTGTTTGCAGCATTTATTGGAGATATAGAGGAGATGTTCGGCAAGGCGCAGACGGGTGGGGTTGTGGTGGGCAAAGAAAAAGTGTGGTCCCTAGCCTACGCGGACGATTTGGTGGTGCTAGCGAGAGACGAGAAAGGGATGAAAGAAATGATAAGAAACATGGAGAAATATATGAGGAGGAAAAATCTTACAGTGAATGGGGAGAAGTCCAAGATGATGGTGTTTAGAAAGGGGGTGGCAGGAGAAGAGTAATTGAGTGGAGATGGGGGAAGGAGAAAATTGAAGAAGTAAAAGAATCTAAATACCTAGGGTACGTGTTTAATGAGAGAAACACTGAAACAGCACACGTGAGAGAGCTAGTAAAGAAAGCTAATAAAATACTAGGAGCGGTATGGGGAATAGGAGAGAGAAAATTTGGACACGACTATAGAAGGAGAGTGATGATGTTTGTTAGCCTGGTGAAAAGTGTGATGATGTATGGAGCGGAAATATGGGGATGGAGAGAGCAAGAAGGGCTGGAAAGGGTGCAAGAAAAATATTTGAAATGGGTGCTAGGACTAGGTAGTGAGACTCGGGGGTATATAGTGATGGAGAAAACAAAGAGAGATGGAATAAGAATAGAAGCAGGAAAGAGAGCAATAAGTTTTGAGGAGCGAGTGATAGAGAGAGGAGAGTGCAGAATTCGGCAAGAGTGCCTCAAAGAAAAAAGGAAAGAAATAGGAAAGGGGGTGTGGAAAGAGAGGGAGGCATATCTAGAAAGAAACGGGTATGCAGGAGCGGAGATAGAAAGAATGAGAGAGAGAGGCAGAGTAATGACAGAGGAATTAGCCCAGAGAGATAGAGATGTGCAAAGGCAAGAAAGGAGAGCAAGAATTATGGAGTCTAGGTACAATGGGAAATATGAAAAAATAAAAACGGAAGAACTGCCAAAGTACCTAGGAAGAGAAAGTAGAAAAGAGAGAGTGACAATGGCAAGATTCAGATGTGGAAATGAAGAGAGAGAGGATAAATTTTGGATGGAGGATAGGAATAGAGTATGCAGGATGTGTGGAGAAAACAAGGAGACAATAGAGCACTTGCTGAACGAATGTTCAGAAATGAGAGAAAGAGATGAGTGTAGAGAAGAGATTTTAAACGAGGATGGAAGAGGGATAGATTGGATGAAGAAAGTTGAGGAGAGAAGAAGAGCAATATGTGGGGCGGGAAGCTGGTAATCGGTTTGGGGATAGGAATTTAGTGACTTTCTTTTTTTGTTTTTAGTTTGATCCGCATATGTTTCTTTTTTTTTCTTTTTTTTTTTAGGTTTTTTTTTTCTTTTGCTCTTTTTATTATTATTTTTAGTAGCATTTTTATTTAGATTATGTACTATGTTAGTTTTATTTATATATGTAAATTTTGGAATCAATTTATAAACCCGTATAGGGTAATAAATATACCTAATACCATATATAACTTGTGAAGTTATCAACGCATTTAACACACGACACGAGTTTCGACTGTTAAAGGTCATTTTCAACTGTTAACTGTATATAACTTTTTCACAAGTTATATAACGTTTTCACAATATTAGTGGTATAAACATAGTGAAGTTTTCAATTCAGAGTTCTTAGCATTTACTTATTCTCATTTCTTAAGCTTATTCTCAATAAGAATTCTTTATTAACAACGCATGAACTTGTTTAATTCCAAACTGCATAAATTAGCTGCACTGCATATATTAGCATATTATCTTTACGGTGACCATCTATAATGTATCAACGGCAGATCTACACAGGTACTAGCGCTTGAACCCGGGCCCCCAAGTGTCAACTCACCACAAAAAAAGAATAATCATCATACATATTGAATACTTTTTTAATAACAATTGGCTCTAGTTAATAGTTAATATAATATATCGTGGGTGTACTACCAAAAGTTTCAAAGCCAAATATTGGCAAAAATTACTAACTAGGCATGGACACTTTTAAATGTAGAGATTTTGATTTCACTTTCATTTTTGCCAATTTTTGAGTTGGTCACTTTTGACAGTACACCCATGGCCTATTGTAATGATAATTTGTGGTTTTATTTCTTTTTTTTCAATCAAAATATTTTTAATCTTACACAGAATGGATTGTACAGCACCGTTTTTGGTAAAATTCTCCGATTATGGACGGTTTTCCAACTTTTCATTTTTATCTGACAGTCCGATTTCTCTCTGTCCCGTTATTTTAAATTTGTCCCTTCTTTTATTTATAATTCCTATGACATATTTATATTTTTAAAGAAATCATTCAATCACTAAAAAATAACAAGACCTCAGGAGAGGATCAAATAACTGCAGAATTGTGGAAAAATGCGGCAGAAAATTTTATCATGAAATTGCAGGAAATTATGTTGGACATTTGACAAACAGAAAAAATTCCCTAGGATTGGAAGTTGGCGATAATCCATCGCATATATGGGATGAATTATTATGTATATATACAAAAAAGGAAGTAAAACTGACCCAAATAATAGTCGAGGTATTCATTCCTTCTTCAGGTCACATACAAAATTCTTTCAAAAGTTTTACCAAACCGTGCAGAGGAGCTTCAAGTAGATAATCCAATCGGTGAATAACAAGGTGGATTCAGAAAGGGACGGTCATGTGCAGCGCAAATTTTGAATTTGAAAAACATCATACAATATTTTGGCAGCACAACTAACAAAAAATATGTCATAACGTCTGTGGATTTCCAGAAAGGATATGACTCACTCTTTAACATTTTAACAGAATTTGGACTTGACCCAAAAACAAGAAATATTATCAAATACACACTTTCGGAGACAAAGGCTAAAGTAAATTTTATGGGTGGATTAAGTAAAGAGTTTGAAATAAAGACACGCGTCTGCCAAGGGGATGGAATTTCCTCATTACTTTTCAATTGTGCCCTGAAAAAGGTTGTTAGAGAATGGAGAAAATCAGGGGCACCATCTCACCAACTATGGCCAAAGATTTAGGGTATTCAAATAGACTATCTAGAGTTTGCTGATCATATGGTACTAATTGCAGAAGACATTTCTGATGAACAGAAGCCGATCACTATCTTGGAAGAACAACCAGCAAAAATAGGGCTTCATATATCTTATGAAAAAACTAAATTTATAACTAACATAAAAGATGCTCTACATGAAATTTATATTAACGATAACAAAATTGCTAGTAAAGAATTGAGTAAAGAATGTTAAATATTTAGGATAATATGGAGGTTGCTTTTCAATACACAAAAAATGTTTATAACAAGCAATGCTTGTTCACGGAATAGTAAAATTGCACTCACGGAATAGTAAAATTCGCCATTACTTAACAGTGATTAAGCCGGAAGCTCTTTATGCTTCAGAAACGCTCAATTTACAACCTAAAACATTTAAGGAACAATTAAAGATTAAGGAAAGGAAAATTATGCGAAAGATCTTAGGGCCCAGAATTAAAAATGACATACACTATCCCAAACTCAACTCTGAAATACATATATAGGAAAATTTCTAAACTTACCAATACCATGAGAATGAGACGAATTCAATTTTTGGGTCATTTGGAAAGAATGAATCATACGAGACTTACTTACCGAATCCACAAATTTCTGCAGAATATACGTACAAGCCCAAAGTAGTACAAACAAGTGGAGAGGGACGTAGTGGAGATGGGATCGCCAGATCTGATGAATCGAAATGTAATCAGGAATATTGTTCACACAGGAGGATTTGAGAAAGATCCGAAGATACCAACACTACGTACATGGTCGATGGAACAGAAACTACAACAATCCATGCATATGAAGAGCTATTGGACAAGGAGGAAGGCTCAACATACGTTTATTCCGCGTGATCCTAAATGACCCATCTGCGCGAAAAAAAAATGTTTAACATGTACATAATATACTCATATCTATTGTGTATCATAATTACACAATCTTATTTAATGGATTTCACTTGTTGTGTTACTGATATTTACTTTTCTCTGCTTAATTAAAATATTTTATTTTTTTAAATTAGCAAATATTAATGAAATATCTGTATGTTAAGATTTTTGTTTTTTAGTGTCTTAATGTTTTTATATTTGTTTGCTTATCTATAAATATAAGAAATCCACATTATGTTTTTTTTTTATGGTAATAAAAATTCTGGAAAAACCCGAAAAATTCTTGATAAATGTGAGAATATTACATTTAGAATTTTTAGTTTAAAAAATATTTAATCTAATGGCACATTCATGTGGTCACATCAGGTATCACGATTTGATTTTAACTAAAAATAATCGTTGTTTTCCGAATACCCAACGTGCACTTGGTCAAAATTATGGTCTGCATAATCCACTTACTATACTTACCATTGGTCGAATCGTTGCGAAATTCAAAAAATAAATGTACCCTTCACGAAACCAAACCACCAATAAGAAATCAAAATTCAGGAAGCAAATCGAATATTGCTACTGGGATAATTGTGTTACAGAGTATATATATTTATCTATTTTTCGTCGTTCGCGAGAAATAGACCTTACCACGAAAGCTTTAACAATACATAATCTACACTTAGCTTAAAAAAGGTTAAAAACTAAGGAATGCGTAAGAGTAGTTGAAGCTGCTACCTAGAATCTACTGGAACGTCAAAGATCTTCTAGGAATTATCGCTTCTTGGAAGAAGATGTTTGATGTGTTACATATAATCAAAAAATGGATAGTTTAACCTCGACAGGACAGGACGTAAGAAAAATATTGACGTCTTACTTATCAGTCCGTCGTTACCGCAATAAGTTTATATATCACCACACTCAAATTAGTTCGGAACTGTAAGGGTGAGCTAAACACTTAAAGGCAAGTGGAACTCTATTTTGTCTGCAACAAGAGTTCAATGAGATATCCAATGAAATACAGGAAGATATCAACCGCAATCACATGAATAAAATTCATGTTCAAAGTAAACAAGATCCAGTTTTGAATTTTGACAAGAGCATTAATCGGGCACTGCATATTCAGGACGCATTTCAAGATTTTAGGATCGCAGAAGAACTATGTTTCAAAATTTCATCAAATAAAAAGTCTAAAAAAAAGGAGGTAAGTTGTCGATTCGACGGGAGAGTGAAATTGGGCGCACGAACGAAGTGATTGCGTTACATTCGTTCGAGAGGGCAATTGACAATACCACCCGTGTTACAAACAATATAAAACAAATAAAAATTACCCATCCGAGGGGATGTATCTTACAAGTTTGGGATCCAGGGGCTATCAAAAAAAAATGGTATCAAAAATTAAGAATTTGCTTTTTCAATTGTCTCCGATGGTGTGGAATCGTCATAAGAACTCTCCTCAGTCTCCGGTATCACCATAAATTTTACACTCATTTTAAAAAGTTTTCTTTATTTTTTATTATAATTTTGCAATGAAAAAGAATTCTGACAATTCACGTCACTTTTTTAATATCGTGGTCTTGATTGTGTGCATTTTATTTTGAATTATTTGTTTTTTTTAATGTGACCTAGCGATATTGAATATTTACGTGCGTTACCCAGGTTATGTGGAAATACAACGAGAAGTGGCATTTCTCGTATTAAAAAACGTGCGTCAAGAACCTCTCGCGCATGCGTAATAAAAAATATTTAATCTAACGGCGCTTTCAATCTGGTAACATGATTTGATTTCTATTAAAAATACCTAATCGTTCTTGTGCAAATACTCAACGTCCACTTATGGTGAAAATTATGGTCTACATCAGCGTTTCTCAAAGTGGGCGATATCGCCCCCCAGTGGGCGATGACGTCGTTTTGGGAGGTTGCTAGGTGGTTAGGGGGCGATGTAGGGGGCGGTAGGTAGCTAGGGTGCGGTAGGTAGCTAGGGGGCGGTAGGTAGCCAGGGGGCGATATAGGGGGCGGTAGGTTTCACGAGCTATAGAGTGCATTTCTGTTAATTTAAAACAAACAAATACGTTCAACAAAATGCTCAGTGTTCAGTATTATACAACCGGCCACGCTCGTCTGCAATTCGCTGCTGGTCGAGTATCGATAATCGCATGCACACACACACACACAGCCAGCGTTACTAACTCTACCAACTTTTCGATAGATCTACCACCTTTTAATGTCTTGCCCAAATCTACTACCTTGAAAAAAAATCTGCCAACTTTTCAAGTTGAAAAAAAATATATATATATAATTTTGTTTCTGTAAAAATTAGAAGCCTTCACCTTCTTTTCACGATTTTTTCTTTCTACAGGGATCCCCGCAAGTTAATTTTTATTTGAAATATTTCAAAAACTATCACAATTATTGTTGCTAATTATTTAAGAATTCATTTATTAATAATCTAAATAGGTTCTCAGACCTAAACTTACAATTTTTTTTGAATGATGATGTTACAAGAAATTACCTCTGTTAAGTTGGCAGAACCAACGAGGAAAAAAAATCGGCGACAGCACATAATAATCCGCTTTTTATCCGCAAACGATTGTAATAAAAAAAATCCCGCACTTCCCATTCCTCGGGAAAATGGGATAACTTAACAGAAAGTTAGCCGAACCCACCCCCTAAAAATAATTATCTTGAGGAAATAAATGCTCCGAAATTATCCGTTTTTTATCCGCAAGCCAAGTGCAAAAAAATTACTTTTCATTGCCCGTACTTTTCATTGCCCGGGAAAATTTCGGAATTTTTTTTTTCAGCGGAATTTGTTTGTGGATAAAAAGCGGATAATTTCGGTGATTTTTTTCCTTAAAATAATCATTTTTAGGGTCTGCTTTTCCACGGTGGAAAAGTACATTTTCCGGCTCTGTGTTTTGTGGCGCTCTCTTTCTCACTATCCAATAATTTTTTATGGGTTCCGACATCATTGGATGATTTTCTATTCGAGGAGATAAATACATTTAAAGACTTTACTAAATGATAAAGCTGCAAAATTGCTTAGTAAGCCGAAGAAAGTAGTATAAAACTTAACTAAAATCAGTCAAAATTTGTTTACATGCGTACCCGAATGCAATACCTCCACTAACTACACTGACCTCTCACCCCACCGTAGGAGGAAGGATGACAACCAATAAGAACATTTCATATTTGAAAAGAACTAACATGCCGCCCGCATCTTTGAAAGGGCCTAGCATTTCGCCGCCGATGCGTCTTTGAACGGACCAATAGGAATAAGAAAGAAAGCAGGAGATGCGCACGGCTTATGTGGCGATTTGGCCGCGCAAAAACAAAAACTTTCACAAATTTTACCAGGAAATGAAAAGCGCGGATTTTTTTTGGCATTCTCTGTGGCATTCGTTTGCGGATAAAACGCGGAAAATTCCGGTGCATTTATTTCCTCAAAATAATTATTTTTAGGGTGGGTCCCGCTAACTTTCTGTTAAGTTAGCGTGCCCCCATTTTCCCGGGAAATGGGAAGTGCGGGATTTTTTTTTTACAATCGTTTTCGGATAAAAAGCGGATTATCTTGTCCGCCGCGGAATTTTTTTTCCTTGTTGGTCCTGCCAACTTAACGGAGGTCAAGAAATTACGGCTTGTCCTCACTAGCGCGTGTATACTTGATATATAAATTTTACTTTCAATGTTGCTAGATTTCTAGTGAATATTTATGAATTTTCGTTGTTTTATAATAAAAATTCCGATAGAACTGAAGCATTTTCAGTATCCTATAAAATACTTGGTAATTCCAAATACTTATACTCTAGAAAGAGAAAAAAAAAACAAATATAATACGATAGATTTGGGGGGCGCTATTAACTTTAGCATATCAAAGGTGGGCGATGAGACAAATAAGTTTGAGAAACACTGGTCTGCATAATCGATCTACTATACTTGCTATTGGTCGAATCGTTGCAAAATTCGAAAAAAACGTACGAAACCAAAACACCAATAAGAAATCAAAATTCAGGAAGTAAAGCGAATATTGCTACTGTAAGAACTTGTATTACAGAGTATGTAAGTCGTGTGAAGTTGGCCCCCAAATTTTTGAAAAATTATTTTTTTTTTAGAGTTCTGGCAAGATTTCGAATAGTTCTAGAGTTCTTGCTTGAAAATTGCAATAGTTCCGGAAAATTTCGGGCAGAAATCGAGAAAAACAATTTGGGGGCCAACTTCACGCAGCCCCCTCTTTTTCAGGTAAAAGAGTTCTGATGTAATATTCCAGTTCTTTATATAGAGTTCTAGAGTTCTCAATCGATAATGCATATAGTTCCACTTTTTTTTTTTTTTTAATTTTGTAATTTTTGAAAAATTAAAAAAAAATCTGATAACGGTTTTCGATTATACTAAGGCAGATAAACAAAAAATGCTAAATTAGACATTTTTGTAAAATCAATATTTATAAATTTATTTATAAAAAACTTTCGACGAAGATAAAAAAAAAATACAAGAGTTCTGATAACAGTTCTGAGTAGCCCCCGAAGAGTTCCAAACAAATAACCCATACAATTTCTTTGTCAAACCAATATTAAAGAAGTTATAAGCAAAAACGAGGCGCAAAATTTTTGAAAACTACAAAATTCAAAAAAAAGAAAAACTTGACTTCTGTTAAGAGTCCTAGGTAGCCCCTCGAGAGTTCTGAACAAATCTCTTTTATAATCTCCATGTCCGACCAATATTAAAGAAGTTATAAGCAAAAACGAGGCCCAAATTTTTTGAAAATTACAGAATTCGAAAAAAAAAAAATCCATGAGTTCTGTTCAGAGTTCTGGGTAGTCCCTCGAGAGTTCTGAACAAATCTCTTTTATAATTACCATGTCCGACCAATATCAAAGAAGTTATAAGCAAAAACGAGACGAGACGCAAAATTTTTGAAAATTACAGACTTCAAAACAATTTTTTTTCTATGAGTTCTGTTCAGAGTTCTCGGTAGCCCCTCGAGAGTTCTGAACAAATCTCTTTTATAATTACCATGCCCGACCAATATTAAAGAAGTTATAAGCAAAAACGAGGCGCAAAATTTAAAAAAATTACAGAATTCAAAAAAAAAATGTTTCATTAGTTTTGATATGAGTTCTGAGTAGCCCCCGGAGAGTTCTGAACAAATAACCTATACAATTTCTGTGTCAAACCAATATTAAAAATTTAGCACCTCGTTTTTGCTTATAACTTCTTTAATATTGGTTTGACAAAGAAATTGTATTGGTTATTTGTTCAGAACTCTCCGGGGGCTACTCAGAACTCTTATCAGAACTCTTGTATTTTTTTAATTTTTTATCTTCGTCGAAAGTTTTTTATAAATAAATTTATAAATATTGATTTTACAAAAATGTCTGATAAGCATTTTTTGTTTATCTGCCTTATTACAATCGAAAACCGTTATCAGATTTTTCTTTAATTTTTCAAAAATTAAAAAATTTTGAAAAAAAAAGTAGAACTATATTCATTATCGATTGAGAACTCTAGAACTCTATATAAAGAACTGGAATATTACATCAGAACTCTTTTTCCTGAAAAATAGGGGGCTGGGTGAAGTTGGCCCCCAATTTGTTTTTCTCGATTTCTGCCCGAAATTCCCCGGAACTATTGCAATTTTCAAGCAAGAACTCTAGAACTATTCGAAATCTTGCCAGAACTCTAAAAAAATTTAAATTTTTCAAAATTTCGGGGGTCAACTTCACACGACTGAGTATGTATATTTATCGATTCTCCGTCGTTCTCAAGAATTAAGCGTTACAACGAAAGCTTTAACGATACCCAATCTACATTTACCTTAAAAAAGGTTAAAAACTAAGGAATGCGTAAGAGTAGTTGAGGCTTGTACCAAGAATCCATGTGGAACGTCAGGAATCTTCTAGGAATTATCTCTTCTTGGAAGATGTTTGATATGTTACATATAATCAAAAGATTGATACAGTTTAACCTCGACAGGACAAGACGTAAGAAAAATATAGGTATCTTACTTTTCAATCCGTCATTACCGCAATAAGTTTATATATCACTATACTCAAATTAGTTTAGAACTGTATGGGAGAGCTAACCACTTAAATGCAAGTGGAGCTCTATTCTGTCTGAAATAAGAGTCCAATGAGATACCCAACGAAATATCCAATGAAATACAGGAAGATAACCAACTTGAAAATAAATTTCATGTACAAAGTAAGATCATCAAAACAAGATCAAGTTTCGAATTTTGTCGAGAACATTAATCGGCCACAGATCGGAAGCATCTCAAGATTTTATGATCGCAGAAGACCCATGTTTGCCCAAAAACTCTTAGTCCTCAGTTTATGAGCGCGATTAGTGAATTCAAAGAAGAAATATCCACCTATAAGTCAATGTATTTGATTAAAATTAACTCAAATCAATAAACTTCAAATTGTGAAGACCTTTAAAGAATTTGAATGCAAAACAGGGTACGTGAATTGGAGGAAAGAACTTTCAATTTGTGAAATTGAATTTGGATTGGAAACGCTACTTGGATTGCAGATAGAATACGAACCATTCTAACCACTGTTTAGGTAGATATCTTTATAATATTCTGATATTTATATGAGGACTAAAATTGAAAGTTCCTACAACACTAAATAGAGTTTTCTCTATATAGTGTTGTCTAACCTTTGCCAATTTAAAAATATTATTAGATGAAAAGAGTGAATAGAAGGGTTACAAAATAAAAGAAAATTATCTTAATACTGCAGAACAACGATTGTAAATTGCTCTAACAATATATATATATATATATATATATATATAATTATACACCAACTAGTTTCTACATAAACAAAATATATTTGCATTAATAAACAAACTCATTTGTTTACAAATTCTATAACAAAAACTCTAATTACTTCCATTAATTCCCCGGTAGTTTTAAATACGGCAAACATGCGAAATGTGTACAGGTGCACAATGTAGACAGACCACTTCAGCGTCTTAAGCTGTTTACCAATTAAGGAGGAGAGGGAACCGTGTAGGGGAAGTACCAGTATTCGCGGTGACGTCAGAGAGTACCACTGCGTCACGAACCTGACAGTTTTCGAATCCGAATCGCGCTCCCAACCAAAATCGCTCAGTTAATAACCGGTGACCATGGGAAGTCGCGGATTAATACTAATCTGACTGTTAAACGATCCGCGCGCGCTCGAATCTAAATACAGACGATGATAGTGACATGATTGAATTGTGTGTTGTTGTATCGAAGCTGTTTTGTTGTTTTAAACAGTATTTTATATTTCTTAAGTAGTGTTTTAAAGACAGTGAAAGGATTTTATAATGTCTGTGTTTCGAGTGGTTTTCGTTCGGCTGTGTCTCTTTATCGCAACGGTGAGAGGATTCGACACGATTGGTAATTTATTCTGTTTATTTTAATATTTATGTTCTCAATCGATTTTTGATTTCTCCACTTGTTTACTATTTGAATACCATCCCGAAAATCGCTAATTATTTAAACTTAAAGGAACTCTCAAACAAAACAAATACAGAAAATTATCACAAAAAATAATATTTATTTTTTTAACAATTAGTAAGGCTGTGTAACAATTAGTAAAGCAAAGTACTGCTGTGTCTAAAATAAAATCCACAAAGTTAAATTATATAATAATATAGAAATGCTAGATCAAACACAACTGGATAGACAGAAGTATGGAAGATACCGCAGAGAAAACAAAAAGCTTGAATAAAAAGGCAAGACCAGACAGACAAGAATAAAAAGCAGCTTATATAAACACGAGAGGCACTGGCGTTACGCTGGAAAAAAATTGTGTTCGGAGGGAAAAAAGCGCCCCAAGATATACAAAATTTGAGATGGCAGATGTCACTCACTGAAAAAAAGCGCGTAACGACGGAGAGGCAGACTAGTCACTTACAGCTCATTCCTCTCTGTTATATTTTTTTTAAACAAAATTGTCAGACTGTAACTTTATCGTGTCCCAGCACGGCTTTAATTGATCTACATAGAAATTGTCTCTGAAGCTTGAAACCTTTGCTTGAAATTGTATAGTATAGTGGCAGATTATCCCTAAGAGTGTGTATAAATCCTTTCTTTTTTCTCCCTAGAGTGGTCTCTGCAGATTGACTGTGTATAAGAGTCAAATAATATGTTATTCACATTTTGTTCAATATTCCGGTTATTGCAAAGTTAATTCAATATTTGCTTTAAGTTCACGGTCAAAACTTGTATACTTTATTCAAACAAGATATTTTCATGTGGTCTATACACTTTCGGAAACATTAAACAATTAATAACAATATTTAAAACAAACGCAAAAAATAATAATAACATAGTAATCAAAATTCGCCATCATGTAAACTTGTTTTAACAATTCGCATTTAACTTCAGTAAATAATTATGTAATTAAAAAAGTCAATATAGAAATAGAGTAGATAATTAAAACGATTTAGGATAATTACAAAAATAAATATAGAAATAGAATAGATAATTAAAACGATTTAGAGAGATAACACTTACAACAAAACTGGGATTATCAAAAGTACCGGTTTTACAACATTGTCCTAACTCGTATCCTTGTGCCCGACGAGAGGTTAAAATTAACCTAATTTAGTTTGTTTTGCTATTAATAGGGCTGCCATATGCAGCAAAACACCAAAACATACAGACAGAACTAGACAGACAGGATAAATATTGGTTAACATGACTAAGCAGGCAAGACTGGTCAGACAAGACAAGATAAAGAAGACTAGACAGAAAATGCTAGTCAGAGAAGATTAGACAGACAAGACTAAACAGACGGACAAGATGGACAAGACTATTTAAGACTATGATCTTATTAAATCAGAAAACAGAAGACAGCTAACCCAAATTAACTCAACCCAAAAAACAATGAACAATTTAATAAACTAGTTTACTATATTCAAAACGAAACGAAACACAAGAAGACCACAAGAGACCCAACCCAATAGATGTTATAATGACTAATGAAAATATAGAGTATCAACATTATGTCCGACTGTTAGGTCTGACTATTAGAGATGAGCATGGGATCTCATCGGCCCATCCCATCCTATCGTTCCATGGAATAGGAGGAGTGGTATGAACGTCGCGAGGGATGGGATAAGATGGGACGACAAATTTGTATGAGACGGAGTGGGACGAGTTTTGATAATCTAGTAAATCTAGTTCTGTTGTAGTTCCTGAAAAGTCTTCCGATCCGTTTGACACGAAAAAGGATTACTGACTGTCAGATAAAGAAATTACGAAAAATTAAATTTGAACGAATTATCGTTAAGAAAGTCTGAACAGAAAAGAGAGTCTGATGTATGGAAAAAAATGGATGAGTGGGACGGGCCGCGCGATCGGGATGGGATGGGATGGGATGTTTGGGATGGGACGAACATTTTAGGTTTGTGGGATGGGACAGTGGGAAGAAAATGTGATGGGATGGGACAGTGACAGGGAGTCGTCTCACGGGATGGGATCTGGAACGAGAAACGTGCTCGTCCCATGCTCATCTCTATTGACTATTGACAAAAATCTGGCAAAATACAGTAACTTAAAATTGTACATAGTGTTTTGGGGAGGTGGAAATAGCAGCAGAACAATCTTAATAATATTATCTTAATAATATGTATTGACAGATTATAAGACAGATTACAGTACACTACATATATGAAATCTTTTTTCCAACTTTACATTTAAATATAGCCACCATTGCAACACAAAAAGTAATAACGACCAAACAACAAGATATCAACTAAACTATATATTGCCAAGACACCAGCCAGCACTCAAAGAAAGAGAACCAATACATTAAAAGCTACAACAAATTTTCGCAAATTTAAGGAAGAAATAGGAAAACTATTATAAAATCAAGAACCATATAATATTACTGAATAACATGTGAAGGTATAAATACGCAGATTATAATCTATTTGATTTAACAGATTTCAATTCGTATTAACACTTATGTCAATACCCGGGTACCCTTTTGTATGTTCTTACTTACACATCTTTTGTATTTAACGAAAAATTATGAAATCCTTTCAGATCCTCGTTATTTGAGTCTATTGACATCGATTCATATACATTAATAATAAAATATGTCAAAAAATTTATCAAATTTTTGGACTCAAATACCCCGTTGTTCAATACCCGGGTACCCAAAATTTAAATAAATAATTAAACTTATTTCTAGGGATAAAAAATATTACTTAATATGTATATAAATAAACGGATTTATTTTATTTTTAATTAATTTTATTATAAAACTTTTAATTAATTTTATTCTTTACACGATTTTCGTGCTTTTCTTCGTTTTTTATAGACAAATAGAATTTTATAGACAGGTAACAAATGTGATATGATCCTACAACATTTTTTTGTTCAGTGGAATCTGTCTGTTCAGTAGACCCGTCTGACTCACTTGATGTTGTTGCCCGGCTTGTAGGATCTATTAATTTTCCATAGATGCTTTGTATGGCAATCCTAGTGGTGAAATTTCTCATAATTTGCATATTTTGAGATCGTTCTTGAATCGCTGGCATACATAACACTTCACTTAATTTTTATAAAAATAATCGGCGCTCGTTTGTCTTTTTCATCATTTTATTTAGATGAAAAATGATAGCTGGCAACACTGGCGATATCCAAAATATTAAAAAAATGCGAGAGGCCATTGGTTAGTTCGTCTGTGGCTTATGTAACGGCCCAACATCTTATGCATTATATCCACACCAATTTTTGTTTTATTATAATACAGAACATTTCTGGTTCCTTTTTATTTGTCTTCGCTGCAAATTACTGCATCTGACAATGAGTGCATCGTAGATAGAGTATTAGTAACTTTTTATAGTAACTTTTTCATGAAACCCAAATAGAGAAGAGAATTCTTCACGATCATTAGATGCTAGCATGTCTACTGGAATGTATTTTCATATTCTTTCAATGTTTCAATGTAGTAAAAAAATTATCCATTGTAATATTTCTTCCGGATCCTTTATATTTTGCAGCTAAATCTTTTTTTCTCTTCCACTCTTTCGTCTTGATTTATTTCACGGAAAGTTGTTATTTTGCCAGTGTAAATTTGACCTTTCAAGGGATATGAATTTTTGGCGTATTTTGATCCCATACTTTGCCCACCCAGCGGTTTTATTTATAGAAATAGGGTTTTTCGGGTAGTGGAATACTCTATGGGTAATCCCGAGTTGTAATGTGAAAGTCAACGGATATTAAAATTATTTTATTTAATCAAAAAGCCATGCGGGTACCCAGGTACCCGGGTATTGTACAACGTCGTAACGGCTGCGTATTGACATAAGTGTTAAGAAATCGTATTTATTCATTAGAATAAGCTTATTAAAAACATTATTTTGATATAATTTAATTTTACTATTATTTGATGAACTATTATTGGCATATATACATTTTAAATAAATACATTACAATACGAGCCATCATAAATTACAAATTACACATTAACGAAACAGGTTCTTCCTTAGTACCTATTTGCTCTTTCCTCTTTCACCCTCGTTAACAATTCCAATCCGTTTCCCCTTTCATCCATACACTCTTTCCATTCTCGCCGTAGCCTTTTCTCTTGTTATTATTATTGTTAAAAACCTTCCATTCATTCCTTGCACATTCTTCCATCCAATGTTTCCATGTATCCTCTCCTGTCCCTCATACTCTACACTTCCTGCATTCTTCACTCATCTTACTATTTTAGCTCTAAAACTTACTGTTTTTGCTCTGGCAATTTTGCTCTGGCGTTCCTGTAATTCTACCTCTACTAGTCGCTCTTTTATCATTTCCACCCAGTCTGCACCTTCCCTCTTAAATTTTTCTAGTCCCTCGCCAGATATCCCTCCTCTTTCATATAATTTCCTTTTATTTTATTCCCCGCATATTCCCTTTCTTCCCTCTTTCACCCACCCGATTCGCCGTTCTAAATACCTCTTTTATTATTCTCTCACCTCCATTTTACTCACCTTGCATTCATTTTTTACCACCCTTTTTGCAGCTAAAACAGCCACCTTGTAGGCATTCACCTATTGAAGGACTATGTAGATCTATGTATAGAGTAGTCTAGCTTTAGGAATTTCTTGTAAAAGTTTTATTGAACCGATCTTGTCTTCTTCTCTAGTCCCCCAGACTTCCCATCCATACGCTGACACAATTCTTACACACACTTTCCATATTATCACAGCCCTAAAGTTTCATTCAAATCTAGGTTTCCATCCATTCCACATACGTTCTGCAGCCACCCACGCTTTTTTGGCACATAAACCGCATGCTCACTATTACTGCACCAAGTTTCAAAGGCAACAGACAAGACTTGTTGCGGATATGGAGTGTCGAGATTGAACCAGCTGTTGGTTGATGGGTAGAGTTGAGAGCTCTTCAGCCAATGCTGGGACGTATGAACGGATGTGGCATCCAAATCACCGATCTTCTTGGTTGTGTGGAAAGGTATTTGTAAGGCACGGAGTATTACAGTGAAAGATATAGCTCAGATTAATACTTTTTCAATTTTGAGTCTACAATGAAGTAATTAAAGCACTCATATGGGTTTTATGAGTCGTTAATGGATCGCCGAGTGCGATACAATTTTCTCAACTAGTATCGGCGATTTTTTTATTTTTTTATTTTAAAGTGCGAGTTGTAACTCGCGCACCGAGGGTTCCGTACAAACTTGTAAGGTATCTTTTTTTTGTGGAGGACGTAGCAAGCACATTCAGTTAACTTAACTTAACTGACAAGTGGCCCTCCTGAAATCACGACCATCTTAGTACCTCTGCAAGCATAACCTCTAGATGTGGCTGTCGTACGATGGAATTCTACCCTATATTTTATTACCATACATCCCCCATTCACTATGAGTGTTTAGGGGTTCTGGAACTTCACTATTTGTTTTTAGTGCTCAATTTTGCCTGTACACCTATATACCCTGTATGAAGGTATACAGGGTATTTTTTTTAAATAACGCGAATATTTTTAATCTTATAAAAAGAAAACTTTATTTTAGTATTACACTTATTCACTAACTTATATTAAGATCTAAATATTTCTAGATCTAATATAAACTAATATATTAACTATTTCTAGATCTATTTCGATACTCTACTCTAGATCTATTTCGATATTAACATTCAGTTGTTCAATTGACTGCTTTTGGACAATTGACTACCAAAATATATATATATATATATATATATATATATATATATATATATATATATATATATATATATATATATATATATATATATATATATATATATATATATATATATAATGTAATAATATATGTAATATATAGACATATTAGATTATAAACAAAAATTAGTCAAAATATAATATATACAGGATGTTACGGGACTGGAGTATGTCGCATATCGGTTATAAACAAGCAAAATTTACACATAATATATACCCTGTATATATTATGTATATAGAGCGTACGTGATGAAATGCATAACGAATATAAACAAAGAAAATTCAGAATAAACAACTTGGTGCCGACTGGTGCCGACACATTCTTTTTAACCTTCGGACCTAACCGAGGAGGACATAACCGACGAGGACCTAACTGTATGCAACTCATATGCTTCTGGTGCCTGACAATACCACGCAACACATTAGTGTATTTTCATAAGTTTCTAATAGTAAATTCGTATTTTTCTTGTAATTAAACTACATATTTACGGTTTTAAGACTTTTGCCTTTACATGTGCTGTAAGACACCGCTTCTTGCCAAATTTCATGATTCTAGGTCAACGGGAAGTACCCTATAAGTTTTGATTCCCTTGTGAAATCGCAAAATATGCGACATAAACGGGCATATCTTTTGATCGCGTTGACTTACAAAGTTTGATTTTTTCACAGCTGAAAGAGACCGCAGACCCGAGTATTCGATATAAATTTCAACTTGTTACCTCTACGCGTTCCTAAGAAAAATGGTCTTGACAGACAGACATACAGACAGACAGACAGACAGACAGACGGACAAGAAAGTGATCCTATACGGGTTCCGTTTTCGGTACGGAACCCTAAAAATAGTATAAAAAAACTCGTTCATACGGCGTTTTTCGCACTTGTCCATTAGAAAACTCTTCGCTACGCTCGTCGTTTTCTAAACATAGACGCGTGCTAAAAAACCGCGCTTATTGAACTCGTTCTTTAATATACTATTATTAACTTCGTAAGCGAGTTAAACCTCTCTTAACTCAATGTAGACTAAGACTAAGATTACTATGATCTACTACGACTGACTAGTCGTCAGACTGATCTTAAGACTGATTATTCAACATCTATAGACTCTATTTATATGTGTGGGATCTGTGACGAATGTATACTTCGTCATCTAATAACAATGCGGTGGTAAAACTATCCACAGGACTCTAGTTAAGAACGTGACGGATTATGTCTAGACATTTAAGAATAAAATGAACAATCCCCACAATACGTTACAACTAGTTCATTAACTTGGCCACCAATGAAAACCATATATGGATGTGATGGTTAACATAAATACATGAACACAATCCCGTATAAATGAAGGACTTTTCGAATAAGGCCGCCTTTTCATATAATGTTTAGGACAAGATAGTAGAGTAACATGTCTTGTATGGTGACTGCCAGTGCGTATCCTTTTACATATAAATTGCAGACAATGTAAGTATATTGTACTCTTTAAAATATTTTCTACAACTTTGTCAACAATTTAGACCAAATATCCTCTTTTGCATAATAATGCGTCTATTAACGGTAGAGGCTTTTTGTCCCATAGGTAAACATGCAGAGATAAATGTAAAACTTTCAAAGCATAATAGATGCTCATTCTTGCTTCAAAGTCCATTGATTTTATTTTAAATATAGCATTGCAAAGCAGGCGCTGGCTAACTTCTTAATACCAAAATCTAAGTGGTTCGACCAGCTAAGACTTGAGTCTAGTCCAAGCCTAAAAAGTTGGTTCCTTCATTCGATTGATGGACCTTGTTGTCGTTGAGCTGAAAATTGGGCAGTATTTCCTCATTTTAGCAAAATAAATGCATATTGTTTTGTACTCGTTTAGTATCAGACAATTTGCACGACACCATCTAACACTTCTAACCTTCACTTCAAGATCTTCAGTACAATTTGCGGTGACCACCATATTCATATCATCAGCAAATAGTATGATGTCTGCTTTAATATGTGATGGGAGGTCGTTTATAAATAAGAGAAATAACAGTGGTCCCAGAACTGATCCTTGCGGTATATCAATATATAAATCCTTAGTGCTGGACTGAGTGTTGTTAGCACTTACAACTAATTTTCGCTCCGTAAGGAAAGATCGGATCAATCCAGAGACTGTTTCCCCGAAATCCGTAGCATTCAAATTTTTCCAACACAGAGTCTACATTTACCGTAACAAAAGGCCTTAGAGAGAAGAAAAAGAGACACAAGAACGTAGGGGATGACGTCCAGTTATCTATTAATTAAGTGTATAATATACAGAATATATTATAACAGACTAGATAGACAAGACTAGACAGACAAGACTAGACAGACAAGACTAGACAGACAAGACTAGACAGACAAGACTAGACAGACAAGACTAGACAGACAAGACTAGACAGACAAGACTAGACAGACAAGACTAGACAGACAAGACTAGACAGACAAGACTAGACAGACAAGACTAGACAGACAAGACTAGACAGACAAGACTAGACAGACAAGACTAGACAGACAAGACTAGACAGACAAGACTAGACAGACAAGACTAGACAGACAAGACTAGACAGACAAGACTAGACAGACAAGACTAGACAGACAAGACTAGACAGACAAGACTAGACAGACAAGACTAGACAGACAAGACTAGACAGACAAGACTAGACAGACAAGACTAGACAGACAAGACTAGACAGACAAGACTAGACAGACAAGACTAGACAGACAAGACTAGACAGACAAGACTAGACAGACAAGACTAGACAGACAAGACTAGACAGACAAGACTAGACAGACAAGACTAGACAGACAAGACTAGACAGACAAGACTAGACAGACAAGACTAGACAGACAAGACTAGACAGACAAGACTAGACAGACAAGACTAGACAGACAAGACTAGACAGACAAGACTAGACAGACAAGACTAGACAGACAAGACTAGACAGACAAGACTAGACAGACAAGACTAGACAGACAAGACTAGACAGACAAGACTAGACAGACAAGACTAGACAGACAAGACTAGACAGACAAGACTAGACAGACAAGACTAGACAGACAAGACTAGACAGACAAGACTAGACAGACAAGACTAGACAGACAAGACTAGACAGACAAGACTAGACAGACAAGACTAGACAGACAAGACTAGACAGACAAGACTAGACAGACAAGACTAGACAGACAAGACTAGACAGACAAGACTAGACAGACAAGACTAGACAGACAAGACTAGACAGACAAGACTAGACAGACAAGACTAGACAGACAAGACTAGACAGACAAGACTAGACAGACAAGACTAGACAGACAAGACTAGACAGACAAGACTAGACAGACAAGACTAGACAGACAAGACTAGACAGACAAGACTAGACAGACAAGACTAGACAGACAAGACTAGACAGACAAGACTAGACAGACAAGACTAGACAGACAAGACTAGACAGACAAGACTAGACAGACAAGACTAGACAGACAAGACTAGACAGACAAGACTAGACAGACAAGACTAGACAGACAAGACTAGACAGACAAGACTAGACAGACAAGACTAGACAGACAAGACTAGACAGACAAGACTAGACAGACAAGACTAGACAGACAAGACTAGACAGACAAGACTAGACAGACAAGACTAGACAGACAAGACTAGACAGACAAGACTAGACAGACAAGACTAGACAGACAAGACTAGACAGACAAGACTAGACAGACAAGACTAGACAGACAAGACTAGACAGACAAGACTAGACAGACAAGACTAGACAGACAAGACTAGACAGACAAGACTAGACAGACAAGACTAGACAGACAAGACTAGACAGACAAGACTAGACAGACAAGACTAGACAGACAAGACTAGACAGACAAGACTAGACAGACAAGACTAGACAGACAAGACTAGACAGACAAGACTAGACAGACAAGACTAGACAGACAAGACTAGACAGACAAGACTAGACAGACAAGACTAGACAGACAAGACTAGACAGACAAGACTAGACAGACAAGACTAGACAGACAAGACTAGACAGACAAGACTAGACAGACAAGACTAGACAGACAAGACTAGACAGACAAGACTAGACAGACAAGACTAGACAGACAAGACTAGACAGACAAGACTAGACAGACAAGACTAGACAGACAAGACTAGACAGACAAGACTAGACAGACAAGACTAGACAGACAAGACTAGACAGACAAGACTAGACAGACAAGACTAGACAGACAAGACTAGACAGACAAGACTAGACAGACAAGACTAGACAGACAAGAGTGGACAGACAAGACTAGACAGACAAGAATATACAGACAAGACTAAACAGACAAGACTAGACAGACCAGACTAGACAGACAAGACTAGACAAATAATACTAAACAGACAAGACAAGACAGACAAGACTAGACAGACAAGACTTGACCGACAAGACTTGACCGACAAGACTTGACAGACAAGACTACACAGATAAGACTAGACAGTCCTCGTCAGTAGTGTAGTTGAAAACATACCCGCCTGGCAAACGGGAAACCCGGGTTCGATTCCCGGTCGGGAAGGCAAACTATCGACTGTTGTTAAAAAAATCTATCGACGGCGGTTTTCAATAACTTCCGGGCTGCTCACCCAGAATGAATGCAAAAAATGTGATACCGGGGTGGCGCATACTAAAAGCCAAAGTGGAATGGGAGGTTTAGTGAGAGCTTCCCCCAAACCACTTTTGAACAAAAAATAAGACTAGCCAGACAAGACTAGACAGAAAATACTAGACAAACAAGACTAGACAGACAATACTAGACAGACAATGCTAGACAGACAAGACTAGACAGACAAGACTAGACAGACAAGACTAGACAGACAAGACTAGACAGACAAGACTAGATAGACAAGACTAGACAGACAAGACTAGACAGACAAGACTAGACAGACAAGACTAGACAGACAAGACCAGACAGACAAGACTAGACAGACAAGACTAGACAGACAAGACTAGACAGACAAGACTAGTCAGAAAAGACTGGACAGACAATACTAGACAGACAAGACTAGACAGACAAAACCATACATCTTATTTATTTATTCATATAAGATTGGCTAATGTCAGCAGAACTGGATCCAGATGGACACTATACTGATTTCAAACTATTAACAATAATACTATTACAATTTAATCGGTTATTTTAATCTGGGTACTATACGTTGTGATCTAGTCTTTTTAATCTTGCACAGTTTGTATAAAATGTTTTCAACCATTCACTATTTTTCTCGGTTGTGGTGAGATCCTCTTCGCTCCGTGACCAATGACCTGCCTTAGTCATGCGGAATTTAGTTTGTTGTCGCCATTTCTCCGTAAGCGGGCGACTAAATAGTACCTGACCGGCTGTATCTTCCTCTCTACTAGTACAAAGCGAGGACTGTCTTTTCCCAAATCTAAATAAGTATGCATTAAATATCAATGCTCTTCCGTGTGTTTATTTCAGGAATAAATTTTTTAGTCCACAGTCCAGTTGTTGCCTTATCCCATCGCTCTTTCCACCCTTAACAGATAGTCTTCTCCTTATTGCCTGGTCAGACACAGTTGTTCGTGATGAGCAATAGGTCTACTTCCTCGCTTGTACTCCCATTCATACTCTCATCAATTTAGTTTTAAACAATGCCTGATTCGTCTTATGCCTTAGTTCGCAAATTGTGCGACTGGATACGAGTAGCATAGTATCATTCGCATATGCAACTTAGTTAGTTCCCTCCGGGAGGTCAATTTCAAAAATAGTATTATATATAAATTTTACAGTATGTAGGACCTGATCTGTAGCCCTGAGGGCAACCTTTGATTACAGATTTCTGGACTGTAATACCTGGCTCGTATATTATAGCTTTGCGTCTATTAAAATAGTCTCGTGCTAGGTTAATTAGGTTGTTAAGACATTTGTTGATAATTATTCTGTGTATCAAATGCTCCAGTAATGTCTATTTCGATAATATTATAGTATTGCTTACTAGACTTGCTTTCCATAACGAAACTAATTGCTTTATTTATGGCGACCACTGTTCCAACACCCTTACGGAATCCAAATTGGTTTAGGTTAAAAAGATCGTTTGTATGGATATGGTTTTCTATTCTGGAGATTAGTTACGAGCCCAGTATTTTGCCGGCTACAGGGAGTACACTAATCGGACTAAAGTCTTTAACGGAATTTCCTGGTTTATATGGTTTAGGAATTATTTAGACCAGTTGTTCTTTCCAGCAGCTCGAAAACACTTCACAGTCAATGCATTTATTGTACTGGCTCAGGGAAGTTTGTGGTTAAATGTGGAACGTAGCAAGTATTATAACCGAAGTAATGTCTGCTACTCCAGGTGCCTTCTTTAGATTCATTAGGGTACTAACTCGTTCTATTTAGTATAATATAAATCAGCTGTCGTCCGGTCCTCCAATTTTGGATTATACTTATTGTCTTATTGTGTTCTGACAAAACAAGACAGACAAAACTAGACAGACAAGACTAGACAGCTAAGAGTTGACAGACAAGACACAATGGACAAGACATAGTATAGACAAACAAAACTTAAACAAGTTAAACTAGAGAAACAACATTAGATACAAGAATGCATAGACCGAAATTGACTGAAGATATTGAACATCAATAATATGCAGACAATATCATATAGACAAAAACAGATGAGCAAAAGTCTAGTTTTTGCTCATCTATTTTAGAGAATAAATTAGACAAGCGTAGATTACATAAACTATAAATATAAGTATAAATAGATCAGATGCTAGGTTTTTAGTACCCCAACACCAAAGACACATGACTAGCTAGACTAAGCATTTCGCACGAACCCTTCTAGACACACTACACGAAACATACTAAACTGAAAATATATGCATAAGAAATCCATGCAGAAAAACTATAAAATCAAATAAAATAAGGTCCATTAAAAAAAATTAAGCATTTAAATTTACATTTTCTTGTTATCTTTGGATTTAAAAAAAATGACATCAAATACATTTAAAATTTAATTTTATTCCTCGTGAAAAAATGAAGTCGAAATTTAAACACAAAGTGGTTGGTTTTTTAACGCACTTAAGTCACTTTCAAAATAAACTGCTAAAATACTAGATACACAACAGTTTATTAAATTGTGAGTATCGTTGAAAAATAAAAGACAAATGTGTTTTTAATAGAGATTGTTTTTTTGAGATTTTTAATAGAGATTGTTTTAATATATGATTGTGTTAGCAATAACTTGAATTATTATTGTTTACTATAAAACAAATGGGAATTCGGGGAATTTTTTAAAGAAAAATTAACCAAATTCGAAATATGTAGATAAATACACGTAACAAGTCGATAATTTTATACCAAATGATAACATTCTTTTATCGCAAAGCTGGCTTATGACCTGCGATATTTTCTCTTCTGTTCCTATTTAAAGAAACAAATAATGTTATTAATTAATAGGTTTAGATAAGATTAGAACAGTCTTGAATTCCTCTCGCATTAATAAATTTCAACGGAAAATAACTAAACTGAATGTACCAGACATGTTCAAAATGAATTTTTCAGGAATACAGAATCATAAGTCAATAATATTATCTACATAAATTTAACTTTTTTGGACCTGTCAAACTCATATACCCTTCTGTAGAACAAATGTTATTTAATCTATTTTATATACAGTGATCGCTCAGTTACAACATACACAATGCGTGCACAAATTTCGGTACGGTAAATAATTATCGGTACCTTATTTTGGACGCTATATTTACATTTAACCGCATGCATATACGATTTTTTGGTACACACGTCCCTTTTCCCTTATTAACTTATCCAGCCTTAACGCACATTTCTAGCAAACAATATGTCTGTCTGGCAGGTTACCATACGCTCTGGTTGTTGACGTTTTTCTTTGTTCGGGTACCGTTTGTTTTGATTGTGAAGCGATTTACGTTTGTGTTCAATTTCCTTCTTCTTCTTTGCGTGCCTGATCCCTTCAGGATGTTGACGATCAACATAGCAATTTCCGTTCTATCTACAGCCTGTCTGAAAAGTTATGTGGTAGTGAGCGAGAACCACTGCCTCAGGTTTCCTAGCCACGAGTTTCTTCTTCTACCTGGTCCTCTTTGTCCATCTACTCTTCCTTGCAGAACCAACTGTAGTAAGCGGTATTTCTGGTTTCTCATTATATGGCCAAGATAGCCAGTTTTTATCTTCTTGATTGTGCTCAGAACTTGCCAGTGCGTGCATATTCTTTGCATTACCACCTCATTCGTAATGTGATCCCGCCAGGATATGCGGGGCAGCTTTCTATATACCCAGAGCTCGAGCGCCTCTATCTTCCATTCTGTTGCTTCCGTTAGCGTCCATGCTTCTGCGCCGTACAACAGAACAGAGAAAACGTAACACCTGACCATTCGGACCTTTAGTTGTAATGTCAAGTCGCTGCTGCATAGCATTGTTTTGAGTATAATAAATGCCGCTCTAGCCTTCTCTATTCTGCAGTGCAACTCTACGGAGTGCTCCCGGTTGTCGTTGACAATAGTTCCCAGGTAAGGGTACTTCTCTACTCGTTCGATGATCTCTCCTTCTAACATCAATTCGCTGGGATCTGCAGCATTTCGGCTTATTAGCATGTGTTTTGTTTTGCTTTTGTTGAGCTTGAGGCCATATTCCGAGCTAGTGGTGTGAATCTTGGTCATTAGTTCTTGTAAGCATTCCAAACTGCTAGCAAGTACTATGGTATCGTCGGCGTATCGGATGTTGTTTATAAGCTCCCCATTCATCTTGATGCCTTCGCTGGTGTCTTTGAGAGCTGCTTTGAAGATTTTCTCCGAATACAGGTTGAATAGAGTCGGAGATAATACGCATCCTGTCGTACGCCTCTGCGCATGTTAATCTTTGCGGAGTTGTTGTCATCTACTTTTACAGACGCTGTCTGATTCCAATAAATGTTGGCTATTATTCTGATGTCTTTTGTATCTATGCCTGTTTCCTGTAATACCACGATCATTTTATCGAGCTGTACATTATCGAAGGCTTTGGAGAAATTTATGAAACAGGCATGGACATCACGGCCCATATTTCTGAATCAGAACCTGGACTGTAAAAATAGCCTCTCTTGTTCCCAGTGCGTTCCTGAAGCCGAATTGGCTTTCACCTAGATATTCTTCGCATTTTTGATAGATTCTAGCATTTATGATTTTAAGAAAGGTTTTAACCATGTGGTTCATTAGGCTTATTAATCTGTGTTCGTCGCAGTTCTTTGCAGTTGGTTTCTTGGAAATCGTGACGAATATGGAGTGCAACCAGTCCTCTGGCATGTTTCCGGTGTTATAGATATTGTTAAAGAGAGCAGTTAGGATGTCTAGATAATCGTTCCCAGTGTTCGCATTGCACATTACCTTTAACATTTCGGTGTTGACGTTGTCTGGACCTGCGGATTTATTATTTTTTGCTAGTTCTATGGCTTTCCTTACTTCGTCTTTCGTGATTTCTGGACCGCTTTCTATCGTGTTGTTATTGTTATTGGGGTGCTCTGAGCGAGAAGTATCGTTAAATAGGTTTTCAATGTGTTCCTGCCATACCTCTAGTTTGTGCGAGGTTTCCGTGACCAGTTTACCGTTCTTATCAGCCAGACTCGTTGTTGTTGTTGTTTTTGTGTTGTTTTTCGTTCCTACCATTTCCTTAATTTTCCGATGTACGTTGAAGTGATCGTGGATGCGGTCTAGCTTTTCTATTTCGTCGCATTTGGCCGATAGCCAGCCTTCTTTGGCTTCTCTGATTTTGGTCCTTATATCTTTGTTTATTTCACGGTAACTGGAACTGTCTGTTTGTTTCACTTTCCTTCTTTGTTCCATTAGGTTCAGAATATCTTGTATCATCCACTCTTGTTTGGCTATCTTTACTTGTTTTAGGTATCTTTGAGAGGCGTTGCAAATTAGTTTTTTATTGCGTTCCATTTTCCTTCCGGTTCCGATATTTCTTTTATAGTATTTACGCCTTCATCGAAGCATTTCTGCAATCTTTCTTTAACTGTGTCATCATTTATTCTTCTCATGTCCAACCTTGGTGTACGTGTAATTTTGCATACTTTCTTTAGTTTTAGTTTAAGTTTACATATTAAAGGGTTGTGCTCAGAATTTACGTCTGCTCCAGGATATGTTTTTATGGATTTGACGGAATTACGGTATCTCTTTTTTGGTTTGGTTCCTTACTATCTTGGTATGTGTGTCGGCTGGCGACTTCCATGTATATAGTCTCCTAGGGGGTAGTTTGTAGAAGGTGTTGGTAAGTATAAAATCATTTTCTTTGCAGAATTCTATAAGGCGGTCACCTTTCTCGTTCTTCGTTCCGAGTCCGTGCTTGCCAACGATGCGGTCCACTTTTCCTTGCCCGACCTTTGCGTTGAAATTACCTAGTACAATCGTCAGTTCGTTTTTTGTGTACTTCATGACGGATGTAATAACCATAAAAGTCTTCGATTACTTCAACCTTCTTATCTGCTGTTGGGGCGTGGACCTGTATTATGTTTACGTCTACTGGGCTTGCTTTTAGCTGTAGCAGCATGACTCTGTCTGAGTGAGGTACAAAGTTCTTCACTGAGATATTTACTTCCTTTGTTAGAATGATCCCAACACCGTTTCTGCGGTGGTTGCCGGTGTTGCCTGAATAATATATTGTATGGTCACCAAATCTACACTTCCCAGTTCCTATCCATCGCATCTCACTTATTCCTAAGATAGTTGCGTCCAGTCTAGTCATTTCTCGGACAACATTGTGTGTCTTCCCTGCTTCAAACATGCTTCTCACATTCCATGTGCCTATCTTCGTAGCTAAACCGGTGATTCTTAGCACCCTCTGCCCATTTAAGAGCTGCCGGTACTGAGGGCCATTGTTTGTTTTGTCAGCCATGTTGATTGTACCTGGAATTTCTTTATGAGGTAGTTTTCCATTGCTTTCCTCATCGCAGTACTCTTGCCCCTTTGGCTACATGTGCCCCACGCCTTGAGCTCCTCAAGATGTAGCTGTACCGATCATTTTGATCTCCACCTTCATCTGGTAATGTCAGAGCTGCTGCCCTCTGCCATGTCTATTGGTTCGTGGGAGGTATATTACTTCCCTCCTACCCTTCAGTTCTCTCACCGGTTGGTGAGATTTGACGGTTCCCCTATCCACCAACTGAGGACGCGTTCGGTAGGAGTTTTAGACTCCCCATTTCTCGAAACCTTATATTTCCTAGTGTCATATAATTTATAATTTCCTTTTATAATTTCCTAGTGTCATATTAAAAGTTTAAAAAAAGAACTATTTTAATTAAACAACAAGGGTCGGAATGGTCGGAAGTGCCCAGCCACCTCCGACCTTTTTTCTCAAATGGAAAGGTATGTCAAGTGACAACTCGTTTGAAAGACCTCTTTGCAAGGAATACAACACACTATTAATTTCTTGAATATTTTCAAAGCCCATGTGATAACAAAAAGAACACCACTTTTACGTTGATCACGTTTCGGCATAAAGTTGTACGTTTTTGACATGTGTTTTGATGCTTAGGAACCACGTTGCTTAGTTACTAGTGATAATAATAGTCACCGAAGCAGTCACCTACGCTCGTCGTAAAATGCTGTATTTAACCGAAAATCTCCGTATCGAGATTCTGATGATGATCGGTTATGGTAACAGAAGACGAAGTCAGTTTAAGGTTGCTCAGTTATTTCGAGAACAGCACCCGGATATACCCATTAGCCAAGGTACCATAAGCAAAATTGAGACACAATACAACAATTTGGGTCATGTCAGGGTTGTACCCAGACAGTGAAATTCCACAGCAAAAGCAGATACCAGGCTAAACGTATTATTAACTCTTCAAGAAAATGCGGTGACTCCAACCAGATTAGTGACCTCAAAATAGTACCCTCAAAATTCTTAGATCAGCCAAGCTGCATCCTTACAAGATGCAGGCACTCCAAGAATTAACAGAGAATGACCTGGACCGCCGAATCAAATTTTGCGAGCAAATGATGAACCTGATCGACAATAACCAGATTTCATTAGCATCAATTCTTTTTTCCGACGAAAGTACTTCTACCTTAAATGGTCACGTTATTCGTGCCCAATAACCACAATTTTGACGATTAACGTAACCATTTAAGGTAAAAGTACTTTAGTCGGAAAAAAAAACTGATGCTAATGAAATCTGGTTATTGTCGATGAGGTTCATCATTTGCTCGCAAAATTTGATTCGGCGGTCCAAGTCATCCTCCGGTAACATTTGGAGTGCATAGCATCTTGTAAGGATGCAATATTGTGTCTCAATTTTGTTTATGGTACCTTGGCTAATGGGTATATCCGGGTGCTGTTGCCGAAATAACTGAGCAACCTCAAACTGACTTCGTCTTCTGTTACCATAACCGATCATCATCAGAATCTCGATACGGAGTTTCGGTTAAATACGAGGGGCGTTTGAAAAGTCCGTGCAAAAATTAAAACTACTAACATATTTGGGGTAAATATTTTTTATTTTTCAACATAGTCTCCTTTAAGGTTTATACACTTCGTCGAACGATGTTCCAGCTTGTTTATCCCTTCCGAATAATAGGATTTGTCCATGTCTGGTCCATAGGATTTGTCCAAAATATCCATTAGTGTCCGTTAGTAAGGGCAAAGGGACGTGTGTACGTACCAAAAAAACGTATATGCATGCAGTTAAATGTAAATATAGCGTCCAATAATGTATTTCGGGATTTTTTTCGAAAATCGCCTATATCGAAGTTATGAATTTTTATATGTATATATGTGCCCATAATTATGAAAGTGGTCTATGTCAAACTTTAAAAAAAATGAGTTTATCAGTTATTTCACACCACATTATTAACACTAAATGAATTCCATATATTTTTGAAATTACAACCACTACCTAATGGTTCATTATTGACGATATCGTAAAAATTACCTTATTTAAATAATATTAATATGAATAAATTTAGTTTAAAATAATGCTGTGCGAAATAACTGATAAACTATTTTCTTTTTTAATTTTGACTTAGACCACTTTCAATTAAAATAATAATTATGGGCACATATATGCATGCCATCTTGTTCGAGTTTTGCGAGCCGTCGGGTTCATCTGATGTGATGTACGTTCGTGCGGATAATGAGTACGTTCGTCCGGACAGATATTCGTAAATAAACATATACTTATTATCGAACGTACGTTAAACGTACGTTAAGTGAGTGGTATCTGTCTGTACTTTATAATAAAAACTATCACAGCTAAACTAGGAACACCTTGCTGTAGATTACCCGTTCCCTTTTATATAAACCAGACATGAAAAATATGTGAATATAACTTTTGATGCTGATTAATGTTTGTGATAATAATATTTTGATGTATGATAAGTTAATGGAACCTTTTGGAGATTTAAAGCAAATAAATTTTAAATGTTTAAATATTTTAGAAAATTTTCTTATTATACAAGTGAAGGTTATATTAGTCACAATCCTATAGTATTCATCATATTTGTTAATAAATATGCACGAGGAAATAAATAAAAGTTTAAATTTGAAGTAAAAATATTATTTGCATTTTTCAATAAATTGAAACAATAAATGAAATCATTAATTTTATATGAAATTGTAATTCATTTTTGTCAACATATATCTAAACTCTCTAGTAATTAATTTATTATGTATTTAATTTCAATCTTCCTGACTTAATATAACCAACTGATGGCGAAAAATAGCGTTCTTTTATGTGAACAGACTTTTAAAGTACTTTTCTTACAAAACTGTGCTTTAGGCGCCTTCGGTCGTACCCTACATATCTCAATATAGTTGAAATGTAATTCAGTAAATCTTTCGGGATGCTAAAATAAAACAAATAATAAATCTTGAAATAAATAAAAGATTAATAAATATATCGGTTCTTAAAATAAGAGCTTTAATTTTGATATGTAAAAAAATACGAGTATTTTTAAGCGAAATCATCGGATGTTTATTTAATTGTAAAGAGGAGGATAAGCCCTTTATTATGGAAAACAATATTAGCCAAATGACCGCCACGGCTACGCTTGCAGGAACATTTTTCATCACAAATTCTCATCACCAATTCGCACATTTGCGGCTGTATGTCCTCGATAACTTCACGAATTCCATCTTTGAGGGCTTGAAACGTATTAAAACGTAGCCCCAAAGAAAAAAGTCTAGAGGAGTTCTCGGTGGCCAATTGTGATCGCCTCTTCGAGAAATCACACGGTCAGGAAACTTTTCACGCAAAAGAGCGATGATTTCATAACTTGTGTGGCACGTAGCGCCGTCTTTTTGAAAATAAACGTCGTCCACATCAATATCTTCCAATTCCGACCATACAAAATCATTAATCATCTTTCCATAGCGCAATCCATTCACCGTAACTGTTGCTCCAGCTTCAGTTTCGAAAAAGTGAAGTCCAATGACCCCGCCAGACCGAAAACCGCACCAAACAGTCACACGTTGAGGATAGAGAAACTTTTCAACAATAATTCTTGGATTTTCCGAGCCCAAAATGCGAACTCTGCTTGTTAACGTAGGCTCCGATGGCACGATGGTTTAACGTAGCCCAAGATGATTTTTCGATGAAATTTCGGATCAGTTTGATGCATTTCAAGGACCCAATTGATGGTCTGATCGATGGTATGTAGACGTGAATTCTTGTGTTAACTGAACTTTAAAAGCCTTAAGACATATGACCGTTTTTATGCAAAATACGGTGTAATGTCGTTTGGAATGCCCAATTCCAAAGATCGACGAGAAATGTTTTTTCTCAACACTATGGGCTACAACAGCAATATTCTTAGTTGTTCTTGAGCGACGTGCAGGAGTTCGGTTCTTCACATCACTAACTTGTCCCAACAGCTCAAACTTTCCCATCAATTCCACAATTGCTGGCCGAGAAGGTGCTTCACGACGACCCAAAAATGCTTTAGTTTTTCGAATTGTAATTTCAATGCGTTGTTGAAGCGTATATCGTTCCATTTTTATTATTGGGGTAGTTTTTACTTGTCATCTGACAACAAGTAGTTACAGGTTGACTCATGAAAACTGTTAAAAACCGGGCTATTGAAAATTAAATCTCATATTAGAAGACCCTATATAACAAATAAGTAAAATCGTGTTAAATTACTCATTTACAAAAAAATAACTTAAAAGCAGTAATCATTTAATTTAAGTAATTATCTTAAGATTGTAATTTATAAAGGACACTAATTTCCCCTTTTTTTTTACAACGATTCGTCGGCGCCGTTTTCTCAGCAGTCTTCCCCACTTTAATTTACATAAATAAAGGAAAATCCTCTACAATAATACAGCAAATTGTATGTCGGTTTAATTTAAAATTTGAAACATATTTATAAAAAAGCACCGGCATAGAAAATAACGATAATTATTTGAAACTAGTTTATATTGGTGACATGAATCCAGTTTTATCAACATGTAGATTACGCTTAATAGCTTTTTATACAATTAAATGTCCAATATAGATAATAAATTATTTAAAATATTAAAATTTTAATTTGTAATTTTGTATGTTTTAACGGTTTTATAACCGTAATTTCATAACCAATTTACTGTTAAAAAGTTCAAAAAAATATTTAACTAACTAAACATGATGGTGATGACAAGATCAGTCAAGGCTAGAAAATACAAAAAAATAAAAGCAGACCGGACAAGACTACGACTAGGTCATACCAAAAACGGAATGACCAGAACAAGATTTGACAAGATATAAATACTATAGTAAAAATTACAGTAGCGTCTATAAAATCGCATACTTTCTGCGGTTAATGTAATGAAGGTCAAGATTGTCATTGAGTAAAAGTTAGCTTGGTTTTTTGCCGATTACAAATTCCAAATTTTAGGAATTGCCTTTAATTTTGTGGAACGAAGACAACTCCGTTGTTAACGCAAGTTGATCACTTTTTTGTGGACTTTCCGCTTTTGTCGAATTAATCTCAAACTTGGAACTCTCTCTTTGGAAAATCCACAGAACAAAAAGGAGTCACAACATAATTCTCACAATTGAATAAATCTAGTTATTATATTCTCGCTCAGAATACTTGTTGTTTTAGTGTTAATTAAAATTACAAAATTTCTTAATTCTGTCCGTCTAGCCTTGCTTGTCTATTCTATCTAGCCTTGCCAGTCTAGTATTGTATGTTTCATCTTGTTTGTCTCAGCCTTTCTGTGTAGTCTAGTAGGTACAGTAGAGTTTGTCAACACTTGTCTGTCTAGTCTTGTCTGTCTAGTCTTATCTGTCTAGTCTTGTCTGTCTAGTCTTTCTAGTCTACTCTTTCCTGTCTAGACTTGTCTGTCTAATCTTGTCTGTACAGTCTTGTATGTCTGCTCTTGTCTATCTACTGTTGTCTGTCTAGTCTAGTGTGTCTACTCTTGACTATCTAGTCTTGTCTGTCTAGTCTTGTTTATCTAGTCAAATTTCAATTTCAAATTTCAATAAATTTATTTCAGCATCTACGTATTCATAAAGAACAATTTTATATGTTAATGTAACAAAATAAATCCAAATGTAGACTAACTAAAAAATGTCATGAACTCGATTTTATTTATGATACGGTTTTATTCCATCATAATATTCCTGCATCGAGTAGGGCTCTATGTTGATTAGACTATAAAGAATATCTTTCTAATAATCGATAAGTTTTGATTTCATTTTAATGGATCGTGATAGAGCATTAAATAGTTTAATGTTTATATATGGGGTGGTTTTCTCTGACATTGTCAGGTTTTGCCTAGGTATATTGTAATTCAGATCATTATACCGTGTTGTTTTCTGGTTGTCGATTTTATATTGACTAAAAAGCCTTTTATGTTTAAAGAGAAACAGTAGGGCTTCGTAAATAAAAATTCCTGTAGTTGTTAGAATATTTGCGTTTCTGAACTTTCCTCTGCATGATTCTGTGTACTTCTGTGTATGTAGGTCGAGTAGTATTCTCAATGCTTCTTTTTGAATTTTGAAGATATTCTTTATGTTTGTTCCGTAACCCCAGAAGAGTATTCCAAAACGTATATGGCTGTGAAAATTTGCATAATATACCGTTCTTAAAACATCCCGGTTTAGATAATCTTTCAAGATTTTAAGGGAAAATACTGCTTTATTAAGTTTTTTAGACAGATATAATATGTGCGAGCTTCAATCTAAGGTATCGTCGATGTAGATGCCAAGAAGTTTAACATTTCTCCGAAATTCAGCTTGCCCGTTTTGAATTAAGAAATCCATATTACTTATTCTTTTATCGCGTTTTGTTTTAAAAATTATAATAATTGTCTTATTTTTATATAATACTAGACTGTTCACATTAAACCAGGATTCCAGCGTTGCCATTGAGATCTTGATGCTGTCTGTTAACTCTGTTGTTGTCTTGTTGGCCACAATTAAGCTGGTAATTTAAAATCATGCTCGATGTGTTATTAAGATTTAATTCCGGTAGGTCATTGATGTAGAGAATGAACAGATGTGGGCCCAGAATGCTGCCCTGTGGGATTACTATATTTACGGTGCTCGGTCCCGATCTGAGTTTATCTTGCGAGGTGCTAATTTCGGTTATTTGGGTTCTGTCCTTTAGATAAGATGTTAGAAGGTCTAGAGTTATTCCCCTAATTCCGTATCTATCTGCTTCGTTTAATAGTATGGAATGGTTGACCGTGTCGTAAGCTTTGGAGATGTCCAGAAGAATCCCACACGGTATATTGTGTACTTCCAGTTGGCTCATTATCTCCTTTAGGAGATAATGAGTTCTAGTCTTGTCAGTCTTGTCAATACAAAAAAACTTCACGAAATATACAACAAGATTTTCAAAGGACAGCAAGCAATTCCAGAAAGCTGGAGAGAAGGGGACATCGTACCAATTTTCAAAGTATGAAATAAGGGAGAAGCAGAAAGTTACAGAGGCATCACGCTGATGGATACATCATATAAGATATATGCAAAAGTAGTGGAGATGAAAGTACAGGAAGAAATTTAGAAAAAGGAAGTGATTCCGGAAGTACAAAGGGGATTTAGAAAAGGAAGAGGAACAACGGACCAGCTGGTTACCTTAAAATATGTAATAGAGCAAGAGCTGGCACAGCAAGGTGTATGCTGTATTCATAGATCTTAAAGCGGCATATGAACAAGAAAACCGAAAGATGCTATGAGAAATGATGAGAGCAAAGGGGATTAGCGGGTGGCTAGTGAAGGCGGTTACAGATCTATACGGCAAGACAAGCTGCATAGTAAGAATAAGTGAAAAAAAATCCGAACGATTCTGGGTTAGGAAAAGGTTAAAGCAAGGGTGTCCACTTAGCCCTGTCCTATTTAATGTTTTTATATCTGACTTAGAAAAGGTTTTAAAAAATGGGCAGGCAGGAGGAGTAGTAATAGGTAGGATGAAAGTGTGGTCTCAAGCTTACGCGGATGACATAGTTACTTTAGCAAGAACAAGAGGGGAAATGATTCCCCTGCAACTTTATACGCATTGGAAGACATTTACAGATGATTATATACACATTTAGAGATGATTGGAAGGATTAAAAAAGGAGAAAAGAATGTAGAGAAGATGTAGTATGTAGAGAAGACTAAGTGAATGGTGTCTATAAAGAAAGTTGGTAATAAAGAGGAAAGCTTGATGTGGGGGGAAGAGGTTTAGAGCAGGTTAGCAGATTCAAATACTTAGGAGTTATATTTGGTAGTAATGAGCACATTAAGTTCATATGTAAGAAAGCATGGGTAGCTGCTAACAAGTTTTGGAATGCTTGGAAAGATAAATTTGAAGAGAGTTTCGTGACAAAAATGACAGTGTGGAAAGCGTGCGTTCGGAGTATTTTGTTGTATGAAGCGGAAATATGGGTTATGAACGAGATAGAACAAGTAGAAAAGGTACAGCTTCAGTTTATGAAAAGGGCGTTGAAACTAGACAGGAGTACGCCAGGGTACCTGGTGCTACAAGAAGCCAATGTGTATAAAGTTGCAGTAGGAGCAGCAGTGAGAGTGGCAAGATACGAAAGAAAAGTGTATAGGTTAGGGAATGAAAGGAGAGTGAAAGAGATGTTCAATAGTTTAAGGAAGGAAGGTGTCGGAGGGATTAGACTAACAACATGGGGAAATGAATGGAAAAAAGTGTATGAACGAGTAGGGTGGTCGAAAGAAGAGGTAGAAAGGATGAAAGGGGAAGGCGTAAAGTGTGAAAATTTTTTGGGTGAAAGAAGTAGGGAGGTAGAGCTGCAGATAACACAATGGCGTATAGACGAAAGCAGGTACAATCGGGAGTACAACAAGGTACAAGTATACGGCAGACTCCCTTTCTAGCTAAGCAAAGGGACCAGCGGTAGCCAATATAGGATAGCCAGGTTTCGGTGCAGCAACGAAGAAAAGTGAAGAAGGTACTGGTTGAAGGAAAGGGAGAATTTGTGTACCATATGCGGAGAGGGTACTGACAGGTGGGCACATTGGACGAAAGAGTGCAAAGGGCTAACATGGGAAGAAAAATAAATGTAAAGACTGGGAAGCGTGCATGGACTAGTCAGGTAGCGTGTGGCCCATAATGCGAGAAATTTTAGAGCGGAAGGGAGTGATTGTGGAAAGAGTTTAGGGAAGGAGAAAAGTTAGTGCAGGCGAAGAATTTTTTGTTTGTTTCTTTAAAGTGTAGTTTTTTAAGTTTGAGTATTTGGAGAATTTTTGGGTCGGGTATTATGTTCTGTTTTTTGTCCTTTTTTATTTTTTTTATTGTTTTCTTTTTTTTGTTTTTTTTTTGTTTTGTTTTGATGTATTGTAATAGTAATTGTTGTAAATATGCCAATAAAGGTATATAATAATAGTCTTGTGTGCCTATTCAGTGTAGTATCAATCTTTTATAATATATTTGTTTATCTCAATTCATTATGGTAGTATTAGTCTTCTTTGTCTAGTATTGCATGTCTATCCTCATCGGTAGTGTAGTTGACAATATACCCGCCTGGCAATTCGTGAGACCCGGGTGTGTATTCTGGTCGCGGAGGCGACAACTAGGGCGGTTTTCAGTAACCGTCCGGGCTACCCACCCTGAATTAATGCAAAATATGCGATTCCGGGGTAGCACATACTACAGGCCAAAGTGAAAAGAGAAGTCTTGTCTGTCTAGTCTTGTCTGCCTAGTCTAGTCTCTTCTGTCTAGATAGATCAAACCAAATGATTTATTTTTCTTGTGATATACAATACTATAGATCAGGGGTGGCCAACCCCGCGCCCGCGACCGCAAGTGCGCCGGTAAGCGATGTATTATGCGCCCACAGAAAAATTCCCGAAAAATTTTAATAATTGTTCAGTGACAGTTAGTGTCGAAAGAGTGACACTAAAGATTTTGCTAAAGATCATTTATGAACGTCCCTGGGTGCCATCTCAGAAAGTACATTGGCGCATACGCAGTAAAATTGCAAAAACTAGTAAGAAAACAGTTTTTAAAGCATGAATTCGTTATCTCTTACAAAGAGGTGCGCACTAAAATTGTTCGTTCGACTGGTCGTCTATTCATTTTGAAATAAAGTTTCAAATTTATCTGACTGGCGCAGTGGCGTTGTTAGCACCGACGCGATGTTTGCAAACAATTACGCATATTGTTAGCATTGAACGTGTTCCATGGCGCAGTAGTTTAGGGACGTCGGTTATCGCAACAAAAATTGCTTTTATTATTACTTTATCTTATTACTTTAAGAATAAAACATACTCAGTATGGTTGAGGCAGGTCCTAGTAAACGACCACGTTCTTACATTTTCCAAAAAGATGGGAAAGATGGGAAGAAGAATATTGTTATGTGGAAGTAAAAGGAAATAGTGTTTGTCTTCTGTGCAATCGTACCGTTACTACTAAAAAATATAATATTGAAAGACATTTTAAATTAGAACTTGAGAACTTCGATAAAAATTATATGCCTCATAGTACTATTCGAATTGAGAAAATAAATAGTTTAAAGAAGGGATTGTTCAGCCAAAAATTATTGTTCAAAAAGGTAACAGATAAATCAAAAAATGTAACTATGGCATCGTTTAAAATAATACATTTTTTTGCGAAGAACAAGAAATCATATTCAAATGGGGAACTATTTACACAAGCTTTACTTATTGGTGCCGATTCTCTCTTTGATACTTTTTCTAATAAGCCAGAAATAATTAGGGCAATAAACGATTTACAGTTATCACGCAATACAATAAAAAGAAGAACTGCGGCTATATCTAGCCATATTAAAGATCAACTTCAATCCGATATGAAGAGGTGCTCTTGGTATTCACTTCAAATGGACGAATCTTTGGATGTAACGGGCACATTTCAATTAGTAGTAATAACAAGAATGGTTTTCGAGGACTACTCTGTGAAAGAAGAAATTCTATGTCTTTTGCCAATGAAGGAAAGAACGAGAGGTGAAGATATTTATCAAATATTTAAAAATTATGTTTTGGAACAACAACTTCCCTTACATAAATTATCTTCAATTACAACTGATGGAGCTCCAGCAATAATCGGTAAAAATAAAGGATTTATAACTTTATGTAGTTTTATGTATTTATCATTTCCAAATGTTTTTGCTTACCACTGCATAATACATCAGCAAGCTCTGTGTACTAAAGTTCTTTCATTTAGCCATGTTTTGGATCTCATAACAAAAATTATAAATTCTATAAGAGCTGCCCCATTACAGCACAGACTTTTTAAAAAGCTATTGGAAGATGATGGTGCTGAGTTCTCAGATTTAATAACTTACACCGAAGTGAGGTGGCTTAGCAAAGGCAAAGTATTAGACCGGTTTCTTAATTTGATTAATGAAATAAAGGAATTTCTTGAACAAATCAAGAAATGGGGAAATTTATAACAAACTTGAAGATCCTAATTGGCTAAGTGACTTAGCTTTTTTAGCTGATATTTGTCAGAAATTAAATCAGTTAAATCTGGAACTACAAGGAAAAAATAAAGATCTTGTAGATATGGTAAGTGCTATTAAAGCATTTAAGGGTAAATTAACCCTTTGGAGTTCCCACTTACAAAAATTTCTTTGACGCCACATGTCAAAAATATTTCCAGAAAATCATTTAGGTTCTCCAATGTATGTTAATTATTTAACAAAATTAAATAATGAGTTTAATGAAAGATTTACCCAATTTGACGACTTGGAATCGATTTTATTTGTCTTTCAAAATCCAATGATTAATGTTGACATTACTACTTTAAGTACAGAAATAAATGGATTTTATGCAACAAATTTAGAAAATTTGGAACTGGAAATTGTAGTATTACTGAATAACGTCGCTTTAAAAGTTACTAACATGGACAAGGAATTTTGGAAATTAGTTGAAGTACGTAAATATCCAATATTAAAAAAATGTGCACTGAAGTTAAAATCTCTTTTTGGATCGACTTACTTAAGTGAAGCCACATTTTCTTCAATGCAATTTATCAAAAATAAGTTTAGATCACGTATTATCGATGAAAATTTGAATGACAGTTTAAGAGTAGCAGTATTAAATTACTGTCCTGATTTTGAAAAATTATGTGAAGAAATATAGTCTAAACCTTCTCATTAACGAATAATAATTTTTCATTTATTATGTAATAAATGTCCTTGAATAAAATTGTTATTACATTTTTTTTTAATTATTTTAACCTATACAATAAAATAAAAAATAATCAAAATTAGGTAAAAATCACAATTAAATGAAAAAAAGGTATTAAGAAAGAATAATTGAGAATTAAAAAAAATAATAACTAACAATAAACATATATGATGTCATTACATATTGTTGCGCCCGCAACGTTCATGAAAATTTGTAATGCGCCCTTGCTTCCAAAAAGGTTGACCACCCCTGCTATAGATATAAGATAATTATAAGACATTCCGTATAGAAAGTATCACAAAGCGTGTTACTTTTATAGGAAAAATTGTAATATAAATTTTGTAATATTATAGTCTTCCCCCTAGTCAAACTAAATTAAATTCTTAACCATCTATTGGATAAATGTTCAGATTATATCTATGTAGTCTAAAACAAATCGTAAATTACATACACTGCTAACCTAAAATACCACTATACACTAAGATACACTAATTAACTCCGTAGAGTCAAAAATTCAAATGCTCCATATCTATATGAAACTATCGTACCATTTTAACCGACCCTAGTCTGCATCTAACTGCTTTCAAAAAAATCTTTAACCGAGTAGAAGCAGTTTTTAATTAAATAGGTTTTCATTTTTTTTTTTTTTTTCAAAAAGCCCTATCTATAAGTTTTTTGTCTTGTCTGTCTAGACTAGTATGTCTAGTCTAGTCTTGTCTATCTATCTTGTCTGTCTAGTCTGGTCTCTCTACTCTTGTCTGTCTACTCTTGTCTGTCTACCCTTGTCTGTCTTGTCTTGTCTGTCTAGTCTTTTCTGCTAGTAGTATCAATCTTTAATAATATATTTGTTTTTCTCAATTTATCATTGTATATGGTTAACAAATCTACCATCCTTGTATGGTATTATTCTTAAAATGCAAAGAAAGATAATAAATTAGATTGTTTCAAAATTGGTATGTGTATTAGTATATTGTATTAGCTGCGGTATTAATAGGTAAAACTAAAAAAAACGATACACATCGATATCTCGCGTTGTAATAAAAATATTGTGACGTTGTTTTCTTGAAATTCAACTTACAAAAACGCGTTAGAATCTTGAAGAATATTTTAAATATCAATTATATCATTTAAGGAGTTAGAACCTAACAATTTTGTATATAATTGTAAATTTAAAATCGAAAAACGTTTGTTTTTTTAAGGAAAATGTTGTTTTCTTATACCGAGAATGCGAATAAGCGTAATGAATAAAAAGCTCCAAATTTTTTTCTGCACATTGAGTATTTCTCGGAGATGGGAATTTGAATACTTCAGATTTTAGATCGGAAATTGTTGCTTAACTTTATAAAGTAGATCAATAGTCTACTTTATCACACTTATCTCTTGGGGGGGCTTTCCCTAGATAATGGATGAGTTTTGAAATTATTTGGTTATAAATGACCGTTAACGGGCAAAATGAGAAAACAAAATTCTCTTGCAATTAACTGCTTAACTAACAAAGTTGGGTCATTTTTTTATAGGAACTATTATAGAGGACACTAGCCGCACAATTTTTGTAGAAAATATTTTTCGATAAAACACTTTTATAAAAAATCGACTTTTTACATTCGATTAATTCGATTTTTAATTAGACGAAAACTTGAGGTCAGCAGGCTCAAAAAACGTACAAAAAAATTAGCACCCCTCCTGTGTTTTTGAATAGTTCTCAGGTCTATTTGGACTGGACTATATTATGTGGATGTTCGGCAAATTGAGAAAATGAAGTCGAGTATGCATCAAGTGAAGGAACGCGTTTCATATAGCGGAGCTGTTGAACCGAAACGGAAACTACGTGATGCATAACATAAAAGATTAGATTTCCTTTATTTAGTTACATTTCGTCAATATCAATGAGGTGAATCTTATTTATACCATCTTGTTACATCGGGTTTTCTTAGTTTGTTTATAAGTATAATTATCAAATCGTAGAATATCCTATATTAATGATTTTTGTAGAGTGAATGATTATCATAAATAATTTATGAATCATATAAATTAATTGTAGAAGTAATTTGTAACACATTTTTTTGTTTAATTATTAGAAGCTGACACTTGTATTATTAGGAAGGATGGTCAGATTGGAGCCTGCAAAAAAGTAGTTGATTGCCCGCCAGCATTTGACGAGCTCAAGAGAACCAAGAGACACAGTTTCGAAAGATGCGACTTCGTTGGACTGGTCGAATTTGTGTGCTGTCCGGAAGGAGAAGATTCCGATGAAAAAACGGAAAATAGCACGTCGAAGGCTGAAGTTCGAGGACCAGTAATAAGAAAAAGTATACGAGGTAACTGATATAAATAATGAATCGAATATCGGCAAACACAATTAACACTAACGCTGCTTTCTAAAATTTCATTAAACTATGGTTTTCAAATGTTACTGAAAAGAACGCGGAACCAATTGATTCGCTTAACAATGGTTCAATGTCATTTAAAACTAATTTAAAATCAGCACTTCGTGTTAAATATTTTAATAATAAATCTATCATCAAGAAATAATTATTTCAATGTAATTTCTAAGAATTTCTAAACTGTAAACTGTAAATGGTCGAAACTATTTTCATGTTTTTGAAGACTTCCAAAGACAAGACAAGACGAGACAATGTCAGGCAAGACCAGACAAGATTAGACAAGACCAGACAAGACTAAACAAGACTAACAAGACCTGACAGGACCAGACAGAAGAAGACGAGACCAGACAAGACTAGGCAATACCAGATAAGACCAGATAATACTAGATAAGACCAGTCAAGAGCATACAAGTCCAGACAAGACCAGACAAGACCAGACAAGACCATACAAGACCAGACATGACCAGACAAGACCAGACAAGACCAGATAAAACCATACAGGATCAGACAAAACCATACAAGACCAGACAAGACCAGACAAGTTGAGACAAGACCAGACAAGATTAGATAAGTCCATACAAGACCAGACAAGACCAAACAAGACCAGACAAGACCAGACAAGGCCAGACGAGGCCAAACAAGACTGGACAAGACCAGAAAAGAACAGACAATACCAGGCAAAGCCATACAAGACAAGACAAGGTCAAACAAAACCAGACAAGACCAGACAAGACCAGACAAGGCATTACAAGACCAGACAAGACCAGACAATACCAAATAAGACCAGGCAAGACCAGACAAGACCAAACAAGCATAAACAAGACCTGACAAGACTAGACAAGACCAGACAAGACCAGAGAAGACCAGACAAGACCAGACAAAGCAGCCAAAACCAGACAACAACAGACAAGACCAAACAGGACTGGACAAGACAAGACCAGTCACGACCAGGCAAGAACAGGTAAAACCAGGTAAGAACGGACAAGATGAGACCAGGCACGAAGTGACAAGACCAGACAAGACCAGGTAGGGTCAGGTAAGACCGGACAAGACCAGACAAAACCAGACAAAGCAGCCAAAACCAGACAAATCTAGACAACACCAGACAAGACCAAACAAGACTAGACACGACAAGACCAGTCACGACCAGATAATACCAGATAAGACCAGGTAAAACCAGGTAAGAACGGACAAGATGAGACCAGGCATGACCTGACAATACCAGACAAGACCAGGTAAGACCAGGTAAGACCAGGTAAAATCAGACAAGACTAGACAAAACCAGTCAATACCAGGCAAGACCAGACAAGACCAGACAAGACCAGACAAGACCAAACAAGGCCAGACAAGACCGGACAAGACCAGACAAAAACTGATAAAACCAGGCAAGACCAGTCAAGACAAAACAAGGCCAGACAAAACCAGACAAGACCAGACAAGACCAGACAAGACCAGACAAGACCAGATAAGACCAGACCAGACCAGACAATACCAAATATGACCAGGTAAGACCAGAAAAGACCAAACAAGACCAGACATGACCAGACAAGAGCAGACAAGATCAGACAAGACTAGACAAGACCAGACAAAACCAGGTAAGACCAGACAAGACCAGGTAAGACCAGACAAGACCAGGTAAGACCAGACAAGACCAGGTAAGACCAGACAAGACGAGACAAAACCAGACAATACCAAACAAATCGAACAAGACCACACAGGACCGAACAAGACCAGACAAAACTTGGACTAAACTGAACAAAACTGAATAATGCCACACGAGACTAAACATGGTTAGGTAAGACTAGAAATGACTTGACAAAAATAATGATAAAATAATTAGACTAGACAAGACTGGACAAGATTCGGTTATTGACTTTATAATATCTAGCCATCATTTCCGACTTTATTTAAAAATAATTGGGAAAACCAATTTAATTTCCCAAATGTTTTATATTGTGCTGCTAGCTTCAAGTTTCTAGTTAACAAGAAGCATCATTAATAAAGTATTGGTTCTTTATATATCTGTAAGTGAAAGTGCGTTTATTAGCCAGTACAACAAGCAAACGAAATTGGGAAGCGCAGAAGTGGATGATAAAGACGTCCACCGAAATGATCAAGATTAATAAAATAATCATCATTTCAAAGTTTTATGATCCAATCTGATTATTATCTTATAATTGTAAAAACTTAAATTAAAAAATAACGTATTCTTGTTTAAAAATGTTTTCTGACCCACTCTTGATTGTGGAAATGTAATACCTCTACCAATAATTCATGTAGACGAATCCTTGAGGTCGCAGAGCAAATCTTATTACGTCTCACCGTCTCATTACATCTCAACTCAGACATCCAAACAACCCCTCTAACGAACTTCTCTATAGACTAACCCGGGTCCCTCCACTTGCTGACAGACCTGACAGACTTAGAAACAACCCCATGAGTTTCAACATTATTGACGAACTTTGCTTAAAACGATCAACTAAACATTCTAACAGACAATACCCTTCTAAAACTTATATTGAATCCTTAAACGACAGACTTACTCATTCTCGTTCAATTTTTCGATTGATTTTTTTTCTCAATTCATGCTCAATATATATGTTCATTTCCAACTGAAAGACCGAGGGTCGATAGCCAATTGTTGTATTTGTATGTATTTATAAGTATAACAATAAAGATTATTCAATTAAAGATAAATAAATTAAAGATGAATAAGTGTATATTTAAAATTACAGTAGCATTATTATTTTGTAAACAATTATCATTTTAGAATACCTAGTTTTGTTAAACACAAACAGGACCGTGAATTTTATCATTGACAAATGGTAATTGCTTTTAGGTTTAAATTTAAATTATATCCAAATTTGTAGCTAATAGATGAATAATACTGAAATGTATAATACTAAATGTTAACATTAAAGAAAAATTAACTCTCATTATAGTTAAATTAACGCAGTTTTGTAGATATGAATCTAAATTATTTACTGGCAAAAACAATTTTGCATTTAACATTATGTAATTTAATGTTTTTTGTTTTGTTTTAGCGTGCGATGAATATTCAAACGAAGTTGGACCGAAAGTGGAGTTTCAGATTTTGGGCGGAATCGACGCCAGCGAGGGAGAATTTCCGCATATGGTAAACAATAACGATAACTCTGACACTTATTAGTTTTAGTACCGCACGTTTTCAATTTTTCCATTTTATTTAATATTCACGATATTATGGAACACAGGAAAAACATCCCAACCTATAGGAAAATTTAAGTTTTTATTACAATTGGAAATATTCAGATAATATTTTGACACAATATTTGTATTGGAAAATGCATACATTGAGTTGTTCGGAAAGTAATTTTGTTGTTCTCATAAAAATTAATTTCTGATCTTTACATAAAAACTATATCAACTGGTTTTTAAGATCATCACTGAAATTACATGTTTTGCCGTGTAAAGAGTTTTTTAATGTCCGGAACAAGTACCATTCGGAGTGCGACATATGTGGAGAATATTGAGGGTTATCTAGCACATTCCATCCAGTCATGGATAGAACTGTCAAACTTGTATCAGGTCTTACGTTAAACGAAATGTCAAATTTGTATGAGGTCTTACGTTACATGGTGAAACACTTCACATTTTCTATTAATCAAACTTTGGAGGAACCACTCAATTTGTTCAATTGATGGAAGTGAACTTCTGAATTATTTGTAGAATTGATTGGAAAAAAACAAAACAATTGCTTTGAAATCCCAATAATCAAGCATTACTTTTAAAAGGAACATATTTTTTTACGGCTGTCGATGTGGTTTGAGCCTAGTTGCTTATCTATTCAGGTCCATGATCCATTGTTGTAAACAATGCATTTGCATTGCCAGTTATCATTCCAAACATCATTCCATCCTCACGTTTGAGCAATAAATCACAGTTATCAATACGACAGAGTAAATCTCTTCTAAATATCGAGCGTTGAAACGAAATCAAGTCGTTTCACATAGTCATTAGCGGTCGAATTCGTCAAATTGAATATCGTAGCAATTTCTGGTAAAAAAAAACTAAAGAAGACTTCCGTGCTTGGATTATAATATAAATAAGAATTAAATACCAAAAAGAGATTTGAATGGCGAAACGCAAAAATAAAATCTTAATTTAGCTATTTTATAATAAAATTAGAATTTGTAATTTGTTTAATTGGGATGTAGTGTGTATTAATTAGTTGCAATTTAATTTCCAGGCCGGATTGGGATTCCCTAGTGGGGATTCTGATACGGTGAGCTGGGATTGCGGAGGGTCCTTGATTACCAATCGTTACGTGCTAACTGCTGCCCACTGTGTAGTCAGGAGAGACAAGTAAGTCAGATACTTTTCTTTTTCACAAAAAAATAATTAGAACAGATTAGAAAGAACTTTTATTTAATTATATTTGTAATCTTATTTATTTATTTATATTTGTAAATTGTTGATTTGAGTTGATTTGGGTTTACAAAATGGAATTACAATATTTAAATAAATAACAAATTAAATATTTGAGAAAATGAAAAGTCTTTGATGTAGCCCTTTGTGTACAATGTATAAAATTTTCTCTCTCTAGTCTTTGATACACTAATATATCCATTTAGAGTGTTTTAAAATGAAATTTGGTTAGATGCAGTGGTGAGCTAAACAAATTTTAAGTGCTTTGTTACAATATTCGCTCTTTGTTAGTTTATTATAATATAAGTTGGGAAAAAAGACATCCATTATTTTTTCGGAAGATGGCTGTGGATATCGAAATCTCGTAAAGTATCGATCAAACAATTTCAGATTTATGCTCGTTGGAAAGATGACATTACGCACTAAAATAATTCTTTTGCTGTTTTTTTATTTGATCCATTCAGTTTTCAGTTATCGGGTGTTAAAAATAAAAGTCAACAAAGAGGGAATTCGGTACATTTTACAATTTTTCTTTGATTAAAGCAAAAATGCAAGCCAGGCGGCTAAAATTATAAACAGTGTTTATGGGTCCGATACTGTTACAACCAGTGGTGTGCTGGGAAGATGTTAAACTGCCACCTAGGGAGGGGAGCGAATTTTTTAACCCTTTAACCCTTCAAACGCTTTAGACTTAAGCATATCCTCGATTTTAGCTTCATAGCAAGCAGCAGAATCCTCTAAATAATAGCGTTAATAGACTAAACAATTAGAGAATTTTCTTTGGCAATATTAATGTTACGACTTTGTAGGGCTTCTGAAAAGTAAGCGAATTCCTGTAAGACGTCGATCATTAAAGCTAAACCTTAAGAAATTCCAATTTGATTTAATAATCCAGAAGTTTTGTCATTAGATTCAAAATGTTGCCAAGTGCATACGCTACAAGCTGACCATCTAGGACCGAACACGCGACCGATTTTTATAATTTCCACTTCTATTTTCGTGTGTATATGTACATTCGTGTCACTAAACGAGAACCAGGTAAATATCATTGTTTTTAAGATCATTTCTTTCTATTTAGATTAAGTGAATAACCATCTGCTTAAGTTAATAACCTAAATAGAAAGAAATGATCTTAAAAACAATGTTATTTATCTGGTTCTCGTTTACTGACACGAACGTGTACGGGGGCTAGTAATAACATACAAATGTCTGTTGTATAATTCAATATCCTTTGTAATATTACCAATGGAAGTAGTTGTTTTAACATGGGATTTGTTTGGTAGTCATAATAAGACTTAATATTATAGAGCTACGAACAGGTTGAATATATTTATGTATTCAGCATTTCATGTTGTCCATTTCATCTTTTATAATTTTATAAGTTCTATTTTGTTTTTTTTATGAGAAACGATGGTAAATTATTCTTAGTTTATGTGAAAGTATAAACACAAAATATAAATTCTTAAATAAAAACGATAGCAAAGATTGCTCTAAATTTTTATTATAGATTTTGATAGACGAAACTGCGAAGAGTTCATTTTCAAAAAAACTAACAATGGGTCCGCGAATTTATAAAAAAGTTAACAACAGGCTCGCCAAGTTATACAAAATTTAACAATGGGCTCGCGCCAGCCGCCGCGAGCCCGCTCCAACACACCACTGGTTGCAGCCAATTACGTGCAATTTTGGATTCATCGATTTCGTTCAGCTATTTTTGATGATAAAGATGCACCTGGCACAGATAGGCCCGTCGTTGAAATTATCGTTAAAACCACAGAAATGAGGGAGGTTGACCGGCATGTTTGCATTCGTAGCATCGCCTAGGAGCTAAAGATCGACCATAAAACAGTTTTAAATCATTTGCACAAAGCTGAATTCAAAAAGAAGTTTGATATTTGAGTGCCACACCAATTAACACAAAAAAACATGATATATCGAATTTCCATCTACTAAGCCTAGACCGGACGAAATGAACTCGACCCATTTCTTAAACGAAAGGTGACTGGGTAGGAGACATGGGTCACATACGACAACATTAAACGAAAACGATCATGGTCAAAGCGGTGATGGTGATGATGACCATGAACAGAAACGGCCAGAATTGCGCAACAGGAGAAGTGTTGTATTCCATCAGGACAACGCCAGGCCACACGCGTCTCTAGTGACTCGCCAAAAACTCCGGGAGCTTGGTTGGAAAGTTTTGATGCATCCCTCTTATAGTCCCGACCTATCACCAAGCGATTACCATGTTTCTCTTGCATTGCAAAACTTCCTTAGTGATAAAAAATTGGTATCCAGAGAAGATTGTGAAAATCCATTACTAGCATATTTTTAACATTACTAACACTTTTTTTTCTTTTTTTTTTCTCTCACCTAAAAGTGGATGTCGGGGCTATTTCAGCCGTACAAACAATGCGGCCATGCGGCGGCCTATTCTATTTTTCAACATTTTCGATAAATTGTCCATTAGATGGTTATTCTTTTACAGAGAATGAATGAGAAGGAAGAAGTACGACAATTGCTTTCTCCCTTTGCAATGACGGTTCAAAGTAATCTTGCGCCATTTATCATGTCTTTTGGGATTGGAAGATGATTATTTCCCCTCCCTAATCACCGCACCTCATATTTTTGACATGGCACCATTACTGTCCCTTATCATTGATATGGTACCAGTACAAGGTTGTTGAAAGTTGCTACCTCCCTTTTATCGTCTATGAAATGGTTCCAAAGATTACATAATCTCATATCATTGTTAGGTTTGAAATGTTTGTATCGTCTGTCTAAGTTTGTCTCTCGCCCTAGAGATGGTTCTCGTGGCTCGTCCTAACAAATGCGGTCGAACATCGCTCGGATTGAACTCGGGACATCAGAATCGTAAGCTGACGCTCTTAAGTCTAGGCTACGATGCCGACAACATTGCTAACATACAACTTCTTCTTTACTTGCCATGTCCTCCGAGGACGTCGGCGAACATCATAATGATTTTTATTTTATCAGCAGCGGCACGAAACAGGCTAGTAGAACTACCAGTAGGACAACATATCACTCTCTCAGGTTTTTCAGCTAGGACGTGCGTCTTCTTCCTGGACCTCTTCTACCTTGGATTTTGCCTTGCATGATATTCTGCAAGATACGGTACTTTCCCCCTCTCATAACGTGTCCAAAATATTCCAGCTTGCGTTTTTTGATGGTAAACATGACTTCTAGTTGCTTTTTTAGACGGGCAAGCACCTAGGTGTTTCGGACTCTGTCTACCCATGATACTCGCAGCAGGCGGCGGTAGCACCAGATCTCGAACCCCTCCAGTCGGGCACACATTGCCTTTGTCAAAGTCCGTCCTTCCATTCCATAGTACAAAATTGGAAATATTTAGCACCGTAATAATCGAATACGCAGAGGCACTGACAAGTCTCGTGATGTAAGAACCTTCTTCATATTGCTAAATTCTGCTTTAGCCTGCTCGATGCGGGATCTTATTTTCTGCATGTTATCCCACTAACTGCTCAACAAGCATCCCAGATATCTGAAGCTCGAGACTTGCTGAATCTGTTGGTTGCCTGTACTCAGGTTTGCTAGAAGCTCTCCATTTTTGCTAATAACCATAGCTTTGGTCTTGCTAATATTTAACTTGGGCCCTCTTTCTTCGATTTTAGCTGCAACCCTATCCAGTAGCGCCTGCAAATCATCAGCACTTCCTGCCAGCAGAACTGTATCGTCCGCATAACGCAAGTTATTTTTTACTTCCCCGTTGACAAAAATACCTTCCCGGGCTTCGTCATAACCTAACATGAAACAACATATATTAAACAGGGAATATACCGTGGGAATTTGAATAACATTGAGTGAAATTCATATGTGTGTCTTCAATAATATAAGTAGAATAAATTAATAAATCACTACATTTCACTTCACTCTTGACTTATAACATAAATTAATATAATTATAAGTACAAATTAACCTCTTTCATTTTTTCGTGCCACGAGAGATTATGTATTGTTTATAAAAAAAACTCGTACAGCAAGTCACGTGGTTCTAAAAAAGCAGCTGGTCGGGTTTAAATAGGATTAATAATGTCAAATGTCGCCATTTACCCAAATTAACACAAGCAGAGTAAGTTGTCTGTTTTTAATTTTAATTTTATTTTGAGATAAATGAAAAATCCATACTGATGAAGCCAAAAGGAAGAAACGCGTCTATGGATGTTCATTATTATTAATTTTATCAGGTTAAAGTGTTTTTTTAGAAACCCCACATAATCTTTCGTGGCATGAAAAAATACAAGAGGTTAATTTGTACCTATAATTATATTAATTTATATTATAAGACAAGAGTGAATTGAAACGTAGTGATTTATTAATTTATTCTACTTTTACAGTAGAATATAGCTTCAAAAATTTCAACATTCATATTGATCACTAAGAAACCCAAAGCTAAAAAAAATGAGGATCACAGGACCATCAGCCTCATGAACCACACCCTAAAACTACTGCTCAGAATATGAGAAAATAGATCGCGATATAGGCGAGACACAATTCGAGTTCGGAAACGCGCTTGGCACGAGAGATACATTATTTGGTTTCAAGGATATCACACAACGATGTCCTGACGTAAACAAAGATGTATATATGTTCTTTATTTACTACGAGAAGCCATAAAGTAAGACATTGCGAACTGATGAAAATGCAGAAAAAAAGGCATTGCTGATTTAAATAGGCGCATAATAGAAAATCTGTATTTCCATCAAACAGCTACCATAGCAGTTGAAGAGAAACTCTTTGAGAAAATGACAATTAGGAGAGGAGTACAACAGGGGTGGGGTGTGTTTCGTCCCCTTTGCTATTCAACATCTACTCAGACTCAATCCTGCAAGAACCCCTAAATGAGGAAGCCGGAACTATAATCAACGGAAAACCAATCAATGATATAAGATACGCAGACGACAGAGTCCCCATGGCAGAAAATTTTGCAGACCTTCAGAGGATGATGGCAAAAGTGAATCACGCCAGTCAGACATACGGACTAAAATTGAACCTAAAGAAAACAAATGTTAATATCAAAATCACAAAACGCAATACCACCATTAATTTGAAACAACGTCATCATTGAAAAGGTTCAGAAATATAAATACCTAGGGATATGGGTCAATGAAACAGACGACCACTCAGTCGAGATTAACAGCGGATACGCTCGAACCATTTTTAAAAATGAAACAATTCTTAACAAGTGGAGACAACGCCTTCAAAACACGAATACTACGGTGCTATATATTCCCTAACCTATTGTACGTGATAGAAACAACTACACTAAGAAAAGATCACATGCATAAATTGGAAGCCTTTGAGTTGTGGTTATGCCGCAGATGTATCTTGGAAAAATAAGATCACCAGCGAGGAGGTCTTGAGGAGAATAGGCAAGGAGAGGGAAGTCACCATCACGATCAAAGCTAGAAAGCTAAAAAAACTTGGCCAGAATTGTTTAGAGTTGCGGTAAACAATACGATGATAATCCGAATGGTAGCCAACCCCAGGAGTAGGGAGAAGGCAGAATAAGAAAAATAAGAAGTAATATGTTTGTAATAAATAAAATGTCAATTAAATAATATGTTAATATGTATGTCTGCACAAAATGGGTATATGGAAAAACGAACCATTATACACTGAGTATATGAGGATTAGCTTTGAGGAGGATGAAACTGCCTCCCATGTAATCCTCCACTGCGAAGCAATTATACATAGGAGACACAAGCTTAACATTGCAGCTAAGAAGATTCCCATGAAGAACTGGACACGTAGAATCCTAGACCAAATACAGGGGCTGAACCTATTTGTATGAATGAAACAATGTGGGAAAATACAATAGACCAAAGGGCCGCAGTGTTTTACTGGCTAACTCCCGTGAACCTACATTCCATGATGAAAAAAAACCTTTGTACAAATCTGTGCTTTTAGTAACAATTTTTGAGAATTCCTTCTTGTTTTATATTCATTGAAGCAATGTGCGTATTATCCTAAATTTTATCTTCAACTGCAGTAGTATCAGTTGAATCACTTTTATTGTCCATAGTTCATATAGGTAGTGATCTCCAAACTTCTTTAATTAACAACTAAGACATAAACTTTTTTGATCGCGTATCCCAGAAGACAAGAAATTTTTGGTCCATACGATTAAGAAATTAGTCTGTTTCTTTTAAAATACCAGAGTCGCTGCTGTAAATTTCTTGTCTATTTAATGTACATGATCGTGTAATTTAAAAATACGAGTATTAGTATTTGTTCATCTAAACTTGCGTGCATAGAAATCGGCCCACTGTAAACTTTTGACTTAAACTATTTATGAGAAGAAATAAAAAAATATGCCGTATGAAAGACTATTTTTTTTTTAATTTCGGTTTCTTGTGTTTAATATTGGGAAACTCATGAAACAAATTAAATTTTGAATTGGTAAAACCATACTACATTATAGATAATCATATAAAATTAATAAAGTCGGAACACAGCCTGAATATATAAATATATTCAACATTTCCGGAGCTCTATAATACTAATGAGTCTTTTTAGGACAAGGAAAAACAAATCTCATGTGAAATTTGTCAGATATTTTTTAGCTTTCAGTCCACCTTCGTGGCACTCAACAAAAACCAAAAAAATAACATAGATTTTTAAGATCATTTCCTTCCGTTTCCTTCAGTGGATAGCCGCAGACGCGTTTCGAGATTTATCCTCATTACAGCTTTGCTTTTATGAACGACAATTTTTAAACCACTTACTTGAAACCCATGTGGATGATGACGTTTTGTGAGAGAGACATGAACTTGCTGGTTATTGATTTAAATGTTAATTTAGAATAGGTAAAACCATACTTAACCATAATAAACCATATAGATAATCACATAAATATAAAAAAGTCGGAAGACAGCCTGAATATATAAATATATTCAACCTTTCCGGAAATCTATAATACTAATGAGTCTTTTTAGGACTACCAAAAACAATAATTTAAATTTAAACACAAAAAAAAATTATTTTGTTTATAACTAAAAGAAAGGTTATTAACAATTATCTAAATTAACACTTATTTTTCAATTATGGGTATTATAATGGGTAATAATGGGTATTATGGACACTAATAACATCTCTGATACGATTAGACATAGATTTAATCAAGTTCGCTATTATTTCTTGTGGGATGTTAAGCCACTCTTCTACTGCAACAATGAGCTCTGGGATCGAGGTTGGTTCACGAAGCCTAGCTCGAATTCTTCGATTAAGCTCATCCCATAAATGTTCTATCGTATTTAGGTCGGGACTGCCTGCTGGCCACTCCATAACCCAAAGAACGATTTCTGTAATGTAATCTTGTACGATTCTTGCGATGTGCGGCTTCTCATTATCATGCATAAAGATAAATTCTTCTCCAATGTAGTGACATGTAATCCTCCTCAAAATCTCCTCGATGTACCTAGCACCCATTAAACCTCCACTCCCGTGACCACAGGCGGCACTAATGATGAAAGCAGGGTCGGGTCGTGCTCCCATAGAAATTGCACCCCAGATATTGCAAGAACCACCTCCATAAGCAGTCCGCTCTTCAATGTAGCATTCTGAAAATCGCTCTCTTGGTCTCCGGCACACGGTCTTCTTCACTCGGTACTGTAGAGGCGTATTTTGGTCTCATCTGAAAACAGAACAGACCCCATTGTTCCAACGTCCAATTTAAATGATCCCTTGCAAAATGCAGTCTTCATCTTACTGTCCCCTGAGTAATAGCCACTCTTCGTACTTCACGAATCTGTTGTTGCAGTTGAACAGCATTAAGGTGACGATTTTTTGACGATGATATTGACACAATTAAAAGCAGTCATCCAGAGCCATTGTAAATCCTTCTACTTGTACCAGATCGTCTATGAAAAGATCCAGTCTCCCCATAACGTTGGAATACATTCCGAACCGCGGCGTGTATCATATCCAGTTGTCGAGCAACAGCTCGCTAGCCAAGTACATTTTCGATTAGAACTAAAACTTTGAAAACTAATCAAATTATGAAAAACGAATAATGTGCAAATTTCAATTGCAAAGTCAATAATCACAATCTTTCACAAGTTTGTTATTTTCGTTATAACCACCACATAAATACATTCGTTTTTGTTTACTAGTTGGTACACCATAAACCCATGTTACAGCATATTAAATTATCTTTCAAACGGCATATTTCTTTATTTCATCTCATATGTAATTTCTAAGAAAAAAATAGCCAAAAGTGTACATTGGGCCGATTTCTATGCACGCAAGTTTATAATAAATTTTCATATTTTTCACTTTTCGTACCCCCAGGATACAAGTGCCTTGGATACCATTGGTCTTAGTAGCTAATGCATAGGTACAACTAAGCTATTTCTGGCTGTCGTGCTATGGAAATCAGTCAGGATCTTTTTGTGACATATTTGTGTCGTGAATTCGTATTGTGACTTATTTGAGCTCCACAGATGTATCTGAAATGAAACAACATTATTTATTGCGTGAACTCAATTGCGGCTCACAAATGAGAAAATAATTTAACAATAGCACTGAATAGCTCACTATTTGTTACAACAATACTACCCGACTGGGTCGGTAAAATGTCGCTAATCAGTAAACATATAAAAAACTCATAAAATAACCCATTTTATTATACTCCCAATACTCACAAAAGCACTGCATGCAAAATAAAATTAAACCCCTCATAAAGCAATATAATATTAGTAGAAATATTTAAATAATTAACTGAAAATGCAAATAATTATCGTTGTATCTCTCCAAAATAAAACGTTTATAAAATTTCATCATATTTATTTCCGCCAAAGAAATCCACGTAAATATCTACATTAAAATCAACATTTCTAATCGGCAAATACGAGTTATTTCGAGGTCATCATTATCATCATTATCACATAAAGGTGTATATATATATATATATATATATATATATATATATATATATATATATATATATAAATTTAATTTTTACATTGAAAAGTAAAATTAAATAAAACAAGCACCCTGGTTGATTTACTTACAATTAGTGCAAGTTTCAATTAAGCCGAATAAATATTTTTAAAACATATTTAATATTGTTAATTAAGGTAATAAATTATTTAAAGAGAAATATTTATTTTTGCAAGCGGGAATTAAATTAGTTTACATTTTGTTACGTATATATTAAACTGTTGCTTTAATATATATTTGTAATATGTATTTATAATATGTTATTATGATGTGTATTTATAACATGTAGGTATAGTATGTATTTATAACACATACCTGTAATTCTTAAAGAACCAGTTCTCTTTAATTTGTTAAAATTGTCCTACATATTTTTTAGATATTGCTTTAGAATCATTTTATAAGGAAACAAATCTATCATTTTTGTAACATAACAATTTAATTTTTTATATTTTCAATGACGCTGTCAATTAATAAAACAAGTTTTAAAATGAAACTCTTAACACAAGGGACAAGACATACAATACACTATCTGCGAATTATGATAAAAAAACCTATTAACATTATATAATCCTACATAACTTAAATCCCATTTATGCCAATTCATCATTTCGATATTATTAATTACATAATTATTTGCGACGTTATAAACCTGCGTTGTTACTATTTTTTTTGTCTATTTTGTTCTATTGCCGTTTTTATTTAAAATCATTAATTATTATAATAGTTTTGATCAAATAAATAAATAACAATTATATTTTAAATTTCATATTCTATTGAAAAGTATTATATTGGAGGACTCTTAGATCACTAATTTATTCTTGGCCAAATTCTTGGCCAATTATAATACGAAAAAGAAATAAAAGTTTAAGATGATGGTTTTATTGAATCTTGGGAGCAATATAAAATAAAAAACATCTCGAAAAAATAAACTTGGTTCAAGACGAATTAAAACGAAACCTGTCACAAACCTCTCTGTAATTTTCTATGTGACTGTTGTTCCGTATAATCGCTAACATCTAATCTTGTCTACTTTATATTTCATCATTTTAATTTATTATAAATATAATATAATTTATTCTTCTTCTGATGCCTATCCGCTTCGGATATTAGCGATTGAAAATTCGGACTTTGTTTGTTGCAGCCCTGAAGAGATTTGTTGTGGTTGTGTTGAAGTAGGTTCGTAGGTATTTTAGCCACGATATTCTCCTTCTTCCTGGCCCTCTTCTTCCATATACTCTTCATTGTAGTATAAGTTGTAATAGACCGTACCGTTGACTGTTCCTCCTTTTATGGTCAAGCTTTCCAGCTTCCTTGTCTTTATTGTTAGTAAGACCTCTCGTTCTTTTCCCATTCTCTCTAGGACCTGCTGGTTGGTGACGTGAGGCGCCCAGAAAATTTTAAGTATGCGGCAGTATAGCCAAATCTCAAATGTCTCGAGCCTCCCTTCGGTAGCCTCTGTCAGACTCGAGGACTCCATTCCATATGTACTGTAAATAAATAAGTACTGTAAATATGTAGCATCTCAGTGGCCTGATCTTCGTTTGTATATTTAGGTGATGTGCTTTGAATACCTTTGCCATTTACAGGAATGCGGATCTCACTTTTTCTATCCGACATTTGATTTCAATTGAATGGTCCCACTTTTCATTTAATGTTGTCCCTAAATACGTCTTTTTGGACATTTTTGGACTCTCTCAATCAGTTCGCTTTTAACTGGAAGCTGTCCGACAAGGTGCTTGTTTTTGGATACTATCATGTACTTCGCTTTTTGATATTGAGCGTGAGACCATACCTTTGACGGACTTCTGATATTTGGTTTTCTAGGCTATCTGCACATACTACTGTGTCGACCGCGTATCTCAGATTGTTTATATACTCGCGATTTATTTTAATACCACATATTTATTTACATTTAATTTTAATACATTTAATACCATTATTTCTTCCTACTTTTACTGATATATGAGTATATAACTATTAAAGTCGGTGATAGTATACATCCCTGACGCATGTCTCTCTTGATTTCGATGTGGTCCGATCTTTCTCCTAGAATTCATATTGAGGCAGTTTGTTTCCAGTATAGGTTGCTGATTATCTTTATGTCCCTGTGTTCTAACCCTACCTCTTTTAGGATACCTATGAGTTTAGTATGTTGTACTCTGTCAAAAGGTTTCTGGTAATCAATGAAGCATATATGGACATCACAATTCATATCCCTACACCTCTGTATCAAAACCTGGGCACTGAAGAGTGCCTCCCTCGTTCTTAGAGAGTTTCTGAAACCATATTTTCTATTCATAGGTTCTTGTGTGTTTTTTTTTTCTTGTATTATTTTCTTCCATTCCTTCCTGTCTTTCACCTCCTTCTTCCATTCTATGAGATCTATTATTAGCATATCTTCGTGTATTTGGTCCTGCCATCTTATTTTCGGCCTTCCTCTTGGTCTACTGAGTGGTGGTTTCCAGTTTGTAATTCTCTTCGTTATGGAGTCTTGGGATTTTCTTTTAATATGTCCATACCAGCAGAGCGTCCGTGCATTTATGAATTTCACTATAACTTCCTCTTCTAATACACTTTTTATTTCTTCTTTTCTTGGTGTTCTGTGCTCTTGCCCTTGTGTATTATTTGGGCGCAGTGTTCTTCTTATAATTCTTCATTCAAGTATTCTCATTCTTTCTTCCTCTCTCTTGGTCAGGCACATTGTCTCTGGTACTGTTCTTATGCTGGTTTTGTAGATTTTTATTTTCATGCTTGTGCTGAGGTTTTGTCTTTAAGTAACTTATGGTATTTTCAGAAAGCCGTTTCTCCTGCCTATATTCTCTCGCTAATTTCGATACCTCTGTCGTTGCTGTCGTTTACTGTGACTCCTAGGTATTTTAGGTCTTCTTCATGCGTACGTGCACTATGCATGTACTTTGATTTCTTTTCATTGCCATTTCTGCCATAGTTTTGTTTAGATTCTTTTTGCTTATTGCTACCAGTGAAAGGTCATTCGTTACCAATTATCGGCGTTTCGTTTTGTATTAATGATTTCTTTTTTCCTAGGCTTGTTATGCTTATTACACCATCTAGTGTGATGTTAAAAAGTGCTATTGATAGTCCGTCTCCCTGACTTACTCCTTTTTCTATGCTCATCTTATTTGTTTTGCCGTCTCCTGTGATAATCTCTGCTGTTGTTCTGTTCATTGTCATTTTTGTTAGGTTTATCACCTTGTTCGCTATTCTCATATCCTCCATTTCTTTTATTAGTTGTTCTCTTTTTACTCTGTCAAACGCTTGTTTGAAGTCTATAAATAGGATATGTAGCTCCATTCCGAATTCGTAGCTTTTTCTATAATTTGTGTCAATACGTGAAGTCCTGTTCTGGTATGGGCCTATCTTGGAATCCGTGTGCTGTGCTAGTAGTATATTGCTTATTGCCGTTTAATAGACTTTGTATCTCTTCAAGAATAAGCCTCTTAAAATAAAACCAGGAAGAATATATAAGGGAAATATCAACTAAGATGAAACTATATAAACCTTACGATACCAAGAATCGATGAATTAAATGTGAAAATCGTAAATAAAACTGCGAAAAAATAAAAAGATAAGCGAGGGTACAATAGAATGCATGAAACGAAAAAGTAACCTAAATCGAAAATCAAACGAATATAGACAACTAACAATAAGTAAGACCATCAGTAGAGAAACTAGAAGGCAACACGCAGAACTCATTTAAGATACAATAGAAATTTAATCGGAAATAATAATATATAATAAAGAAATAAACAAAAGAGATCAGGAGTGAAACTAGAATGCAACACGCAGAACTCATATAAGATACAATAGAAAATAACAAGAACATGAAAATACTTAGAATACAAATGTCAAAGGGAAAAACGAAAATCCATAACATTAAAAATAAGGACAGTACAATGGACAACGACAAAGAACAAATTCTCGAAGTTATTCAAAGCTTCTACACAGACCTTTACAGACCCCACATACCAAGCACACTAAGTACCGAAAATGATCCAATACAAAACGTCAATTCAGAAGACATACCGGAAATAGATATCCCCGAAATAAATAAAGCTCATAAAAAATTAAAAAACGGGAAAGCACCAGGCGGGGTACTTTATTAAATGTAAAACTTAATTAATACCTATTGCCCTAACGAGAATACCTATTGCCTGGGAAAACTCTGAAGTAATTCTGATACTTAAGAAAGGGGACAATAAAGACATTAAAAACTATAGGACCCATTAGCCTGTTATCACACCATTATAAATTCTGAACAAAATTCGTAACAAATCACCCAGAGTAACAAACAAACTGGATTTTTACCAACCTCCAGAACAGACTAGTTTTCGTAAAGGGTTTAGCACAACAGATCACATACACACCCTTCGCGCATTAATTGAGAAATGTGCGGAATATAATGTACCGATACATCTAGCGTTTATTGACTATGAAAAAACGTTCGATTCTATCGAACTCAGGGCAATCTTTCTGCCATAAATAAAGCCAGAATCGAGTCACGGTATACACATTAAATTCGACAAATATACCAAAATGCCACTTTTAAAGTGACACTAGATGAAAAGTCGACTATAGAGAAGATCAAGATAGGGAGAGGAGTTAGGCAAGGAGACAACATATCATCAAAGCTGTTTATAGTTTATTAGTTTATATCATCAAAGCTCGCTTTAGAAGACGTTTTTAAAAACATGCCTTGGGAGAAAAAAGGCGTAAGCATAGATGACTAATATCTAAATCAATTCCGTTTCGCCGACGATATTATATTAATAAGCTTAGACATCCAAGAACTTAAAGACATGCTAGACTCGAGTTAAAGACGAACTCGATACAGCATCACTATCAATAGGCCTTAAAATAAACATGGGAAAGACCAAGATCATAACCCAAGAAGTTGGAGCCCAACCGTACCAAATGAACGAGCAGGAAATCGAACAAGGGACTGACTACATATACCTAGGACATCAAACAATACTGGAGAAGGAAAATCAGACAACAGAAATAACCCGAAGAATAAGTCACTTTTTCTAACTTGACTCTAACAAAAATTAGCACTTTAAACCTTAATATTTTACTAACGGATCCCTCAATCGAAATATTGTTTTCACTAACCTGTACTGTTTTTGAAAGACCTATCCAACGACACCCCACACTATGGGTAAGACGAGAAAAAAAAAAGTCCCCACTTCACGTGAAGAGGAGGTACCCTAAAAAAATTATTCAAGATTTTATTTTACCACTTTGTGGGCGTGACTAATCTATAATTCCGTTCCAAATTACAGCTTTCTATTTCTAATAGCCTCTGTGAAACTGAGGACGGACGGACATATCGAGACTATAAGGGTTAGGTTTTTTTAACCCAGACATACCGCACTGCCTAAAACGAAAAGTATACGACATGTGCATATTTCCCGTTACGACGTTTTTCCTGGAACGATGACATGGACAGCAAAGAGCGCTAACAGATTAAAAACTTACCAACGAGCAATGGAACGGGCTCTGCTCGGCATAAGCTTAAGAGCCAGAATAACAAACCAGGAAATCAGACTGCGAACCAAAGTCAAAGACGTGATTGAACGAAGCGCAGAACTTCAGTGGAGCTGGGTAAGACACGTACCCAGCGAAAACACCGATAAATGGACCAATAAGATTACTCACTGGAGACCAAGAGCCACAAAACGAAGCACTGGCAGACCGCAAAGAAGATAGCTCGACGACATCAAGAAAATAGCTGGGAAAGAATGGCATCAAATCGCAAGAAGAGGATGCGCAAATGCGCATAGAACGACCTAAAGGAAACCTACGTCCAGCAGTGGACAAACACGAGCTGAAGAGAGAGAGACTATGTATTCTCTGTGTTAGCACTGCTCCTCCCTTTTTATCAGTTCGTTATTTATTTCGTTTGACCCTGCTGTTTTGTGTAGTTTTAGCTTTTTTATCGTTTGCGTGACTTCTTCGTAGTTAGGTGGTTCTTTGTCTTCCGTAATGGTTACTTCTACCCTATCATCTGTTTGTGTTCCCTGGTATATTTTCGTGAAGTGTTTTTCCCATTCCTTCTTCCTGATTTTAGTGGCAGACTTTCTTTTGTTGTTCTGTCGTTTGATATATTCGTATAGATTCCTGTTGTCCTTGTAGTTTGTTCTATTTGCTGTAGTTCTTTGTCTAGCCTGCCTTTTGTTTTTCTATTTGTAGTGTTTCTTTGCTTCGTGTTGTGTTAGTCTTGTGTTGTGTCTATATTCTTGGAGGTCTTCTTCTTTTTGTGTGTTTATCCATTTCTTCCTATTTTGATTTTTTGTTGTGGTTTTCTCCCAACAAACCGTCAAACCATTGTTTGGTCGATTTGTTTTTTCCAGGTCTATTACCTACTCAGTCGTTTCTATTACGGTGTTCTGTATCCTGCTCCAGACTTCTTCTATTGTTGTTGTTTCTTCGGCGGCGAGTTTGTGTTCAATTGCAGAACTATATTCTCTCCCTGATCTTTCATTATCCAGCTTCTTTAGGTTCCATTTCCTTCCTCTTTACGTATTAAACTTAAACTTAAAATAATTCCTTTTTGTTGTACCGGATTATGTTTTCTTTCATTTTTGCTATTACCAGCACATAGTCTGTGTCCGCGTTGGTTCGTCTGTACGATTTAATGTCAAGTATTGTTTTCTTCCATTTCTTTGATATGAGCACGTGGTCTATTTGTTTTCCATCTGTTCTTCCTGGTATCCATATTATTCTATGTTCTCTCTTGTGTTCGAATGTTGTGCTTGCTACAATTGTGTTTGTTGCTGCTTCTAGGTTGCATATACGTGAGCCGTTATCGTTTGTTTTGTCGTGTACTGTTTCTTTTCCTGCAACATCTTGATTTTGTTCTTCTTTACCGATTTTTCCATTAGAGTCGCCGATTATAATTAGAATATCGTTTCTGGGTATTTGCTCACTTTTCTCCCGTAGGCGCATATACGTTGACTAAAAAAATAAAATTATCTAAATATCATTTAGATAATTACATAAAGATAAATGTTAAATAATTTATACATTAATTCTGATTGCAAACATGCCTATCCGATTTTATTGCATTAATGATCTTTGTATAAATTTAATACGTAAAACAATAAATTATGTTATTGCTGGCGATTAGGTATTTACTGCGATTGTTTTGAATTGCAAAAATGGTTCTCGGTAATTTTTGTTGAAATACCTATTGCATGTTATGTAAAATTGCAGAGAATCATCTGTGATTAGAGAGTTCTTTGAAGATTGAACATAAATTGAATTTCAGGATTTTTTAAAATACGGTTATTAATTGAATGGATAAATATGTAATTAAATCTTTCCAGTTGTTTTATGTTTTTATGTGAACATATCTTCATTTGTTCAAGAAACATTTTAGATTTTTTAGATACTTTTTTTTTCAAAATAGAAGCAAATAAATTTGTTCAATAAACTACTTTTATAAACAAACATGGCAATAAAATCAACCAGTAAAATTTCAAAATAAGATTTTTTAAATTATTCCGCTAAATATATATTACACTATTTTAAATGTTGACCAAACAAAAACTATTAGTTGATTCCAAACCTTAAATGATATTCTACACATTTCGTTTTCGTTAGATTGCTACCAGTTCTAATACGTCTTGGTAAAACAAACATAGATGCAAATTCGGACAAACTTCCCGCATACGATTACGAAGTCGAGAACGTAACAGTGCATCCCCACTATAATTTACGCACTAAAATCAACGACATTGCCTTAATCCTGTTGAGGAATTCGACCGTGATCACTGAACACGTTCATCCAGCTTGCCTTTACGATAAACCGGATGATCCAATCGGCTTGGTTATCACTGGATGGGGCACCACAAAATACGGTAAATACTTTTACAATAAATTCTTATAAGACTAGAGACAGAACAGAACTAAACAGACAAAAATAGACAGACAGAACTAAACAAGACTAGACAGTCAAGACTGGACAGATAAGACTAGACAGACTAGACAGACTAGACAGACTAGACAGACTAGACAGACAAGACTAGACAGACAAGTCTAGGCAGAAAAGACTAGACAGACAAGACTAGACGGACAAGACTAGACAGGAAAGTCTATATAGACAATATTAGACAGACAAGACTAAAAATCAAAAATCAAAGACAAGTTTGAAAATTTTTCTATTTTCTTTTAGCGGGAAATAAAAGTTCAATTTTACAAAAGGCTTTTCTGGATCCAGTCACTGTTGATAAATGCAATTCCACTTATGGTTCTGCAGCTGTACCAAGATATATCGAAGGCACTCAGTTCTGTGCTTTATCTAAGAATAAATCGGACGCCTGTCAAGTAAGTAAACTAGAAATCTGTGTTCTATAACAAGTATTATTAATTAGCGACAAATGTGTTTAATATCCTCGAGTAATTTTAAAGTGGCTTGATAAAACAAGACAAATCCATTTTGGAGAAGGACCTTTAAGACAGAAAAGAAGGTCAAAACAGAGGTCTAGAGAATATTAGACAAAATCAAAGACGATCTACTACAACTCATCATGTTAGGTCTGAGAGAGAGAGAGAGAGAGAGTAATATATGAGACATATAAACTAGTCGAAATGTACAAAAGTAGAATAAAAGTTGTGTTTCGATCTATTTTGATGTGCGATGTAACGTTACACAATATAAATATTCAAAATGCAAATTGTTTGACGTTACTAAACTATGCTGGGGGCATTTACATGACCCACAATCATTTAAATTGGATCATCCAAATACCCTAAAACCAGATGATATACTGAATTAAAATGTATAAAGAATGAGCATAAATAGTTTTAAATTTAATTAAGATAGAAATTTGCAATGATAATATTTTATATTAAAAGGTGTTTATGGTAAGGTGTACTACTTTAAAAGTTCGTCGTTTTGCTTGAGCTTAGTTTGATAGTTTTCATTTAGCATTCGGCCGTGTCTACCGTAACATCAATGTCGCACTTAATTCGCATTTAATAAAGATTTGCAATTGTTCGCGTATAATGTTTTAATTGACACGACAGCTTCTTGCACTAATCCGCTGCTGGACATTTAAAAAGTATTGTAATAGAATGCAATAGAACAACAATTATTCATTTTAATAGACGAGATTCCAAATTAAATTAAAGAATTATTTTTATTTGTAGGGAGATAGTGGGGGTCCTTTACAAATCCAGGAAAGGGCAAGAAGCATTTACAGCTTAGTCGGAATCACATCGTATGGTAGCGGATGTGGAGGAACCTTCCCAGGAGTCTACACGAGAGTTTTTAGTTATCTGGACTGGATAGAGGGACTCGTCTGGTCTTCCTAAAACAACCGCAACCTAGCCAGACTTAAGCCGCTATTTCCACTGACATATTTTTTTTAAATAATTTATTTTGTGTATTCCTATGAAACTTGATATTTCGTAAACTTAACGCGAGCGTATTTTCCGCTTTTTAATAAAAAACTATTTTTAATAACACTTAGTTACATTTGTAAACTAGATAACTAGATAGATAACACTGGGCAGCTGCAATATCAGATGAACGTTGGCCTTACATAAGGCCAAAGTTTCACAGTAGACAATCCAACTCTAAACCTAATACAATAAACAAATGTAGAAGAATAATAATATTGTAAACAACACCAAGACAATATAAGTCTAGACCAGTGGTGTGCAAATCATACCCCCCCACAGGGGTCGATAGAGAATTTTTTTGGTCCTCGAATTCATAAAAAAATAAAAAGGCTTTTTGTGTGTATCAGGTAACACTAAAATAGTGAAATGTCGTTATAAACGGATTTAAAAAATGCTTACTTCTGTCCCGGAGTCGCAATAAAGTCGCAAAAAAATGTTGGATCGCATATGAAAATAGTTCCCGCTAAACTGCTCCAGAAGATCGATTGCAGATTCGATGGTATTTTTTAATTAAAAGCTTCCTAGGAACTTGATATATGTTTTTCGACTAATTTTGTCAGATGCTGAATCAATTGGTAAAAACTAGAAGTATCTGTGTATAAGCGGTTCAAAAGTTATGACATCGTGAAATTTGCTGAAAATGCGAGAAAATGTATTTCCTTAAAATCATTATTTATCAAGCGAATGAAAAATTTCAATATGTGTTTTCCGAAAGTGAAAGTGTTTTCCGTGCTTGTTAATATACAAATTGCATTTTGCTAGCAGCTTCCATTCGTCAGATATGCAATATAAAATTAGCAAAATCGAGCGAAATTTCGTCGACCGAGCAGAGAACTGGGAAACTAATCAAAACTTTTTAGAAAGTCTAAGTGCATGCAGGGAAATGACCCACTGAAAACGCTGCCACAGTCCGTTTTTAATTATCTGCAACCGTTTTCGAGATATGGTCTTGTGAAGTCGAAATTCGCGAAAATCTTAATTCATAAGTTCGAAGTAAAAAATTCAATCTGTCCAAACAATTTATACATTAATGTGCTCGTCTTGCCGTCTAGTTTCAACGTGTCGAAAGTGATTTCGCTGAAATTTGTAGTTTCCGAGAGAATCGCAGAAATAGAGATGGAACTTTTTCCTGATTAAAACGATGGATTTTTTTGCGATTTTTTCAATTTTTTTCAGTTTCCAGTTTATAGTTTATCCAGTTTTTTAGTTTATCCGCAGGAAGTGCTGAACACGATTTTCCAGTTTATTTTGATCAAATACTCAAAATGCCCAAGATATATGCTATATTGCGATATATGTTGCAATTTTCAGCCATTTTGTCTCACTTATGGCATCATTTTTTCTAAAGAATAATTTAGCTAATTTCCTCATACATCTTTTGAGGCAAAATTTATGGAAATCGGATGAAAATTATACGAGAAGTGAATTAAAATGTAGTCCTCAAGCGAATCGAAGGCTGCTCGATGGCATTTTTGAATTTAAAGCTTTCTAGGAATATAATACAGTATAACCTTGATAATCCGGCGCGTTCCTTAATCCGACGCTATGGAGAAACGCGTGTCTTTTCTTTCCACTGTCCCGCGTTGGATATAAACCTCGTGCACAGCTGAAATAAAGTCAAAAGGGACACCCTTAAACTCTGAAAACTTGACTCACGGTTCTGACCAAGCTAACTCTACCTTACAATTATCTTGGGAATTTTTACAAGAGCTTTCCAACAAATGTGAAACGAATGTGGGGTGAATAGCTTGACTTCAAGGCACAATCGAGGAAAATTTTCAGTTCTTTTCTAACGAAGAAATCCCCAGCCTAATTTGTTTCAAGGATGACAATGAAGCTAACGATGACTTGAATGTTTGAACTCTAATTGTAGCAAAGGGTGACGCGTTAACGTACTTAATGTTTGTTCGAAATGGACAGAATAAAACGTAATCGCAAGTGATGCTGTGTTAGTGCGGAAAAGGTTGCCAAAGTGCGTTTCTGATAAAATGTTTAAGGCAAAGAAACAAAAAGCAAATACACGTTTACCTACATAGATACATATTTTATTCTTTCTGAAATACAATTGTACATAAAATAAGTAAAATTGTTATTGTTTTGTTTAAATCCTGATAATCCGGAATTTTTGTATAATCCGGCGGTTGTCTGGTCCCAGATGTTTCGTATTATCAAGATTATAATGTATATGTTTTCCAAATGACTCTGGAATGCTGAATCGATTGGTAAACTAAAAGTATCTGTGATAAGCCGTTCAAAGCTATGACATCGTGAAATCTGGGGAAAATGCGGGAAAATGTATTTCCTTAAAATTATTATTTATCAAGTGAATGGAAAATTTCAAAGAGTGTCTGAACGTCTCTTCTCCGCTGGTTATAAATATACAAATTTCATTTTGCTAGCCGCTTCCCTTCGAGAGATATGAACTTTCTCGGTATTTAGTCGCCCAAGCTGAGAACTGGGAAACTAATTAATATTTTTTTGGAAATCTAAGCGCATCGATTGGAAAAATACCTCCTGAAAACGATGCCACAGTCCGTTTTTAATCTGTTTGTAAAAAACCGAATATTGCCCTTTGGACAATTCATAGATTATAACAGGCAACATACATTCATTGTAGGTAGACTTTTCGTTTTAAATATCTTGGATATTGACTTCCTAGTATGTGTCTTAATTTTCCAAAAGCCGCCCATCCTAAGCCTATCCTTCTCGTAATTTCGCATGTTTGATTATCTCTGCCAATTTTGATGGTATGTCCAAGGTATGCGTCAACTTCTTCAATTGTTGCATTGTCGATAATTATTGTCCCGCCCAAGACCAGGTTCGTCATAATTTTAGTTTTTGACATATTCATTTTTTTGGAAACATGTTTGAGTTGTTTTAACATTTTTTTGGCATCTTTGAGGTTATCAATAATTATCACAATATAGTCTGCGTATCGTATTGGATATTTATGCCCTTGTCGTCCCAATCCAGTTCTTTCATAATGCTTTCTAATACTGCCTTAAAGAGTTTTGGGGACCTCGTGCGTCACCTTGTCTGACGCCCCTTTCGATACTGAAGGTATCTGTTTCTGTGTATAGTCTAACTTTTGTTGTGGCGTTTGCGTATATGTTATTTATTAGATTTGCGTATCTATGGTTGATTCTACCTTCCAATAATGCCTTCATAATGGTCCTTAGCCATATGGAGTCGAAGGCCTTCTCGTACGCCTTCGACGCCTTTCTCAACCAGGGTCTTAATTACTTGCAGATGATCATTAGTGCCATAACCTGCTCGAAAGCCGGCTTGTTCTCTTGGTTGCGAGATGTCGAGTTTTGTTGTTATTCTTATGGTAATTATTTTTGTGAAGAGCTTATACAAATGTGTCAACAGGCTAATCGGTCTATAATTTTCTAAACAAATAGCGTCTCCCTTTTTGTATGTCAATACCATTATTGCATTGGGCCACTGTGCTGGGGTAGTACTGTTTTCGAGTTTTCGATTTATTGAACTGTATCTGCACTAATCGTATTAATTTTTCGCCTCACATTTTTACGGCTTCTAAAACTAAGCCGTCCTCTCCCGGCGCGGCGCCTTGTTGCATTTCATTCCTGATAGTGCTTGTTCTATTTCGGTAGTTGTGATATCCGTTAATTCTTCGGAGCCTTCATTTATTACTAATTCTCTATCACGTCTTCTATTATCGTTTTTGTCAAATTTTCTTCTAGTATTATTAATATATTGTTAGGTTTGAAGATTTTGATATTATTAAATAGTAACATTTGTATATTTTCTACAAAGATTATATTTTCTAGGAAATCATTGTATGCATCAAAGTTGACATCATTAGTATAACTAATCTTTCTATAAAAAACATTTCTTAAAAACCACTACAGTCGAACTTCCATAACTCAAACTTCTATAACTCCAATTTTTCTATAACTCGAATTTTTTTAGAAATTCATACGTTTAGATAGCATTTTACCTATAAATTAACTTCCATAACTCAAATTTTCCTTAACTCAAATTTTTCCATAGCTCGTAGTAAAAATTTGTTCAATGATAAAATTTTACATAGAAAATGATCTCTATGACTCCAATTTTTTAACCGTTGCGTACTTTCCAAAATTTATGGTGCCGGATATTGCTTATCATAAACCGTATCCTGTTTGCTATAGAAAAGGTGGTATATATTAATGAAATTTTACAGTTTAACTCATTCTTTCTTCTTACCTCTGCAGTTACAATTGCAAATATGAGTGGCCAGAGAAGAAAACTCGATACGATGTCGTTATCTGACAAAGTGAACTAGATAAGTGAAGTTGACAAAGGTATTAAAAAAAAGTGATTGCTGAAGATTTTGCGATTCCTCCAAGTACAATTTCTTCAATTATAAGAAACTGCGAAGAAATTTTGAACAAAGCCGAAAATGGTACAAATTATGATCGCAAACGTTTGAAAAAGTGTACCTACGAAGACAAAGACAAAGCTACTTTGGATTGGTGTAAAATTTCGCGGGATAAAAATGTGCCTATGCCTGAACCACTTATTAGAGAAAAGGCTCTTTATTTTGTTGAGAGTCTGGGACACACTGATTCTGTCCGAAGACAAAAGCGTGGGACATTGATATTCAGCAAGCAACCATGAAATATTGTTTCAGAAAGGCTGGCTTTAAAAAACAAGGCGAAACAAACTGGAGTGAAGAAGATGATAATACTCTTCTGTCAAAATTGAAGTCCGCGTATGACTCATATAATCAGCATAACGTGGATAATACAGCGTCTATTAATGATTATTTATTTGTAGATGAAGATATGGATAACAAGATTACAAAACGTGAGGATCAAGATGTCTTATCTAGCAACGAAACTGTGCCAATTCTACTCACGAACAAAGTATGCGTAATTATTTAAATAAGTGTAGCGAATATCTGTGATCTAAACACAGACATTTATACTTTGGAGAACTTTGTAGATAGAGAACTTTTTAATGGAAAACAAATAAATATTACTGACTTTAAAAAAAATATATATTAATTTTAATTATTTTAATTAATTATAATTATATAACATTATATTAATAATGTATATTTCTTTTTTGTTAATAAATACATACAGATGCACACATTTACTTTGAATAAATTGTGTAAAGTAAAGTAGTTTATGTATTTTTCTAACTCCAATTTTCTATAACTCCAATTTTTTTTTCGTGAACTATGGTACTTCTACTTAGGGAAGTTCGACTGTACTTCACTGGCAAACACCACGACTGACATTGAATTACAATAAGGAAATTTTTTGGTTCTATACTTATATCCCTGTAATTTTCTCAAACAAACAATATCCTGATTAAATACAAAAGGTAATTAATTATCAATTAATTAATGATGAATTCATTATGAATTTGTGTATTTCGCGTAATTTTTTTGTATTTTTTTTTTGTAATACTTTGTGTATTTCGCGTTTACCATTTGATAACTGTCTGTTCATTACTTTCGTGCTTTTGTTGCTTTGAATTGTATCCGTGACTATCTGCACGATATATTTTCGAATGTCAAAATAAATATTTATGTATATTTGTACGAAATAAATATAAAATAACCAGCTACGTTACACCTACTCCTTGCTTTTTTTAATGTATGCATTTTCGCGCCGTGTATAATACCTACGTGAGTACCTAAATACTAAATGATGAAATTTAATAAAATTTGATATTGGATGCAATATCTCTTCACAATAACATGAATTTAATATCTTGTTCTAAGAAACAGTTTTTAAATATTTCGAAATGTACGCCAATTTTTGCAAAAGTACGATAATTTTACGCCCCTGGTACGATCAGCGCCACCTTTCAGGCTACTGACACTGGTTCTCTGACTGGTTCAAACACATTACGAGTTCTGTCACAAGGTCACCCATAAGAGTATCACATCTGGTATCACACCTCTGGGATTAAGCTACAATTTGTTAATTTGATCGGTTTATGTAAAAAAAGACAGTCTGTCCAATTATATTTGATTTTGATTAGACTGTGCATAATATTTCACTCAGGACTCCAAACGTCACGTCAATTGCAAAAAATCATTGCCGTTTATTTCACTAAATATTTCTCTCGAAACTTTACCGAGTAGGGTCAACGAACCTATGGTGAGTAATTTTGCTTACTTAAAAATTTTCTGGTATTACTTAAATATTCTTCTTCACTAATTTTATTATTTCATTGCAATTCCTGCTTATAACTTCGATGAAGTAGAAATAAAATAAAAAATTAGAAATAGTAGCAATTTATTCATTGCAAAGATTATCTCATATAAATAAGTTTTATAAATGGATAATTAATAAAAAAAAAACCCTAAGAATTTTTCGCTTGTAAACTTTTATTGTTAATAATTACCGATATTCAAATATTTTATTACTTTATTTTACCATTTTTCATGTTTATGGACTGGATATTTGTTTAAAAAGTAGGTGTCGGCATCAAATTCCGTTTCTTCTAAATTTTGTTTGTTTATATTCGTCATATACTTAAGTCAAGTACTACCCTATACAGTGTGGTGTTAAAGTTTGGAATCAAACCAATAATTTCTTTATTTACTGCTTGTGGGATAATCGCTCGGACACGTCAATTTTGTTTTTCAAACTGCAATGTTAAGTCGTAATAACAATTTTCATGACGTCATTGGTATTTGCGCTATGACGTCATCGACATTTTTTTATGGCAACCACCATTTTTTAATTGTCTAAATGGTGATGTAAAAATTTTTGATATGTTACATTAGAAAATTTTCGAAAAAAACTGATTTTAATTTTGAAATAACCAAGATTAGCTAGTTATGAAAAATGTGATTGTAACAAGCTAATCTTAATAATTTTACGACATGTCCTTAAATATGTCGTTTTTATTTATAAATGTTAAATTTAACTTAATTTAATTTTTTAAAATCGCCATTTAGACTAGTAATCGGAAGCAAAAGAAACAAATGAAAATCGCATTAAAAAAAAGAGAGTTTATGAAAATATGTAATTTTGAAAATAAACCGACTTGTTTGAGAATATATATTATTTAAGATTATCTTGTTTCAAACCCATTTTCAAAACTGGTTAATGTTCGTTATGTTAACATTCAAATCGGTTTTTTTTCGAAAATTTTCTAATGTAACATATCTAAATTTTTACACCACCATTTACACAATTAAAAGGTCTATAAAAATGTCGATGACGTCATAGCGCAAACACCAATGGCGTCACGAACATTGTTTTACGTTATAATTTTGTATTTTAGAAAATAAAATTGACGTGTTTGAACAATTATCCCAAAAACAGTAAATAAAGAAATTATTGGTTTGATTCCAAACTTTAACACCAACCTGTATATTCGGTTTATGTTTAAGGGGGGAAACCACATTAGGATGTTCAAAAAATCCGATTTTTTTTATTGCATAAATCGTTAGCTTAAATATCCAAGAATACAAAATTTCACATCGGGTACAGGCTACAGCAGGGGTTCCCAAAGTTTTTCTTAGGCGGGCCAATTTAATATTACCGATTTTTTTGGCGGGCCAAAGAAAAACGAAATAAAACCAAAACAATAACTACGATTTTTTTTGTTTTAAATATATTTAACTATTTCTTATTTTTTTTTATTAGTATACTAAATTTAATATAAATATAAAGCGTAAATTATATATTTATTAAAACAAAAAAAAGTTGTTAAAAAACATCACGTGATTAATGGGGTCGTCCCCCTGGTATGTACGTCGATTGTATTCTTGATACTGCTTGTAAATGATTATCACTAAATTTTGATCTTAATTTCGACTTATTTATGCTCATAATTGAAACATTTTTTTCGCAAATATATGTGCTCCCAAATAATGAAAACATTTGTTGAGCTTGTTTTCGTATTTTCGGATAATTCACGCATGAATCCTTTATAAAAATCAATTAAGGATTGTTCCGATAAGATTTCTTAGCATCGATATTTTTCTGTAATTCTATCGATTCAAATTGCATGTCTTAAATGATTAATAGTGCTGTATCTATTTAAGACTACAATATTATATTTCTGTATAAATGTGTAATAACTAGACTAGACATACTAAAATAATTTTCTAAATATAAACTAAGCAATATTTTATTAATACAAATGCTTATAGTTAAAGCTCTGTATGATTTTTTTAAATATTAATCAATATTTTCAATATAAATTATCTTCTTTGTAATATTTATTATTTATTTTACTATTGACTTATTTATTTTTGAATAAAAAAATAATATATCGTATCGATATCGCGGGACAAATTCACGGGCTTTGTGGGCCGCATTTGGCCCGCGGGACGCACTTCGGGAAACCCTGGGCTACAGGCTCGAGCGGAGCCTCGTTTACCTCGAAATGACTTTTTTCACATTTGCGTACAATCTAACTCAAAAAGTGATCATTATGAAAATTGATAGTATGATTCTTAATAAAATTTCGAATTATATGAACCAACTTGTGAGATGATATCATGATTTTAAGGGTATTTTTCCTTGCATAATTAGAGAAAAAAATCTTGAAAATCGAAGAAAAATTGTTTCAATGCCTGCAAAATTTTTAATTTTAATTTTTTTCGCCTGCATTGAGGTTCATATTCTTAGAAAATAAGTTATTAATGTAAAATCAAAACCTTTTTGATTTCACATGAAAATCGGAATGGCTACACTGCACGCAATTGGAAAATTATTCTTACAACCTTCAGTGGACATCACACCGTAACTTTTTTATTTTTGGCTGAAATTAGTCAAAAAAATTCACAGAAATTGTTCGAAATATGAATGAAATTATGTCAAAATTTGATTAAATTATTCCTCCCACCAAAAAAAAAATACAAAAAAATCAGTATCTAACATCCTCCTAATGTGGTTTCCCCCCTTAAGTCATGTTGATCTTAAATAATAAATAGTGGTTTGATTTTTGTATTGATCTTTTATCAAACAAGAGGCAAAATGCTATAACATCGTTTAAAACAATTTATAATGATGCCATTAGTATTTTAAACAAATTACATATTGAGATTACAAAATAGACCAGAGCCAGAGAAATAGACCAAAAGTAGAAAAGTAGAACAACCTATCATAGAGGATTATTCCCGAATTAACATATATTTACCTATCGTGGATAATATTATTACTGATCTGCAATACAGATTCAATAAAGATACAACGAATTTGTTCCATTTTAACACATATTATATATAATACCTAGGGCCTCTTTCGCCATCTCTAAGTAAAGCGTTGATTAGTTACTTCCCAGTTAACGTTAATCTGCAAGTAAGAGTATCTTTTGTCAATTTCACAAACGAAAATAAAGCTTCGAGTAACAACTTACGAGTTAAGTGGATATCGTAACAAATTTACGTCACAGTTGGTCAATATACATCACTGTTACTCGTCAAGCGTCATTGATAGTTGTCAACTGTCATTTGTGGTGCTTTTGTGTACACCTTGGGCAGTTATATTTTACCAATAAATAAATAAATACAGAAAAGAATTGTTTCTTTTAATTATTTTATTCTTTTAATTATTAATTCTTCTCTTGTATTATAGAAAATTCACATAGTAATTTATCCCAATGTTATAATAAATATTTTTTTTTTAAATCAAGTTTGTTACTTGCTTAGTTTCAAGGAATTTTGGTTAAGAATGTTTTTTTTAATTATTTTATAATTTTCTTCAAATTAAATCCAAATATGTACAGACTTTGATATAAATTTAAAATTGTACCTTTGTGATTTAGAGATTATTTTATGTTTTATTAAGTTAAGCACTTGATTTACTGCATATTTCGAGAGACGAAATCTGACAAAAAAATTACTTTCATCTAGGTCCGTAAAATAATCAATACGCAATTTAAATACACGAATCCTAGGTACTCGTTGCGCCCTAGAACGTTCTAATTCATCCAATTGATGATCAATCAAATCCATTAAATCCATTTTTATTAGTAAATTTTAAAATAATCGTTGGCGTTATGTCAACTGACAAAATGAACAAAACAAAATGACAAATGACAATTTTTAACTGTAAAGTAAACCCACTAATGGGAAGATGTCGTGGCAAGTAAGTTACGCATCGGTTAATTTTATGATTAATGTTACTCGAACGTCGTGAAACTCGCACATGGAGTTACGGGTGACTTTAACTGGCGGAAAGCCTACTCGACACTTTACTTGAGGATAGTGAAAGAGGCCCATAGTATTTTATTAACAACAACTGACGAAGATTTAGATGTCACTTTAAAATCTATAGCAACATATTTTAAATAAAATTTTACTTAAAAATAAAACAAGTGCAATAGTAATTAAGTGTGAAATGGAAATTACAGTGGCAACAGAAAAATCAACCGGAACTTACGAAATATTTTTAATTAAACCGAAATAAAATTAAGACATTTGACTTGAAAAGTATTACCTTCTATGAGAATGCAATATGTTACCATGAAAACGACCAAACCGACAATTAAATTTGTATTGACAGTTCTGACAGTTCGCTTCGAATAGACCTTTTTACGGTTAGTTAAGCGCATGCGCATCCGCCAAGTATGAAAGACGGGATTATGAAAGTTTCGGGCAAATTATAAGGTTATACGTCAAAAAGTTCGGGCAAAACATGGCGGAAATTGACACATGTCGAATTATGGATTCTACAACCGAAATCAGTAGAAAAAATTGCATTTACTACTCGAGATGAAAGTGTTTTTTTTTTGGTTCGGTCAAAAAAACGCCATCCCTTTTCATCTCTTGCTGTAAAATATACTATTCTAAACTGTATTTCTATGACTATAGTGAAAACCCATATTTCATGTTTAAGCTCTAACGATGGCCACTACGTCCTCCTTCGAGGTGACAGTTCTCCTTGCAAAGGGCAAAAGGGCTGCCGCGGCCTACGTACACGCAGATTGCGCCAACAACACTGCCCCGAACCACCTAAATGAGATCCTCAATAACCTCTTAAATCCAGCCAAATCCATTGATGAATGGGAAACCATCGATTGGTGCAAGTGGCTCATAGCTGGTGGAAGAATACCAGATGAATTTGCAAGCACAGGTATAATATCTATAGCTATCTAATTTAACTAGTTTACCATGTTATATGCAAATTATATATTTTTTTTATACAAACACAAGTATTATTTTCCTTCTTTAGTTAAAATTAACCAGCTAATGTAATAATTAGAAAAAGCTTTATTTATAAAAAGTTTTGTTACGTCAGGTATGCCTGTCAAAATCAAAATCATGAAAATAAAATATTGTGTTTCATTACAATATTTCTAGTATATTAGATACATTCTTTATTTGCTTTTAGTTCGCACATTTGATAATGCGACGACATGCGGATTAGTTTGGACGCCAAACTTTGTCGCCTACAGATGTCGTACTTGCGGCATTTCACCGTGCATGTCCCTCTGCACAGAATGTTTTAAAAAAGGCAATCATCATCGTCACGATTTCAAGATGTTTTTAAGTCAAGCGGGTGGGGCATGCGACTGTGGTGATACATCCGTTATGAAGGAAACTGGCTTTTGTGATTGCCACGGCCCAAATAAATCCAACAATATCCGCAAAGCTCCGTCCGATCTTATGTGTGCTGCACAAGCGATGATGCCCAGAATCATCTTGAGATTGGTTCAACATTTAAGAGAAAACTCAGTTGGAGGAACTGCAGATGCTCGTAAACGGGCAATAAATAATTCAGATGCTTTCATTACCATGTTATTGGATTTTAATAATATGGGTGGGCTAATGAGGCGTGTAATGACTACAGCGCTGACTAATCCGCAGATGTATAGATTGCTTAACGAAGTACCGGATCCTGTTCCAGAATCGGATTATGAACAGTATTTAGCTAATTCTAGAAAAATGTATGATGAAGCATTAAAATCTTTACCAAACCCTGTGCCTTTAGATGAGTATAAAGATTGTCCGTCCTTACAAGGGCAATTAGTTCATAAAACGTTCTTAGAAGAATTAGTGTTCTGGACAGTCAAATTTGAATTTCCTCAGAAAGTTGTATGTCTTCTTCTTAATATGCTACCAGACACGAATTACAAGGTATATATCCACATATGACTGTTTACTTTAATATTAATAATTGTTGTATAGGAGGCGTTAACAAGAGCATTCGTATTACACTACAGTAGCATTTCCATGATGCTGGAGCGGTCTGCCGATCCGGACACGCTTAGCAATCGCGTGTTACAGGTCAGCGGGCAACTTTTTTCCAACGAGAGCTCAGCTCTTCGTATGACCGAACAATTGAATCTGTTGCACGTCATGGTCGTCAGTCTCAAGTATATGATGAGCAAGATCTTGATACCAAACACGTTACATGGTTAGTCACAATTGAATATATAATATTTTAGGTAGACTTTGGTTAATATAACCAAATTATCAACGAGAACAATATTAAAAATAAAATTTAACATACTTTAGTTCTGCTATGAATTCATTTAATATTACAAACTACTAGATAAAGCTATTGTCAATACTTAGGAACAATCTTAATTGTCGCTTGACAGTAAATATTAAGCATATGTTTTATCGCTAATTTTTTTTTCTAGTAGTAACTCCTGATTCAATCGAAATTTTGTTTGCAATAATTTTTTATTAATATTTTCCAGATACCGATAGGAATTTCCATTTAGTAGTAGATTGCGCCCACAATGTCATGAAAGAACATTGCTATTGGCCGCTAGTATCCGATCTAAACAACGTTCTTTCTCACAGACCGATAGCGTTACGTTTCATGGCTGATGATGCGTTACTAGAAAAGTGGTTTTCATTTCTATCCATGTTTCAAGGTAAAAATTTAAACACTAAAGTAATTTAAAAACTAAACATTCAACTATCAGAAATATACTAGGTGGTACAAAAGTCACCATACTATTTTCTTGGCCTATAACAATACATGAAACTTTGAAGATTCAAAAAAAAAATCCTGTCATAAATTATTGTATTATTAATAATTAAGGGCTATTTACACAGGATGGTGATTTTTTCGCTACGTGCTATAAAAAAAATGATCTGGATTATTGTAATTTCATGCAATTAAATATCAAAATAAATTGTGTTTGTATTAGGTATGAATGTGAATCAGAGGGAATTGAGTCAACATGTTGAGTTCGAACCCAATACGTACTACGCAGCGTTTAGTGCTGAATTAGAGGCGAGTGCCTATCCTATGTGGGCTTTAGTTTCGCATTTAGTTAATAATAGCACTGCGTCTTTAACTAGACGAGTCTTAACTTCATGCCTTGCTGCACTTGAAGAATGGCTGGATGCAATAAACTATAACAGTCCAAATGTGGTAAGTAAAATAGTACAATAAGCGCGATTTTGCAGCACGGGTCCATATTTAGAAAACGACAAGCATAGGGAGGAGTTTTCTAATGGACAAGTGCGAACAACGCCTTATGAACGAGTTTTTTTACACTGTTTTTTCACTATTTTTTCTATTTTGCGCCCTTTTATGCCATTTCAAAATAAAAAAATCGCCCATACATATTGAGAAAATTGTATCGCACTGGGCGAGCCATAACCGCACGCATATGAGTGCTGTTATGAGTCCATTACAGACGCATAATAGAAAATAGTATATTAAAGGACGATTTCAGAAAAAAAGAAAGGACGATTTTACAGCACGCGTCCATGTTTAGAAAACGACGAGCGTAGCGAGGAGAATACCAACAGGATATACCAATGATCTTAGCTTGAAAACCGAGCATCCTGTAGACCAGGGGTCTCCAAACTACGGCCAGAGGGCCACATCCGGCCCGCGGACAGATTTTGTCCGGCCCCCGGAGAGCTAGCATACTTGAAAACTCCTTTTAGAGAACATATTTTTTATAGCAAATTAAATTTAGTTTACTGAAGTATTCTAATTTTATGTTGAATAATTATTAATATGACATCTACATTGATATGGTCATGGGCTAACTACTCATAACATTGTTGTAGGCTTATTGTTATTGTTTTTGTGAAGTTGGATAAAGAAACACAGAATTGTAATGAGTAAAGACATGTATAATATGCAGAAAATTTAACTTCAGTATATAATAACTAACAAATTATTGAAATGAATCCAACTAACATTTTACACATTTTTAAATAAAAACATAACTTATAACAAGCATATATAGCATATATATGAAATACTAATGAGATTTATGTAATTGAGATTTTCCACTGCCAATAGTTTGTAGTTGTAGACTAATTTTACTTGTACCAATTATTAAAAGAGATTTAAGATGCTCATCAGTAAATTTAGATCTGTAAACATTTTTTGTGTACTTCATTTTGGAGAAGGTCTTCTCACACAAATAAGTAGTACCAAAAACAGAAAACAGCCCACGAGCAAATTTATGCAAATTATCAAATTGTGTCAGTGGAAGACTCTTATAAAATTCCAACAAAGATGAGTTTTGATATTTGTTCTTAATTATATCACTGCACTGTAGATCAATCATTTCCATTTGAAGTTCCGGGGCTAGGGTTTCAATGTCAGTATCAAAAGGATTCTGAAAAATCTTAATTTGATTCGCAATGGCATCAAAGTCCGAGGAACGAGTATCAAAATTTATTTTCAAAGCACTCAAAGTTTCGATTGCAAAATCGATAGGAAACTCAGTCTCAGTGGTGTGGCTGAATATTTCACATGTATTAAAATGTGAAAAACATTTACTTCGTAGTTGTGATTGAAACAGTATCAATTTCTTCCGGAATGATTTGATATTAGTGTATAAATCAGGAAGATGCTGGTTTTCTCCTTGCAATCTCAAATTCAGTTCGTTCACATGTTTTGTCAAATCAACATAGAATGCTAACTTCCACAGCCATGCGTTGTTTTGTAATTCAGTGAGAGGGCGATGCTTTTCATTCAAAAAAATTTCGTTCACTGCTCGAAGTTCAAAAAAGCGCTGAAGGAGTTTCCCACAATTAAGCCAACGTACGGCAGTATGATAAGGTAAGTCATTTTCTCCAATCTCTTCAATAAATTGTCGGAATTGTCGGTGATTCAGCCCAAAAGATCTGATAAAATTAACAGTTGATATGTCTGGTTTCAGACATATCCAAACATTTTCCGCACAAAGACTGTTGATGAATGATACAATGTAAGACTAATGCTTTTGAACCACCGTCATTTTCTACAGCCTTTGACACAAGAGCGACCACTCCTTTATCTCTCCCACTCATGTTGTAACATTTCAAGTTTTTCCATCGAAGGTTCTTTTGATTAATGGCCATTTCAACTACTTTAAAAATATCTGTACCAGTAGTTGTGCCATGAATACTATACATATCAAGAAGTTCTTCATGCACTTCATAGCTTTTATCAACTCCTCGAAAATAAATCAACACCAGAGCAGTATCTGACACATCCGTTGACTCATCCAAGGCCGAAGAAAACCACTCAACATGTCCATTTTTGTCAAACAGTTGAGAGGATATATTTTCAGCGATGTTTTCTACCCTTCGAGCCACAGTGTTTGCTGACATACTGACAGTTTTTAATAAATTTACCTTTTCAGGGCACATTTCTTCGCCTACTGCAATTATGCATTCTTTGATCATTTCTCCATCGGTGAATGGTTTTCCACGTTTTGCAATTTCAAGAGCCACACGAAAGCTGGCACGAGTTGCAGCCTCTTGTTAAGTTTTGAGTTTTGTAAATGAAGATTGCTGCGATTTCAATCCGCGCTTCATAGCTTCCAATTTTTCTGTCCGCAAACTTCCTGTATATTTTGAGTAATTTTGAAAATGTTTTGTTTCATAATGACGTTTAATGTTATATTCCTTGAGAACGGCTATGCTTTCATTGTAAATCAAGCATAGCGCCTGGTTACTGGACTGAATTACGAAATACTGAATGTTCCACTGATCTTTGAATTTTCTGCTTTCACTATCAATTGTTCGCTTCTTTTCCATACTACTAAATCACACACAAAAGCAACAATTCAAATCAAAATACTGTTACAAAGATGTCTTAAACTTAAACACGCACAAACACGTTTTAAGGAGGTACGCACTATTTTATTTCACAACAGTGTCATGGGAACTGACTTGTGGTTTCGCCACTAGCCTTCTTATATATTCCAATTACTGCCATCTAGAAGTGAGTGGAAGATACCAGAACTTTCTCGAACCAGATTATTCTGTACGTGCTATTAGCGCCATCTGTTAGCGATAGAAGGTACTACCTATTTCCGCTTGTGTCCACCAGATGTCGTGTCACGTTACTCCTCATGGCTCGTACTCTACGACTAATCTAGAAATTACAGATAATGACAGGAAAATTAATAATATGCAGTGTTGCCGTTTTGCGGACTTTAGTCCGATTTGCAGCCTTTTTTAAACGTTGCGTACTTTTTCGGACTTTTTTTTTAATTAGTGGACTATTTCACTTTTTACCACCGGCAAGAATGATAATATGGTTTCGGCCCTCGGAACTTACTGGAGTAATCAGTATGGCCCTAAGGCTGGAAAGTTTGGAGACCCCTGCTGTAGACTGTATTAGGGTGTTAAGATTCGAAATATGATATAGAATTGTAATGTAGTATAGTTTTATTAATATTAAGTATATTGTGTTTGTTTTTTATAGAGTGATAGTCTTCAGGTGTCCTTTCATCTGCCGTTGCATCGTTATCTAGCAGTTTTCTTGTGTCAAGCTGTGGCCAAACAAGGTATTACCCTTAATGAAGTGCTTCCTACACCAGAAACTCTTCGTCTATTCATGATGCACCCTCTAGGAGTACAGGTAGGGCTTTACGACTATATTATATAAAATAGCGCTTCCCTCATGGTTTATGAATATTATTGGTTTTGCATAAATTTCAAAACGAAAGGCCCCCGCGTGGGTAAGATGCACCCTTTGTGAAATTTGTGGCATATATTTATTTTCGTTATAACACAAATGACAAGAAATATTATTCTATATTTTGATGAATGCAAAAATGATTATCACATATATTAATCACATATTAGTTATGGTAACTAATAACACCATTTGGTAACCAATACTTCTTTAAATAAAAAATTACATACGATTTACTCTCCTAACGTTAGCCGTTACGACCATTTTAGCCGTTAATATCCAAATCTAAGGCATTTACGATATAATTTTCGATTGATAGCCGTTAGGGGGGAGTTGGTAAAATCGTACCACTTAACTTTTAACCTATTTTGCACACTTTTGGTAAGTCTTTCTGAGAGTTTAGCTTAATAGTTTTATGAAATGGAATTTAATAAACATGTGTACACTATCAATTATCTTATAAACATAATATCTATAACTTTATTTTATTTTTTAAATAATTAGCAGAAAGATACAAATTCAAAACCGGTACTGTAAATCGTACCGGGGATATTTTTTTAACTTTCTGGACAATAATATATTTTTTTAGTTTTTGTAATATGGGCACATGACTCATGTAACCATATAAAACATTTTACGCATTGAATCATATCCTCCAGTCGAACAGTTTTTCTTTTTTGCGTGATTATTGGAGTGTACCAATTTCATGAATGGGAATGTTTTCAGCTTCTGCAGGAGTGTTATATTCTTCATTTATTATAGTTACATTGCTATTTGCATATTCTGTTATAGTTTGTGGGTTATTTAAAAGAGAGCTTGCCTCGAAATCTTTAGAACTTATTATTATTATTAACGATTTAGCAAACTCGTTGAACTTGTTGATATTCGGAAATAGTTTACATTCAGAGTGTATTCTAAGATAATTTTACACTTGTCACATTTAGTATAATATGTGAGCTTATGTTTAATACAACAATATTTAATATGTATATAATATATAATATTAGCATGGCCACCGCAATTACAACAACGCTTAACTATTACAATTTTGTTATCTATTTTTTAACTCTCTACCACCGCTGTTATATACAACTTTATATAAATATTTCGGCTTAGATTGTTTCAATTATCGATTAACTTAAAAACGAACTTGCTGGGCAACACGATAAATTGTTATTAAGAGAAATTTGTGGGTGGTACGATTTAACTGACCGTTACGATTTTGAAAATTCTCCCCTACATGTAAATTGACAGATCCGTGAAGGCACAATTCTTGGAAATTGCACCCGAAATTGATGAATGAATGAATGATTGATGAATGAATAAATATTGTTTTTTAATTTAGATTTTTTTGATCTATTGTGCTATTATAAAATTGTGTAATTTCATTTTTCCTATCAGAAAGATAGTCGTGACAACTGCATTAGCTTAGGCGGATTTGTGATTGCGCGACTCTTATTGTTAGTATAATTTGCGTAAAAATAGCTGTGAAGTAGATAATCAATAAGATTCCAGCCTAGAAACACTAGATTACACAGTACCTCCAAAATGGTAAGATTTAAGGTAGAGCGACTTAAGAACAGTCAAGAAGTAGGTGAAACTGAACAATACAGATCTCAACGGCTGGGACCAACTGAAGTAGACTCTTGTCAAGCCGGCCAATGAACTCCCCCCTCGCTAGAAGAAAGAAGCATCCGTGGTGGACTGAAGACAGTGACAATGAAATAGCCCAAAGACAGACAGCCTGGCATACATTTTTTGAACAAAGAAAGCTTAAGTCAAGATAATTTGAGGAACCAAACGGACCTCCACACAAAAGCATCTAACCCAAATCGAAGAGAGCTTTGCTAAGAATTACTCCAGAGATTTCTTCGGAACCTTTAACCAGACACTCAAAAATTACGTATTTTAACGACAAGGACAACTGCCACTTTTTAGATCAGTACTTTAAAAACGTACTCAACTGTGATCCACCCAGCGAAGATTTCGACTATAAACAAACCACACCAAACCCGGATTCGGTGGCCCCTTCGCTGAAAAAAGTTGGCCTGATCATTCAACTTTTTAAGAATAATAAGGCAGCTGGACAGGACTATATCGTTGCTGAACTGTGAAAAGGTGCTAGAAGCAATGTCGTGGGCAAGCTAACCCAGCTCATCCAGAACATCTGGGAAAAGAAGTGACCACCTGATTGGAAATCGGCGCCGATCCATTCCCTTCACAAAAAGCCAGATTTGACTGATCTAATCGACTACCGTGGAATTTCTCTCGTCCCGGTAACATACAATATTCTCTCCAGCCGTTACAAACAAGGGCAGAAAATCAGCTAGATAGTCCACTGGGAGAATATCAGGGAGGCTTCAGGAAGACCCGATCCTATGTTGAACAGATCTTCAATCTTAAAACTGTACTTGCATACTTCAAGATGAGAAAACGCAAGGTGGTCGTCACCTTTATTGATTGTAGGAAGGCCTACTATTCCATTGATAGAGAAACTTAAAAAGTTGCTAAAAAAGATCACATGATTAATGGACGTCCTCCAAAGTGGGTCTTGCAATGTCGCTGGAGAAAACAGAATTCTTCATCAACATCAAAGAAGCAAACAGATAGATGTTTCTACTGCAGGGAAATATCGAGAGTACTGAGCAATTTAAGTATCTCGGCGAATGGATTGAACCCAACTTATCAAAAAGAGCATCATTATCCATGAAAGTCAACAAGTTAGAACTAGCCTATCAACTGACTAAGAACACCTACAACAAGAAATGCCTGCCATGCAACCTGAAACTTAAGCACTACACATCAGTAATACAAACAGAAGCCCTGTATGCTATGGAGTGTCTTTCCTTGAACCGAAGAGGTCTGGTAGAGAAATCGGAAAATAAGAGAGAGGAGAATCTCAGGAAGATACTAGGCCCGGTAAAGGAAGATACTTGTGCAAATCCATTCGCGGCTTTAACCGATGTTCTACAAAAAAGCTTCAAATTTGAAGTCGCAGTACCTTTTGAGAAAACATTTATAGTACCGATTTCTTTTCAGCTGTTTTCTGTGCGTTTTCCTGTTGCAAGAGAAAATGCTAAATTTTACAAATTTCGTGCCGTCATATGTTTGAATTGTTTTATTTGATTAAATTTAAAATCAATAAAATCAGTTCCAATTAACTGTGGAACTTAAAATACTTTTTATCTTCTCGCACACCAAAATGAACACATTAATAAGTAAATTATTGTATGTGACGGTTGCCATTATTAGAAGGTGCCAACGTTTTTTCGTTCCTGTTTTTACTGCTAACATTGTATACTTTCACTGACAAAGGGGCCCTGTCAACTCGTCATCACCGATTTGGCCCAAATTAGCCCTACATTAGCCCTACATATACAGTAAATTTTGACCAAATCGGTGATGACGAGTTGACAGGGCCCCCTTGTGAGATACTTGTATTATTATTTTAAAGTTTGTATAGAACAATTTAAATCGAATTGCTAATAATAAATTAGTAATTAATATTAGTAATTTTTTCTCTCTTAGGCCTAGGCAGCACTACGGCTAAACCGTCGCGTTTTTAATGGCGTAATTTTGTAACTCAAGTAAGCTAATACAAGCGGCCTCACTTGCGGTTTTTTTCCGCGACTGATATTTCCCATAGCGTACTGTGTGTTTCTAGAGCTGTGTGTTATAACAGCGAAACCGCTCGAGAAACACACGCTCAGTACGCTATTGGAAAAATCAGTAGCGGGAAAAAAACCGCAAGTGAGGCCGCTTGTATTAGCTTACTTGAGTCACAAAATCACGCGATTAAAAACCGCCGCGGTTTAGCCGTAGTGCGCCCCAGGCCTTAATTATATTGAAAACATTATATTCACTGGTTATACTTCAAAAAGTGCCCGAAAAACATGGCGGAAATTGACGCATGCGCACAAAAAAAATCTACTATGAGAAAGTCTATTTTATCCGCTTGTATAATAACTAATAGTTCACTCATTTTTATTAATTTATATTTTATATTAATGGCATACACAAAATTTATATTATAATAATAAATGTAATCATAAATGTTGTTAACATACATTACATTAACATAAAATTAAAAATATGTCACTATAACTTTATGGAAGATGAATACTACAGAGCTAGGATTACAACAAAATTTTGTATTGATGCTGTAAATTTTATTATTGTCAAATTTATGAAAAATGTGTTGAAATTTAATTTACTTATTTTAGTTGAAAAGAACTTATTTTTTACATTGGTCACGTTGCAACGATATTACCACTAAAATTGGATTCGATTCACTAAAATATTAATTCAACTAAAAAAATATTTTTTCTAGGTGGCATTTTACGAAGTTCTGAACGGATTATGGGTTCGAAATGGTCTACAGATCGAAGCTCAAGCTATGACTTACATCCAATGCAATTTCTGCAATTCGATGGTCGACGCTGATCTCTATCTTCTGCAGATTTGTTGCACACGCATCCCCGCCGAATCCTTCCTTAACATCGTCATCGATAAGTTTCATGTCAAGGAAAGGATGAGCCTAGCACCTTATCAAGCACCACATAATGCTTATTTGGAAGGCGTACGTGATACACCCATGTTGGAGAGTTTTCTTACATTTTTAACAACATTAGTTAGTGTGCGAACTAATCTAGGTAAATACATTTTACAACATGTATAATAGATTATCGTTATCTTGCGTACAGGACAGATAAGTCACAAAATAAAGAAACATATAGTGAAACATATAGTGAAACATATTTAGACATCACACATGTCCAAATTGAATGGATTACTACTAACAAATAGCTATGAATAAAAAAAATTGTCATTGATAGAAGAATTAGAGTAGGTGTAATTATTAGGACAATTAATAATATAATCTCTATACTACTGATGTGAATCTATCAATGATTTTTTAAATATTTTGTTAAAGCTATGAATTTTGAATTTTCTTTTTAATTTAGGATTATCAAAAACTGGTTTAAATCGTTTGGAGATGATTACTTTGTTGTGTATGAGTGACAAAACTCATTCACAACTTATGGAATCGATGCCAGAACGTTTTGGCACATCACAGAGTCGGGATTTTGAAGTGCTTCTTGCGGAAGTTGCTGATTACAGAGCGCCTGCACTTGAAGAAGCAGATAACATGCAGCAAGGCATGTATGTGCCTAAAGCTCAGGTTTGGCAACAGCAGTATGATCCAATACATGTTCTGCTGCGAGCTGTTCATCGTAGAGATTTTCAAACTAGCATGGACAGATACACAGATTAGTAAGTGAAAAAGCGTTACTTCTATTTTTCATAATTTTTTTTATCCAAATAGCAAAATTAAAATCAAAATTAGTTAACAAACAAATTTTTGTAAACCAAATTTTATTGTTATGCCTCTAGTGCTCGTAATGCTAATAAACTGGTAGATGGAACTAGTCCGTGGCCACCATTCAGAGATCCTGCTTCTTGTGGCCAAGCCTATGAAGATCCTAGAATAATTCTAAGATCGCGTGTTTTCCATGCCGTTGCCCTCGTAGTTTTATACAAAGCTATAAAAAATAACGTTTCTGAACACGTAATGGCCCTTGTGGTTTTTCTGTTGGAGCAGTCTATGCAGATCAACGAAATTTGCGGAAAAGATGAGGTAATATCACAACAGTAAAATAGGCTTTTATTAAAATTTTACTTATTTTTGATTACAGGCTTCTAGTATGTGTACTAGTGGTCCACAGCCACATAAGCAACTTAATGATATGGACTTAGCTAATTGGTTTGCTACGGACAGTTTGTCAGAGAATCTTAGAACTATAATTGGTGTGGTTGTTTTGACACCAGAACCAATCACCTACAGTTCAGGTAGTAAGTTCACTTTAAACTTCATTAAGGAACGTATCATTCGACTATCTAGTTTGACTACTTTGTGCATTTAATGAAATATTTTACTTTCATTGAATTGAAAAATTCACTATGTTTTAACCACACATAATATTTAAAAATGTTATATAACTTATTATTCACAGTTATATAAATTTCTACACATATCACGACTCTAGTTTTGACATTTGACGGTCATTTTCAAGCGACTTAACAAATTGATGAGGTTGAATATATACCCTTATAGTTTTGGTAAACCAAAGATATATACCCTTATAGTTTTGGTAAACCAAAACTATAAGAAATAACCAAATAAATATACCAAAATTATAAGGGTATATTCAACCTCATCAATTTGTTAAGTCACTTGAAAATGACCGTCAAACGTCGAAACTCGAGTCGTGATATGTGTAGAAATTTATATAACTGTGAATAATAAGTTATTAACATTTTTACATATCATAAGTGTGGTAAAAACATAGTAAATTTTTCAATTCAATGTAAGTATGAATTACCACGTAGTAACTGTCGCAATCATCCTATTCATATTTTACTTTCGATTTATGTTAGAAGAGACCACTTGGCGTGATCCAGGTCCAAGTGATGAAGCTAGTAATTCCATGATGCTCCTACCACGAACACTTGCCCTCGCTAGTAGATCAAACCAGATTGCCCCAGATAATAATAGTCGCGCCCTACAAGAATCAGAAGCTTCATCAAGTCAGGAAAGCGATCAATCTCTGGCTGTCGCGATTCCATTCGACATGAGCAAAATTAATACAATTACAAGTAAAAAATATACATATTTTTAAGTTGCTATTAATTAAGTTGATAATTATTATTCTGCAGCCTCTTCTAGTAGAAGTTCTCAACCTGCATTGCCAGCACCAATACAGCACCCTGCTGTATTAGCAGAAAATGAAATCGGCCACCAACCTCCGCCAACTAATACCTCCTCTTGGGTTCCAGGCTGCCCAGGTGTCCATAAAATGGGACAATATTATCGCCGTAATGAAGCCTTACCAGGTACAGCCGGAACTTCATCGGCTGCTTCAACAAATCCAGTCACTCTTTTCGTAAAAATGGACGAAAGTATAATATCTCTTCTTCTAAAACTTCATTCGCAACTCTCAGGAGTTCCCTATAGCTACAGTAATGACGAGGCGGAGGCTCGACAAAATTCAGATAATTTGGGTGACGGCACATTTTACGTGGCTAGACTTTTAGATAAAATATCCAGATTGGATCAATCTTGTAAGGATTATGTGCAAGAAACTAGAAATAGACTGTGGCCAAAACAGGAAGAAGGAGAAGAAGAGCAAAAACAACGCGAAAATCGAGTACGAGAAGAAAGAAGACTATAGTTGAAGAAGCTATAATTGCTGTTATACAAGACTAGACAGTCAAATTTTAAGATTCCGAAATTATTCCCGTCCAAAAACTATCAAGAAAGTGATGATGTTGGTGGTGGTGATGATGGTGGTGGTGATGATGGTGGTGGTGATGTTGGTGATGGTGATGATGGTGGTGGTAATGTTAGGACTAAACGAAAAGCAACTAATTTCTTAGAAAAACCTATCATCGCATACCTTAGTGCAGTGGTCTCCAACCCTATGACCGTTTTACGTGTGCCCGCCACAAGTAAACGTAAAAAACGCCAAAATTGCTGCATATATTGCAGAACTTACTTTATGTAAGGTCAGAAGAACTGGAGCTTGAAATTTTGGACCTTGAAAACATCATTTTCCTAAAATCCAATATATCAGATGAGGACTTCTGGAAAAGATGCCCATCGCTCTACCGGCACTCTAGAATGTGCTCTTGATTGCAAAAAGGTTGGGGATCACTGCCTTAGGGGGTATGCGATGATGATGATGGTGGTGGTAAAGTTGGGACCAAAACTAAAAGCAACTAATTTCATGATTCAAATTTTATGATTACATTTGTGTTTTTTATTTTTCTCCTACATATATCACCTGCACATCCAAACAGTAATTTAAATTATTAGATTCATAAAATGGAATCATTCAAATGATTTGAATAATGTTTTATTGCTAGTGTATGTCGTATCTCATGGACAAGGATAAAATATAAATTATATTTCCCTTCCAGTGGTATATCAAATTTGGATCTAAATAAATTTTCACTGGATACACAGCTCTGAAGCTGGTGGAAATGCATGGGGCAATCACTTCTGAGAACATGTGCAGAGACCTTGAAATTATGTTCGAATTGTATAAAATAATAATAGATAAGTTTATACACGAAATCGATTACGCAGCGCTACATCATCATTTCTTGTCGTAGTAGTTCTAGTAAAATTATCGCAATATATTTTTAAAACCTTACATCTCTATTCATGGTTTTACCTTCGGCTCATCCGTGGCGTGGGAATTTCACGATTAACATGGATATTGCTTACTACATTTACACATGCACATTTAATTGAAATGTGTTGTTAAATAGTTGTTAAATTATCACCGCGGTTTCAGATTATATTTTTTTATCAATGTTAACCGTCCGACCGCGCCCGAGAAGTGCGATACGTCATCATTTCCTATCATACAGTCGAACTTCCATAACTCGAACTTGTTTTTGTTTAACTCGAATTTTTGTTTAACTCGATTTTTTTTATAAATTCATACGTTTAGATAGCATTCTACATAAAAATTAAGTTCCATAACTCGTATTTTCCTTAACTCGAATTTTTTCATAACTCGTAAAAATGTGTACAATGGTAAAATTTTACATATAACATATTCTCTATAACTCCAATTTTTTTAACCGCTGCGTATTTTCAAACATTTATGGTGCCGGATATTGCCTATCATAAACGTTCATTAACGGATATAAATATAACGGATATACCTAAATATAAATGGATATTGCCTATCCTGTTTGTTATAGTAAAGGTGCTACATATTAATGAAATTTTAGAGTTTAAACTCATTATTGCTTCTTGCCTCTACCGTTACAATTGCAAATATGAGTGGCCAGAAAATAAAACTCAATGCGATGTCGTTATATGACAAAGAGAGGTTGATAAGTGAAGTTGACAAAGGTTAAAAGAAAAAAGTAATTGCTGAAGACTTTGCGATTTCTCCAAGCACACTTCCTTCAATTATAAGAAATCGCGAAGAAATTCTGAACAAAGCCGAAAATGGTGCAACTACTGATCGCAAATGTTTCAAAAAGTGTACCTACAAAGGCATTGATAAAGCTACTTTGGAATGGTTTAAAATTGCGCGGGATAAAAATATGCCAATTTCTGGACCACTTTATAGAGAAATGGCTCTTTATTTTCATGAGAGTCTGGGACACACAGATTTCATCGCTAGTGTAGGTTGGCTAGACAACTTTAAGAAAAGGCATATTATTTTTCAAAAGGTTATGTATGGTGAAAGTGCGGACATGAACATGACTGTGAAGAGTGGTGCAACAATATCTTGCAGGAAATTTTAGCATCTTATCATGAAAAATATATTTTTAATGCAGACGAGGCGGGTTTATTTCTTAAATGTTTGCCTAATAAAATGTTAACGTTTAAAGACGATCAGTGCTTCGGTGGAAAACACAGCAAAGAAAGAATCACTGCCATAGTGAGAGCCAATTTGTGTGATACTGAAAAACTGAAACCGTTAGTGATTGCAAAATAAAAAAATCCGCGATGCTTTAAAGGTAAAGGTTTTTTGCCAGTGACAGACAGAAGCAACAAAAAAAAGCTTGGATTACAAACGCAATTTATGAAGAATGGCTTTCTAGTTTAGACAAGAAATTCAATGCCAAAAAACGTAAAATCCTGCAGTTTGTGGATAACTCTCTGTCACATCCAAAAATTACCAAGCAGCTTAATTCGATTCGTGTTGTTTTTATCCAGCCAAACAAGACTTCAAAGTTACAACCTCCGGACCAAGGAATTATTATCAATATAAAATTGCACTATAGAAGAAGAATTGCGAGAAATACTAGACAATCAACCCGAATATATTACATTATGGGGTGCTGTTACAAACTTAACAAAAACGTGGGACATCGATGTTCAGCATGCAACCATAAAACATTGTTTCAGAAAGGCTGACTTTAAAAGACAAGGCGAAACAAACTAGATTGAAGAAGATGATACTCTTAAGTCAGAATTGTAGTCCGCGTATTACACATTTAATCAGCATAACGTGGATAATACAGTGTCTCTTAATGATTATTTATCTGCAGATGAAGATGTTGTTATAGCGGACTATCCAAGAGATGCCGATATATGTCTTATCTAGCAACGAAAGAGTGTCAATTTCACCCACGAACAAAGAAATGCGCAATTATTTAAATAAGTGTAGCGAATATAAATTATAATCATTTTTAAATAATTATAATCATATAATTATTATTATATTTCTTTTGTAGCGGCAACGGGCCTTTCGGAAGAAGGCTTTTCAAAGAAATTAGTTTTACGCTAGGGCCGTTGCTATAATACCCAAACAAATCCTAAAAATATTTTGTCTGTATTATTATAGGGTTAATACTGTAATCACCCGAACGGTTTTTCAGAAATATTTTCGTGGAATATTTTACAAAAGTGTCATTACAGTAATCGTCGAACAAATGCTAAAAGATTTACTATTTATGTTTTATGATAGGATTAATATTTCTATTTTCTAACGATACAAATCTAAGAAAGATTAGTTTGCGTCAGCAGAGAAGAAAAAAAAAACGCTCACCACCGAAACACAGTCAGTTAACCGGCAAAGTTCGATACAGTCAGTTCACTGCAACAGCTCGTTCAGTTCACCGAGTTCAGTTCAACAAGTTCATCAAGTTCAGTTCACCAGAACAGTTCACCCAAGCCGCAGTCACGCCAATAAGTTTATAGTAAGTTGCAGCTCCGCGAATCCCTTGGTATATTGTTATAGTGTTATTTAATGTCATTTAATTATTGTAAATATATCTCCTCTTTTTTATTTTTTTTGTCTATAAATAAGTACATACATATGTACATATTTACTTTGAATAAATTGTTCAAAATGTATTTTACTCATTTTGTAGTTATGTATTTCTATAACTCGAATTTTTCGTAAACTATGGTAATTCGACTTAGGGAAGTTCGACTATAGTTGTAGTAAAATTATCGCAATACATTTTTAAAGATATTTCTTCAATAAGAAAGTTTTATCTCTATATATCGTGGGCGCGCGTGCAAAAGGGGATATGTCAGAAAACGAGAATTTTGGGAAATCAAAAAAGAAAGTTTGATGTTACCTCCAAAATCTAATACATTTTTTTCCAAGCAATTTTTACTTTTAGATTTTCCTGATTTCATTATAAATCATGTTATAAAATGGCTTTTGAATATTTTCAGCCGATTTATAGTAATTTAGTAATAAAGCAAACTGATCAAGAATAAATTGAAAATGTCTAATTGCTTTTCTTTGTAAACACAATTCGTACCAAACCTTTCTTCGTTAAAAAAATTATATATTTTTGAAATAAAACGATTTGAACATAAAAACATAATTTCTATCCAAAATAAGTAAAATATTCTAGAAAAAAAAAAATATTTTTAGAAATAAAGATACCCCAATTTATGTAAATTTTATTAGACAAAAACGATTTGAACATTTATTTAAAATTAATATTAAAACTATTACTATTATAATATTGTACTGTATTACTTATTGTTAGTTGTTCACTTTTACTGTCGCTTGCCAAGTCATCTACATGAGCCCTCTTGTTCTTTTTCTTTAGTCCCTTCTAGCTTTTTTCCATTGTTGCTTTTAGCTACTTTTATGTTATTATAATACTTCTTGAAGATGCTCGAGATAAATGGCAGCTGATCTATCAGATCTTTATTTTTTTTAGGAAAACTCAATATTCTAAAGCTGGTCCTCGTCGTCAACAGAATAATTAACAAGAAATGAAGGGCCCATCGTTTTCAAATATCTTATCCATTTAATTTGTCTCCAGTTGATTTTTTTTTTTTTTTTACGTCCGTTTTGAGCAATTGCAAGGATGATTTTAGTACATCTGAATAAGAAAAAAAAAATTCTTGAGTCTCTGAGAATCATCCCTCTCACTACAAAAGGCTTCTTTTTCCCTGCAACTCTTATAAGTTGAGGCCAGTCTCGCGGGTGTTCGATTGACGGGCATATTTTTTTTAATTTTCTCAATGACGCTGTGGTCCGTATCACATTCCATTTGTGAGTATCCAGGGACAAGAAACTTATGATTTATTTCAACCAAGCTTTTTGATTTTTCGATTGCCGTTAAGCACATTGCAGCAAAGTGGGTCTTTCTATTCTGGCCTCCACATGTGTCACTGTACATTGTCAATGTCGCAATGTTTTCTGGAAGATTTTCTATATAATTGTAAACACACAATGCAATTTCGTTTGCCCCTCTTGCTGCTATTGTTTCATTCCAAAGGTACCAATATCCTTGTGAGTTGTCGCAGTCATGCACGGTCAAATTGGAAACCCATAACTGGCGCTTATAGAACGAAATACAGTTTTTCAGCATTGGGGTTGACAGGCATGCCTGAACATCAAAAGATATTGTTTTTCTTGAGGGGTCGTTCTTAGAAATTTCTCTATCGTTAGCTTTTGAAGTGTATGCATTATCTGCAAGCATTAGATGTTTTTCATATTTTTCTTCAGATACATGTTTTTCATTATCCATATTGCTCATTTTAATTTCCATTTGTAGACGATCACAGGTCTGGCAAGTGTTTTTATTAGGTTGTTTTATGGAAAAAATTAACTTGAGAAATGGAAAACTAAGGAGCAAATTTTTAATGATACTGCTTTGCTGCCTTCTATACGTTTGTATTCATTATACAATTCCTCAATAGTCAAATGAGGAGACAAATACTTTTTTTTGTGTCTCTTCTTGTATAGTGGCTCTCGTAGGCAGGAATGGAGATTAGATGCTGATGAACTGCGGCCAATCTATCGTCAGATGCCTTGTTCCATGGAACTGAACTTCCTCTGTTATCTCTATGTACTGTACCGCCTCCCGATGAACGTTTTTTAGCTACAATGATTTCAACAAACTTGTTTGTTATTGCAAAACATTTTAACAAATCTGCTTTACAAATTGGATAAGATATTCCATTTATATGTACTTTATATCGTAAAGAAACTTGTCTATGGTGAAATCTATTAGGGTCCTGAACTCTTGAACGGGAAGCGACTTTCTCAGATATCTCTATTAATCCTGATATGTACATGCGTTTATCATGAGAATCTAAAGCATAGAATTCATCGAATAAGATTTCTGCGTCTTCAGCAGTAATTCTTTCTGCACATTTCATTCTGCATGGCCCAAGCTTAGATAATTTCTTTGTTTTTATTATCTTTCCCTTCTTGGTGATGTATTCTTCACCATTACACATTGCATCTTTTCTATTCGTCCTACTCATTTATATTCTTTAATCGTTCTTTAACCAAACCTAACCTAAATCTATGACAGTTTATTACAGCAGAATGTTATATATCTATGAATGAACTTATAGACCGTAATCAACCTGACCACGATAGGAAACCTCCATAAAGAAACGCACCTTTTCTATTATTTTGTTCCACAATAGATCCACAATTCAAAATGAGTTATTTTTTTTGAACTTCGAGCATAAATTTAAGTCACCTTTTCAGATTGATATATTATGTTTAAGGAGTTAAGTCAGATATTTTAGTGGCATAACCTCTTAAGCGCAGCAATCTAAATCAGTGCTCAGAAAGATAAGTCATTACATTACTAAAATGACTTATCCCCTTTTGCACAAACAACATTGGGGCAAGTCCAAAAACTACCTCCTAATTCACAACCAAATTAATTATGATTGGGTCACATTTGACTTGTCTCCTCTTGCACAATGATGGAGAAAGCTTTTTTCTTTGGAATGATGATAAAAACGCACTTTTGAAAAAAAGTGACTTATCCCCTTTTGCACGCGCGCCCACGATATATAGTTTCATTATATATGGTGTTATATACAACTGATATGTATGTATATGGTGTTATATACAACTATTATTGTCAATAGAGTTTTAAAAAGGATATAAATTGTCGCCCCGACGCATTATCTAGGAGCATCCAAAACTAAATCCCCATTTGTAGCAAAACTAACGAACATTGCAAATTCCAGGATTTTTTTACTAGTTTTGATTTTGACGAGACGTCAATCCCTACTTGCATTTGATATAATAGCCGCAATTCATCATTTAATCACAATAAAAGCAGTGTTGCCAACTTTATTTTTTAGAGGATCGTACCATGCAAAGTTATTACAAAGTTAAAGGAGAACTCCTTTACCAACCTTAACCTTGCGTACCATGCACTCGGAAAAATCGTATTTTGCTAAGAATTTTTGGAAAAAATTTAAGGCATTGTAATTACAATAAATCAATAGTAGGTAAATGATTTAAATACGTAATATTATTATAACTTTAAATCAATGTTTAACATTTATGGTACAAGATTTTAATATTTGGTATTTAGATACGAACAAGGAGTGATTTTCTGAACCTTGGTTACCAGAAACTGGACCTGGACACTAATTTGTCGACTATTTTTTTATCTTTTTTAATTAAGAAAAAAATATTAAAGGCCTGAGCTTCTCATTGATAAAAGGCTTTGAGCAGCTCATTGTGTCATAAATACAATAAATTACAAAAATACTTATTTAGCAAGGCTCCATCTTCTAATAGTTTTTACCACTAATAGGGCACTAAATTTAAATTGGAAACAAAACAAACACTTATCAAAAAACTAAAGTATTAAATATATAATTTAATTGAGTTAATAAAATTAGATACTGGCATCACACAGCTAATTGAACTTTATATTTGTCATAGGTTTTTTTCATCTGCCATGTGTGATTTTTTTGAAAAATCTGGCCCGGAAAGTCTCTTTTTACTTTTTAAAAAGTATGCTAGTTGACTAAATTTGAAAAATTGATTGATACTGTACCTTAAAACCTAGTTAATACAAAGAAATATTTTATTTTTAAAAAATCCATCATTTACATTAAGTATTTTGCGTTTTAAAAAAACAATTTAAAGTTACGTCGAAAACGCTCAGTACTGCCATGGCCTCTTGAAAGATGTGACTTGGTGCGAAACAAATCAAAACAATGGTGTTTGTATAAGTACTTTTGTTTTCTTTAATAAAACATGAATTTCTCTTATTACAAGTACTGTGTAGTGCCCCAGTGTAAAAGCACAAGAATAAAAACGCCAAGCAAGTTATTTATATACGTTCCAAACAATGAAAAAATATGGAAAAAGTAGAAGATTTACACACGTTAAAAAATATCTGCAGAAGTCCGGTGTTACGCTAATAAGACCTCTCCAGTGTTAAAGCTAATTTAAGAATATAATAATTTTATTTGCTTAAATAAGGTGACCAGACGTACTGCTTTCGGCAGTACAGTACTTCTTTGAGATAGTCTGTACTCTCCAAATTGTAGGTACTGCATTTGTACTGCCTTTCTTTTAACATGTACTGCTTGTACTACATTGCTTGATATTGTAAAACTAAATAATTATAACTGCGATTTTATGCATTTTCAAAGCGAATTACCGAATCACTGTTATCACTTTCGCCAAGTAGCTCGTTAGTTAGTGTGACAAAGTCGGACGGAGGGTGGAATTAATGTGTTGGAGCGACATAGATACGGTGTCGTATGAGCAGGACAAAAGGGACCACAGGGAATCCCAACAGATTCCGTTCTCAAGAAATTTTATTGATAGTAATAACAATAAGTCGGACAGACAGTATGCTCATTAGAATATTTCATTTATTTTCAATGATCAGATTTTGGCAGTTGGCTTTATTGATAGAGAATTATGATAGCAAAAATGATGACACTATCGTAAAATGCACTATTTGTTGCTCAGAATTCAGTATTGCTAATAGCGGCAAAAACAAAACATTGTGATAAACATAGCGCTCATATTAATGCAGCAGCTTCATCATTAAAGGTGATTGACTACTTGAAAAATATATCTTTTTCATTAGATGAAAAAAATATATAAATATCTGAGACATCATTTGCATATCATACAATATGCCATAACCATAGTTTCGTAATATGGATTGTAGGTCAAATATAGTGTGCAAACTCTCGAAAAAAAATGTTTTTTAATTATTTGTGGGCGAACAAAATGCGAAGCAATAGTAGACATTGTACTCCAAAATTACGCATTCGAATTTTTGAAATATTTGGAAAATGCAAAAGTAAATGTCAAAGTTTTAAATTTAGATTCTGTAGCAGGAGAAACTTTAGCACTTCTCTCAGAGCACTTAAAATAATAACCATAATTTGAAAGAAAAAATAATCGCACTATCCGCATATATAACTAATTTTAATGAAAATAATGTGCATAAAAGATTAATGCAAGAGTAAGAGTGACCAATTTTAAAGATTTTTGTTAGGAAAAAGAATAAAAAAATATGTTGGTATATTCTACAGCGAGATGGCTTTCGTTAACACCTGCTGTGGAACGTGTAATCAAAATACTTTAGTTTATACCATTGTCCCAAAATATTAAATTTTTCGAAAACGAGTTATGTCAAGTTACATTGCATTTCATTCATAGTCAACCTGTTGTATTTCATATCACTATCAAAGAAATTGAAAGCTCTAGTGTCAGATCTTCCGAGATTAAAACTGTCTTATATAATATGTTGGAGCAAATAGTCGCTAAATATAATACTGGATTTGTTCCATTAAAGTTAACGCAGAAACTCGATACAATCGAAGAGTCAATCCCTGGAAGCTAGGCGAAATTTATTATTAAAATTTATAAAAGAAAATGGACTGATTGTTTCGAAGAGCTACACATTTTTGGATGGATATTAAAAGATAATATAAATTGGGAAGGCATTTTGAAGACAGTTCATTATTTAAAAGATTTAAAAGATGATGATGACAATGAAAACAAAACTCTTCGATGAAGTTGGCGAAAACATGTATTGTTCCACGGAAAAAATAAATGAATGGAAGAAAAATAAAATAGATGTGTTTGCGTTGGATACAAATATACAAATATTTTAACGGTGTGCATATTCCTACAAAAAACTTAAAATTACTTGTTGAATTTGCAATATGTTTGCCGGGTACCAATGCGACAGTTGAACGAGTATTTTTAATCATCAATGATTTCTGGAGTAGTTGAAGATCTACATTAAACATATAAACCTTAGCAGCAGAGGCTTCCGTGAAGGTGAACCTCCAGTATACATGTGAAGAATTTTGTGATATTTTAAAAGAAAATGAAATATTGTTTTCCGTTCTTCCGTTCACCATTTTTTTCTAAATCACATGCACAACCATTACCCATCCATCCGTCTCGTACAATGTAATGCTTTCGCGTTTAAAAACTCTGGTCACCTTAGCTTAAACCACATGTATGTGTTAATTTAAAATTTGTAAAAATACTGGACGACATAGTTATCATAGCTTGTGGTTTGGTTAATTTGAAAATTTGTTAAATCTTTAGATTGTTTTTAATTTAAAATATATTGCAGTTCTACACTCTGATATATTAGTGGATATACATTATTTTTCCAAGAGTTTATTAAATTATCATTGATCATATTTTAAACATATTCTAGATTGAATGGCACACTTAATATTTCTAATACTTCATTATTTTTAACATAATCTGGGTCAGCCACACAAAACTAACAAACCACAACAATAAAGCTAATAATATACATCTTATACTTGTCTATACTTGCATCAAGGTTTTAACATTGCTGAATTCCGAATAACAAAACGCATTGTTTGGCGCGAAGAATTTGCCAAGCCTAACGACAACGATTTTGGGCAAATTATTACCGTTTGCTTTGTTAAATCCTGGTTCCACAGAGAACTGTACTTGTTTCTCAAGATGTAGTTAAGAACAATAGACCCTTTCATAGTTTTTACATTTTTTGTGCGCATGCGTCAATTTCTGCCATGTTTTTCGGGCACTTTTTGACTCATAACTAGTGAAAATAATGATTTTAATGTAATTAAGAGAAAAATATATATTACTTACTAATATATTATCAGCAGTACAATTTAATTTGTCATAGGCAAACTTTAAAATAATAATACAAGAATTTCAGTGCAAGCATAAAATGCTATCAGTCAAAAAAGGAACGAAAAAGCGTTGTTGTTAAGGAATATGTCGCAGTTATACGCATAGCAAAATTTTCGGAGAATTTATATTACTTTATTAAACCTTATAAAACCTTATTTCGAATTTCGTCGAAAACTTATTAAGTCAACGACAGAAAAATTTGTCCAAAGTGTGCAAAATGTGATTTGTGGGTTAAAAGATGTGGACGAGGTGATGGTCGATTCCAAGTAATTGATCAGATTAATACAGACACATACATTTGTTCACTTCATTTTGAAGGAGAAATTGGTCCAACGACAAAACATCCTGACCCTATTAGTTGTGTAAAAAAAGAAGCTGTGTAAGAAAAGAACTGATACAAGTTGTACTTGTACAAACATTTACTTTTTGTGCTACAAGCTTCAACTTTCCTGTATCAAGACGTGGATCTACTGAAGCATTGTTAGGTTGAGCGTTTTTGACTCAATGACACACAATATTATACAAAAATGATATGTACCTAAAACTGTTACCATTTTTGTATAAATTTTGTTTTCATATGAAATCATCTTTTATTATTATTTCTTACAGTCCAACTAAGGACCACATCAAGATAACTATTTATTTGTTTTGTCCTTCCTCTTCCTCCAACACTTTCATTTTTTTTTTCATTCTTTTTCCTCTCATCTGACCATTTGACACCATTTGTTTTTATGTTTGTTTTAGCTTCCTTAAAACCTCTGAATTTCTTGACTTCTTGTCTGAATTTGTCTCTGTTGAGCAAGGTCTCCTGTTTAATCTGCATTTCTTCTAAGTCTTTTTTTGTCTTGCCTCCCCATCCATTATCTTTACTTTATCTTTATTTTTAACATCGTCTGTTTTCCTGTTCTGGAAGAACGTATGAATCTTATTTGTCAATCTGTCCCCCTCCATTCTCTCTAGATGTCCATAGAGTGTAACACGACTTTTCTGATCTCGTCTGTTATTTTAGGACAGAATGGGTACACTTCCTTATTTGGTCTCAAAACCCAAATGCCATCTTTGTTTTTGACATAATATTTTTCGTAGATTTCTTCTTTCCATCTTTTCCAAATCTTCCAATGGCATTTTGCATCCGGTTAAAAGAGGTATTTCCGACCCATAAAGGACTTCTGGTTTTACTGTATTATAATGTCTTAATTTAGCAGCTTTAGAAAAACACTTTTTATTGTACAGATTTCTCACGTTCATGTGTGCTCTTTTCATTTTTTCAGTACTGATTTTAATAGTTTCTTTTTCACTTTTTATGTTTATATTTTCACCCAAATATTTAAAGTTGTCGCTTTTCTTGATGTTGCCATATTTGAGTTTTACATTTGTTGGTGGCTTACTTTCATTGGTCATGTATTCCGTCTTTTCGAAAGATACTTGTAGACCTGTCTTCTCAACTGTTTCCTTCAGAAGTTCTAGTCTTTTCTTTGCATTCTCCAAAGCTTCATCTATTATTACGTGATCTTCTGCAAAGGCCAAACAATTTATTGCTTCTTTCGATCTACCCAACTTTATGTAGTTATTAACTTTTTGTTTTTCTTCCTCCATTTTTCATTCTCTTATAACTTTTTCCAGCACACCGTTGAATAATAGTGGTGACAAACCGTCTCCTTGTCGGACTCCTGATACAATTTTGAAAGGACTAGAGGTTATTCCAAGAAATTTAACTTTAGATACTGTGTTTGTAAGAGTTTTATTTATTTCCAGAGTTTTCCTATCTACTGCAAATTCCTTCAGGGTTTTGAGGAGCGAGTCTCTGTCTATTGAATCATATGCTTTTTTAAAATCGACAAATATTAGCACTATCTTTTTATTTGATATTTTCATGTACTTAATTATTTGTTTAAGGTTTAGAATTTGCTCAGGGCAGGATCTGTTACTCTTAAATCCAGCTTGATATTCTCCAACTTGTTTGTCTAATTAAGGATTTAGTATGTCCAGAAGAGCTTTCGATAATATTTTGTATTCCAAGGGTAGTAATGAAATTTCTATGAAATTATTTATAACTTTTTTGTCCCCTTTTTATGTAGTGGGTGAATTAATGCAACCTTCCAGTTGAAATTAACTTTTGTTATATTTATTTATCAAAAATGATTAAATGAAAAAATGTATGCAAGATTAAATAAAAATAATTTCTATTGACTATTATTAATTTTTTTTTAAATTAATAATATAAGACCTTATATCAAGATTATTGTTATCCTAACCTCTCAAGTTCTGCTTTATTTCCGCCTTAAGGACGACCATGGCACTTCAACCATCGCCGTAACTGAATACACCTGTGTGCGTCAACTGCAAAATGCACTAATGAAGCACCATCAATTAATATTCCCGCCTTTTAGACATGGCGGACGCGCATGTGCTTAACTAACCGTAAAAAGGTCTATAGCAGGGGTTCCCAACCTGTGGTACGCGTACCGGTACCGGTACACACATGTCAAGCTACCGGTACGCGATAAGTGAACAATATTTGGCGCAAAAACATGTGTTTTTTTATACAATATATCGCCAAGCCCAATCGTTTTGTCTGTTCTTTTTCAATCCGAATACTTTCTCTTTCTACGGTGATAGATAACAACGTGACTCACCTCAAATTCTGGAGATTCAAAAAAAAAAAAATTTGCCAATGAAGAATGGTTATTTAGACGCGTACCTATCCGATATATTTTCTCGACTAAATGATTTAAATTTAAGTTTACAAGGAACTAATAATTCTTTGTTTGACGAGCGATAAAATATTGGCATTTAAAAGAAAACTGCAGTTAATAATACAGCAATCAGAGAAAGGAAATATTAGTATGTTCTTTCTCTTTGCAATTTTGCTGAAGAAAACAAATTATCAGTATCAAACTGTGTGATAAACGACATTAAGCAACATCTAATATCGATGTCAGATTGGTTTGAAAAATATTTTACAGAAGATTTTACTTCCCAAAATTGGATTCGTAACTCCTTTATATTCATTGCGGAAGTTCAGGATGACGTAATTACTAAAGATCCCTTCATAAACCTCAAGTGACGGTGGTTGGAAATTAAAGTTTCAGGGCACATGCTTATTTTCATTTTGGCTTTCTGTTCGGGCACAATATCCAGATCTTTCATGCCAAGCACCGAAATTTTGAATGCCATTCGCTGCAACATATTTATACGAAACCGTGTGTTCAACTATGGCAGCAATGAAAAACAAATATAGATCATTGCTCAATATTGAGCCTGATCTTCGCCTGCATCAGACAAAAATTGATCCCGATATTTCTACGCTGGTAAAATGTAAACAGGCGCAACCTTCACATTAATTGCAATATATATTATAATATCTTTACACATTACATACATTTATATTTAGTATAATAAAAGTATTTACGAATTTAATTGGTTTTATTGCAATTGGATATACCACATGCTAATGTAATGTCGTTTTTCTGTGCCCGCCTCGAAACAGATTTTAACTAAATTTAATTTTTCAAAGGAAAGAAGAATAAATGTTATCTTTTAATTTTCAATTTAGAAAGTCTGAATTAACAATAAATACATCTATATATTTAATTTTGCTATTTATTTCGTTGAAATCTTTTACAGGGTAGGCTTAGAAAATGACATTACTTTAGCATGGTGTACATTTAGAGTTGCATTCTGTTTTTCCAAAGTTTTTGCCAAAGAGTTTTTTTTGCTTGATAAAGTTTTTGAGAAAGTTTTTGATAAAAAATATGGCCATTATTTGAATTTGCAAAATATTTACACTGGTACGCGACCATATTGTCTATTATATACCGGTACAACATATTCAAAAGGTTGGGAACTTCTGGTCTGTAGTATCAATTCTACAAGAAAAATTTTCAAAAATTGAAATGTGAAATGTTTCCCTCCTTTGCTACTCTGCTCTAAATGTTGTCCGAAAATGTCAACCACACCAATGATGTTTCGCTAGACGTGACGTATCGCTTTATGATAGGTGTTCCCTGTCACTTAACATAATTTCTACATTAGCCGATTTTATTTTGTAAAAATATTAATAATCTTTATTTTATTTATTAAATATTGTTGTTTTGGTGATCTATAAGCTATGATTAATCGTTAGAAACTGTAATTCATTCGATTTATTCTTAGTGGACATCAGGTGGACACTACCCTATTATCTAAATATTAGTCACTAGTAGAGTTAATGAGCTCAGCAGTAGACGCGGAAGCTGATGTATTTATTCCACTGAAATATATACTAACTGGAACGAGCTTCTAAGCTTGTGCGGGTAGAGACAGAGGTCCCAACGGGAGCCCTCGTATCGTTCTGTCTTCTTCTAGTACAGTCTTAGTAAAAAACCTAATATATATAGTATAAATATATCTATATTATTTTATACATGTAATGTATAATACAAAAAGAAAATTATATATATATATATATATATATATATATATATATATATATAATACTAGTAGCACATTACAAAATATTATTAGTTTTAATATTTTGTATTTACATAGTGTGGATAAATACTTGATTTTGTTTGATACAACTAGCTTTTCGCTCTGATTGTACCACATCCTCCCACTCTCGAATTCACTGTTGGCTAGGCACGTTCCTTCCTTGTCAAGCCAACAGTGAGAGGGCTCCCCTTGGGACCTCTCTCTCTACCCGCACAAGCTTAGAAGCCAGCGCTCGTTCCAGTTTGTATATATTTCAGTGGTACATACTTAAATTTAATTTACGCAACATTCGTCAGATGGCTTGAAATGGATACATGATCCTTCGGTCATCGATAATGACCTTTAAATCGATACATGATCTGTTCAAGTCTGTTATTCATTTTTTTTATATCGACAAAACAAACGTCTCCATTATTATTTTTCTATTTTGTTATGAAGATTGAAAGATTTTTAAAATTCGTATATTTTGCGTACGAATTCGAATATATGATCGTACATCGTATCAGCTCCAAAAAAGTCGTATAAATACGACTTAAATTGTACGGTTGGCAACACTGAATAAAAGTAGTAATTGTGGGGGGTATTCCCCCAACTTCTGATCTTTCGTCTGATAGCAGAAAAATATGTATTTTAAAACCTCACCATTCCACAATCTCAAGGTTAAATAAAACGAGCGTGGAGAAGAGTATAGACAGTAGCAGAGACAGTAGTCGTAAAAACATGGTAGAACGAACATGTGCCTTTCGGGCAATAATTAATTTTTCGATATTTTTTCTCATCATTTCACCCTCAACTCAAGTGAATGCTATCGAAATTAGTGATTTAAAAAAATTCATAGATATATCTAACTTTGTTGTGCAAAATATCGGAGAAGTATGTAATTTAATCAGCAATGAAATTAATGTAAACCCACTTATTTTGTGCGAAGAAGATAAAATATTTAAAACTATAAAAGTTATTAACGACAATATAGAATCCCTCAAAATACAAATGAATGGAATAGAAACACTTGCAGAAATGGTTAGTGATATTCCAGACAGCTTACATTATGAATTAAAATTAAATGAATTGTGGGATTACGTTAGGAATGTGGATATTATGTACAAGCAGATGCAGCTTTATGTGGCTGACAAAACAAAATATGAAAACTATACCCTGGAAGAATACTCCAGGTCCGTACTTTCACATCATCCTAATTCTATAATCAATTTAGTTGATAAAATCCAGGAAGCTTTAATAGGTAACTCAAGTTTAGATGGAAAAGGATTTTTAGAATTACAGGTTTATAAGCAATCGGTAAGATATCCTAAAACTTATTCATTTATATGTTTCAATAGGGTGATACTACTATATGACATAGAATTTAATTGAGAAACTTATTTATATGTTGTGCAAACTGTTATTAACTGATAATACTGAGCATGAAGTCAATATGTTAAGATATAGATGCATAATTGGTCAATGTGTGCATTGCTGGGCAATTGTGCGCATTGCTGGGCAAATGTGTACATTTGCCTAATTGCCAATCCCTTAAATGAAGTAAAAGTAGGTTGTCAATAATGAAATATAATAAAATATGTAATGAAGCCCAAGTATGACATAATAGATTCAGCTGTGATTTCTCTTTTAAATTCTTTAAAATGATATAAACAACCATTAGTTAAATGTGAATTATGTATTATTTCAAATAATTTATTCATAGAAACAAAGTGTTTAATATTCGATTCCTCTTTAAGAGGACAGATTAATTTGAATTGGAAAATCCCCTGCTAAACAAGATCAGAGTTAATTATTATTTATAATTTTAAAAAATAATTTACTTATTGTTAGTACCGGAAAAGAAGCCATAATGATAAAATAATCAAAATGTTTTACTGTTCATTCACTATTTATAAACCAAGAAATGTGCTGTACTTTATAGAATCAATTGTTTTGCAAAATATACCTACTGATGAATCTTTGGATTTCATTGAAAAAAAAAAATAATTTTGACAATGGGTGTTAGTCAAAATTCTGTAGCATTATACCATGTAAACTAGAATTAAGTAGCTTACAATTAGATAATTAAGTAATAAAGAATTTTGTTGATTTAACATCAGGTTTCTTACCTGTAATACTGTTAATTACATATGCAATAAAATATCCTAATTATGATTAGTATGAATGAGACTAAATTCGTCATTAACTTTCTCAATTACTTTCTCAAGTCAATTATCAAAATCATTGTAACTTTAGTAACTTAGAATTTATTTAAAAATGAAAATGTTTAAAAAAAATTGTGTTTAAAAAAAATTGTTTAGGGGCACAAAGTATTATCTTGATAATCCTACACATATGGAACCAGACGACAGCCGGATTATCGAAAAAATACGGATATAAACAAAAACAATATTACATATTTTATGTAAAAACTTATAACAGATAGTAAGACAATTGTAGAGTGGAGTTAGCTTGGTCAGAATCGTTAATCAAGTTTTCAGAGTTAAAAGCAGGGTGTGTTGGCCAGACCTTTTTCCAAGAACACTGCATGTTGTTGTTTTTGACGTTTCCTCGGAGCGCAGGATTACTGAACGTGTCGAATTAACCAACCGCCGGATTATCAAGATTATACTGTACTTCAAAATATTCTAAAAAAAAAATCTGCAAATCATAAAATATTCTCCAGGTACAACATTCTTAACTAATTCATGTTTTGTTTTTTGTAGAAAATCGATAAGAATGTGTTTTGTTCTCTAAATGTATCCCAGCAACGATTTTTACTTAATCTTTACCATATAATTGCACTGGCTCAATTGAAAGGTTACACGATGATTCAGTTTTCATATAAGTTACTCAAATTATATAACAAAGGTAATTATTTACATCTTAATTGTTTCGAACTTTTGCGTCGAAATCAAATTTCACTACAATGTATCTAATAATAATATAACGAATAATATAATGTTTTCTAATATAACGAATTAAAAATTAATTTGAAATTAATTTGATTCTTAATTTTCGATGTTATACGTAAAACTATCTATAGCCTGCGACTTCGCTCGCGTGGTATTTGTCAGTTAGTACTTGATTTTTGTCCAAACAATAAGAAGGTCCTACAATAACCTATAAGAGTAGGAGTTGTTTCAACGTAATGAACAATTATTTATTTTAGACGTAAGTCCCCTTCAAATCATGTTTGTTATATAGTGAATGTGCTTTGTATTGAGATGACTTAACTACTAGATTTGCAAAAAATACTATTAATGTGTGTGTATCAATAAAGATCTTGAGAATTACTGTTAGTAATATAGTAAGTAAACTTACTTTATGAAGAATATTTATTCAAAGTTTATTTAAATACAAAAATTAACTTGGTCTTTTATCTCCCATGAGGCCTGGAACACACTTGCAATTTTCAGTTGAAACATGGACTTATTAGCTGCAGTTGATGTTTACGCAGGTCCATAGCACACCATAGCATATGACTCAAGTATGCAACTAGACAGTTGCTCAATTGAAAATTGCAATTGTGTTCCAGGCCTTACCCAAATATTTCGTTTGAATTATATGCATTCTAAAACAGTGGCCGGCAACCTTTTAAATATTGCGGACCACTAAATTTACAACTGAAACTTTCGGATCCAATCTTAAAGGACCCACAATCAGAGCTGCAGGGATTTTTTTGAAAATTATCAAGGTCAAAGGTGTTTAAATTGAAAGTTAGCTTTTAGTGTGTACAAAATTTGCAACGAAAATTGACAGTTTTGAATGACTGTGTTTTCTCTAGCAAAGGGCAAAAAAAGCAAAAGAGTTATTTAAATGCTTTTGAGGTTCAATTTTGGCAAGTTACAGTAGTATTTTGTAGGACATCAATTCGCAATATAATGTTATTGTTTTATTTTACATAGAGCCTTAACAAAATTTATTTTTGATTAAAAATTTCATTACATGAGCTCAACGAATTTAATATTATCTGAATATATTTACGAACCCCTAAAATTTCGCCACTGACCCCTGGGGTCCGAGGACCCCCGAGCCCCCGGTTGCCGACCTCATAGTCTAAACTAGACCATGCTCAGGCCCGGACTTACAATTAGAGGCCCAGGGTCCCTAGGCACTTTTTACATTCCGATTATTAAGTATTTGTATTGCTTTAGTGATGATAACTCCATAACTTCATCATTCGATGACAAATGAGCTTGCAGGTGCAGACACTCGTTTTCCAAAGTCCTATCCAAATTCCCGAGATAAAAAGTTATACAGTTTTTGGCTCCTTAACGGATGTCTTCAGATTCCAAACGATGTAGTTTCATAAGAAAGTCAAACTCTTTACTCTTCATAAGCAGATCTACGTCTTCGTAGCTTCTTAAATTAGTCTATCCATAATGACGTTAAAAATGGTAATTCTGAGTCTATCCCTGTCAAAGAGTGTTCGGTCTTTTCTTTCTGTGTTCGGTCTCTTTCCTTTTACTTCGTGGAACTGAACTTTACGCTTACGTTTAATTTGCATGTCATATGCAAATCTATTTTCAATAACTTTCGACTCGTAATGATCAAAGGCACAGGTGCTGGGTTTCCTTAAGTGTTCTAGGTGTGTTACCAAAGACTGATACAATTCATCGATCGTACCCAGCTCGATGTTAACAGATTGGAGAGATTTGTTTACTTTGTTGAACCTTTTCAAGGTGTCAGTTCAGACAGAGTCATTCAGAGTTCAAGTGACAATAAGCAAGTTTCCATCGAGTCTAATGAATTCAGAAGACCTGAAGCCTCAGAGCGCGTAGATGGTTTTCATTTGCATCATTCGAAATTATCTGGAGAACTGCCATGATCTCATCCCAGGAGCAACATAGACTACGGCAGGCGTCAGCTCGAGCAGACCATCTTGTCTGAGAAAGACTCTTCACGACTGTTGAATTTGACTTCAGTTTCGACAGAAAAATGTCCCATCTGTGTATTGATGCCGAAAAAAAATTATACAATGACTGCAAAATAACGAATAAAGATATAGCAGCTTGACAAGACTCGGCCGCACAAGATCCAAGAAGATTCAGTGAGTGAGCCGAACAGGGAACGAAATCAGAAGGTTCACTTGTTTTATTCTCGCTTAAATATACACCCGAATATACCTACACCCGACATATTGTTAGCATTGTCGTAAGACGGCCCCGGCAATCGGCGATATCAAAGTCGTGATTTTCAATGTCTCTAGGACGACTTTAGCCAGGTCTTTCGCTTTATGATCACAATTTGGAATGAATTTCAAAAATCGTTCGACAGGAAATCCGCCTTCAGACACATATCTAACTATGAAAGAAAGTTGATCTATCTGAGAAATGTCCGGAGTAGAGTCCACAGAGATAGAGAAATATTTGGCATGCTTTATCTCAGTCACAATTGTATTTATTACCTTTCTGCCATGATATTGATCATTTCATCGCATATTTTTGAGGAAAGATATAATTTTGTGCCACTTCCTTTGTTACCGTGGCGTTTTAGGTGTAAGACCAGAAAAAAATCGAACTCAGCCAAAAGTTCTAGGGTCATAACATAGTTCCCACTATTCTTTTATCCAAATCTTTCATGGAAACCACTAAACTTCTCCGCGTGCAGAAAGTGACTTCACAATAGCCACAATGCGCCTCAAAACCTCATGCCAGCATTTTGTGTCTTCTTCCGTTTGAAGAGCAAGACTCTTCCGCCAGCATTCTTCCTAGCTAATAGTATCGCAAGTGCTGACCTGTGTTCGTCCGAATTATGATGTTCCTTCATTCTTTGAACTGCGGTTATCCAGTCGTTGTACTCGTCATTAGCTAGTGACCCCAATTTGCCAAACATATTACAAGGGGCGCAAAACACTGTACCCTTGCTCTTCGAAAATATGAGCCAAGTTCGAGGTCGTGTTTCACCATTGCCTAATGTTCGGCAAAAAGTGACAGCGATAGATACCTAGTTTTATCGGCATACTGACGCCTTGAAGAAGAAATGTCGGCATCAATATTCTGTTTCACGCCATTTTGGACAAGAGCCAGGCTTTTGAGCTTGTGTAAAGATTCCGCCACCGGGGCTCCTAGGCTGGCAGGGCCCCTAGGCCCGGTCCTTGTAGGCCTAGGCAGAAATCCGGCACTCACCTTGCTGGTAGACCTTTAACAAGCCTAATCAAGGATTTGGTGAATTTGGTGAAAGTGTGTGAATTTTTAACCCTGACCGTCGTAGAAAACCCGTCGTACAAAACCGCTGTGGAGACTTTTGGTATTATTCAAGTGACCTATAAAGAAGACGCCATGTCACGAGCAATGATTTTTATATGGCACAAGAGGTTCAAAGATTGGCCACGGGGACATTTAAGACTATGACCAAGAAAATTTTGTGAAAGTGTATAAACTTTTGATGAAATAGGGGATGTATGAGGAACCGATCATTTTTCAAATTAGGGAGATGAAAATTAATATTTAGGCTTTTGGCAAGAAATTAAAAAAAATACGTATTTCATCGTTTTTTTGCAATATCATCGCTGAAGGGAGTAAAATAGGGGATGATTTAGGTTCTTTGTAAGCTACAATACAAATTTTTGAAAAGCAAAGTTTGTGAAGGTAAAACTGGCTATATTTTCAAAATTTTGAAGACAAATTTAGGAGGTTGAGTCAGGATAGCTGATCCTGATGGTGGATGCTCCAGATGGATTCGTAATGGTGGATGCGCAGGTGTACGTAAAGTTGTTGACTGTTGACGGAAGGGCAAAAAATTTATAAACAAATAAAATGTTTTGTCGTTTTTAAACTTATGTAATAAAACCAGTCACTAATATTTTTCTAAAGTGTGGAATTTAAAAAAACAATCTCCCTTGTGAAGAGGCACTTCGCAAAATTGGCACATATGACATGTCAAACTTTTCTTCTTATGCGCGGCACAAACGCGGCACTGTCTCTGGGGTTTAAGTTTTATGCCGCCTGTAATTAGTTTAACTAATTTATGCTTTCGGTATCCTTTGACAACCTTCCTGGAGGGTCATCCCTTCTGGGTGTAGCTGATGTACCAGGAACAGGATGCTCTTAATTCACATTTTCCGTAGTCGGTTCGCTTATCCACTCTTGCCACATTATGTAAAAATATTTTGTATTTTTTATTACAATGAGGATTTAATGTTGTATACACTCTAGAAGCATTAAATAGTGCACAGTTGACAATAAACATCACAGCTCTCTTTGTCCATTTCTTCGTACGACGTACTATCGAATAATATGATAAATATTGATCGGCGCGATCTACACCTTTCATAAATTTATTGTAATCCACTACGCATATTGGTTTCCAGATTTTTTCGTTTGTCGCCCAATCAATATTATGGCTTTCTACAATATCAGCTGAATGTATAGTCGAAATCATACGCACAGGCCTTTTTGATTGCCAACATTGTAACAAAATGTTTTGTCGCCGACGAAAGATAGATTCCCCCCTATTCAATTTCGCGTTTTTTAAACAGAGCCTCTGTTTATGCGAATAGTGCCACAACTCCGAAATCTATATTGTAGAAGTATTTCACAAGTGTCCACACTATTGTAATAATTGTCCATACATATGTGATGCCATAAGTTTACATATGGCTGAAGAAGATTCAAAATTGTGTGTTGCAGTCGATTTCCTTCACCACAGTATATTCGGAAATTACATATGTAGCCGGTTTTCGCTTCACAAACCATTCTCATGAGAATACCATATTTCGTTATTTTTGAAGCATTGTAGACTTTGAATGCTAGACGACCTCTCCATGGCATGATGCTTTCATCTAAGGACAATTCTTTATGGCGATCTCTTTCATCTTTGTCATCGTTATTGGAAAAATTCCATGAATGCCATATTTGCCTAAATCGATCCCTGCTCATTATTTGAGGAAAAATTGGAGTTTCAATTGTTTCATCTGTCGACCAGTATTCATCCCTCGTATCCTTACGAACTCTTCCCATTGGTAGAAGAAATCCGAGCATTTCTTTTTAGTTCTATCACAGATACATCTTTCCACTTTACGGACTTAGCACGATCTCTAATTAAATGTTCATTCTGTGCATGGTAGCAGTTTGTTTCTGTCGCCATATATTCAAATAAATCGTCTCCAATAAATAACTGAACCACATAAATTACATTTTCTGAATTATTTGGCATCACGAAAACCCCACTTTGTCCTAAGAAATCTTCGATAATTGGCACATTATCACTTTCCGACCAGTCCAATACTTCACCATCACTTTCTTCGTCGCTAGAAGGTATTGGCAAGGCTTTGTTTCTTCTTGGTCGAATCAATTCTTCCTCGTCACTTTCGCTATCAAATTCTGGAATCTCTGCATCGCTTGAAATTTGCGACAAATCATCTGCATAGACATCACTATCGTAATCCATTGCAAATAAAATTATTCAATTTGTATAAATATATATATATATATATATATATATATATATATATATATATATATATATATATATATATGTGTGTGTGTGTGTGTGTGTGTGCTTTTTTAAAACTTTTAATGAAATATTGTTGCATTGAAATAGTGGTACTACAAACTGATTTATTTTGACGAGATAGGCCGTTTATATACAGATAAATGTAGGGGAGGGTGAGAATAACAAATTGGTTTAAGACTCAAAATATGACAAACAATAAACCTTAAATACTGTGTAAGTTCTAAAATGAAATAATTTAACAAATATTTATGGAACACAAAGAATGAGTGGTAATGATTTATTGCAGGGCGATATCCGGATTAAATATGATAAATAATCAATAATCTCGAAAATAAATACTAAATTCATTACTCCTTTATGGCCATATGCCCTTTTTAAGCAGGTAATAATATCTTGTCCCGCTTTTAACGCACGTACTTTTAAAGGGGTACTAATACCCGGCCCGCTGATAGACAGCAGTCTGCGAAACGGGTACTAATACCCGCACCCGCCTTTAATGTGTTTACTGTGTCCAAATCTAAAATTTAATTTGAGGACTCTTCTTAATCTATAAAACAGTTTATTCTAGATAAAAAAGTAATTAAAAAACAATGAATCAATAAAATTAAAGAATGATACGTTTTTAATATTTAAAAATTATTTTTTAATAAATTACTTTAAAATAATTAATTATTATTATTATTTATTTATTATTATTATTCTTGGAAATATTTTAAATAATGATTTCTTCTAGGAAGTTTTATTAGAGAGTCAGAATTAGCTACAAAGAAATATGAAGCAAATCGCCTGCAAGGATTGAACGAGATCATAAAAATTGCAAGTAATTCTTCGCGCGAATTCTGGGTGTGTGATCCAGAAGTCCATCAGCCAGGAATAACTTACTTGGAAATAACTGAACTTCTTCAAGGCTACATCCAGAATGAAATTGATTTGAACGCAGACGGTGATTGTTGGGACGAATGTGCTACCTATCAAAACACAAAAACCTACGGATGTACCGAAAATCTTTTCTGCAAGAAGCAGCGAAAGTGCCGCGGCACGATACTGAATTGTAATTTTATAGATTCCCAGTCGGTTATATGTCCCGCAGTAAATTATATATCGATTAAAGTAAGACATATTTTAATTATATGTTATTCTGTTTTAGAATAGAACTGGAAATAGAAGATACCATTATGTTCGGTATAGGAATGAAAAAACTTTTGGTAGGGAAATTGATTGCTCTGGAAACAAGTTTGATGTAAATAGTTGGCCGTCTTACTTAGCTTGGCAATGTTCATACTGTGCGTGCCTTTGTGATGACTCTGGGCCAAATTCTGATAGATACATCAATATGTTACCTTCTTTATCGAACATCAAAAATAATATGTAAATATTAATAATATAAATCCAGCAGTCTTAGTAATTGAAACATGTTTTTTTTTCTTTAAGAATTCAGAAATTTTATGATGCATGATATTGAAATAATTGTTTAAAATAAAAACTATTTTTAGGGTTGTAACAGGATTGAGATTTACTAAACAAAATCGTATCATACATTTACAAATCCAAGAAGGAAAATTGTTACCAAATGAGAATATCGACCAAGAGAGCTTAGTCTGGGTGCCTGTAAATATGTACAATATTACAGACTCGCGTTACAAAAGTGGACAAGATTTCCAAATGTTGACATGGAAAGAGCGAGCTTTAGATTTACATGACATACACACGGATCCTGCACAATCCCAAATAGTCACAGGTAAGACAGCATAATAGAGGCGAACTGATAACAATTTGGAAAACATACACGTTTACATGTAAATTTTTATGGTAATCTAACTATGACCGAAATTGAAGAATGTCGACTTTCATCGGTGAATGTCAACACATACCAAATACGTCGGTGAAAGATTTAATATTTCATTACTTTGTTGTACATTCGGACCCTCATCGGTGTATGTCGACAATCACAGATACGCTCTGATGGAGGTCCAGAATGGAGATGCCGACAGAGAGGCAACTGGCCCTCTCCCGCCAAATCCTTTGTTCTGCTGGGAGTCAATCAGCTTTATCAGTCTTATGTTGCAATATATAAGATTTGAATCACATAATTAAGTAATTTTTGTATTACTATTATTTTCGTTTCTCATTTAGAATGTACTGTGGTTTTTAAAAAAACTGTGGTACTTACTGTGGTACTGTGTGTTTATTGGTCACTCCTCTCAGAAGGAGGGGCGAAAAAGTTACGTCACCCTTGTGACGTTTCATAGCGACTGAATTACGAAGAAGAAAATATAAATCTCCGACATGTTCGACATTCACCATCAGTGCATGGTGAATGTCGATATTCACCGGTGTAAGTCAGAAATAAGGGTATTTAGCAAATATTTCGGACATACACCAAGCGACTATGTGAATGTTGACATTCACCGGTGAAAGTCGACATTCCCCAAATTTCGGTCTTTCACAGTACAACTACACTCAATAGAATAACTATAGCACCAGTAGTTTTATATATATATATATATATATATATATATATATATATATATATATTCTACAGGAATAAGTAGCTGCTAAGATTAGAATAAAGCAATACCAATAAATCTAAAAAATGTACGAAATTAAAAAAAAAATTGTTTAATCTTCTCTAGTTTTAAAAGAAAGGCGAATTCTTATCAAGTGCACAACTATAGGACAGATCAGAAATAAATTTTATTTTGAAAAATAACAATTGAAATTAATAATGTATAGGGTAATTCATGCCTTCGACTAAAGATCTAATTGTGTCTGGTTCGATCTGCTTCCAAGTATAGATAATGGCTGCCCATAAGTCCTGAACTGTTTTGTATTAGCGGTTATCTGCATAAATCGTTCTAACAATAATTCCCTACAAATTTTCAGTGGGGTTGTTATCTAGTAGACAATCTGGCCATTCCATTAACTGAATATTGTTACCTTGAAACTAACCTTTAGCTTCTTGACTGACATGAATTCTCGCATTATCTTGTTAATAAATCCACAAATTCTTAGCTCTTTCTCCCTTTTAAAGAAATTGCAGGAGGTTAACTTCCATCACTTGAATGTACTCTGCACTGTTCATTCTGAACGAAGGAAATCCTGATTGAAGTACGCCTTCACTGCAAAAACCTCCCCAAATCATTGAGCCACCACCACCATAATTACGTTTCGAAAAATAAAGACTTTTTTTCTTTTGAAAATACCTTAAGACTAGAAAAAATGATTCACTAAACATGCAATCAAAAAAAGATATGGAATACCTGGAACCAGTTGCGATCCATGTTTCTTTGGAAAATTCCAAACGCGCTTGATTGTGCCGCATTGTAAGTTTGGGAGCTGTTTTCATTTTTTGTCTTCTTATATGGGGACTTCTGTGTTTAACACACTCATGTGTTTCTGTTTTGGACCCCCTTTCTTATTTGTGCCATACGTCTCGGGATTTCTTAAGAAATTTAAAACCTGTTTATGCGATCTTGTAACTTTGCGAGCGATTTGTCGAAATCCACATCCTTCCCCATTTAGTGCGATTATTTTTCCTATTTCAATTTCAGATAAATAAGTCCCACGTGGCATATTCTCAGTTTTTAACAAACAGATTATCGTTGATAAGTCGCAATTAATACACTATTTGCTGTTTGACAAAAACGCTACAGCATTGTTTTTCTATGCCGATTAACAATTGTATAAAGTCTACTGGTGTATACTGTACTGTAGTTATGCACATAGTGAAAATTCGATTTTTCGATTTTTCTTTTATTGTTGAATTAAATGAGGCCAGATTATCGTGAAAATTGGCAGAACTGATTAAATTTTCCCCAATTTTCGCCTTATAGTTCTAGATCTCAGACTCAATTATCAGGAAAATCCAAATTTTCTAAATTTTGGGCTGGTGCTTCTTGGTGGGTTGGCTGGTTCTTCTTCCCTTAATTGATACTGTGAGCGTTCATCTTAAAAAGCGTTTAAGTTTGTATAAGAACATTAGTCAACATTTTGTTTTTTTTTAACTCTGAATTCCGAGGGGTTGACACAAGTTGCATAGAATTTGCTGAAATCTATTAATACGAAAGGGATGGACTTGGAATATCTGCATTTAACAGAATACTTGAAAATTGTTCATATTGAAAATGAAGGAACTAAGAGTATATTGGAAATATATCATCTTTTGAAAGAAAACAAAATTGAAGATACATTTCCAAATGTAGAAATTGCATTCAGTATGGAACGTACCCAATCTCCAAATTGAAAAAAAAATGAATTAAGGAGTACAATGCTTAAAGAGAGATTAACCAGTTTGTCGCTGGTGTCCATAGAATGTGATATGCTCCAAAACATAGATTTTGAAGAAGTAATTAACGATTTTGGCAAAATGGAAATTCATTTTTTATTCTTTTCATGGAGAAGGAATGAGTGCGGTTAGTTACCATCATACTTAAAAAGATTCTAAATGTGATTTCTACATTTGCAAATGTATCTTCAATTTTGTCTTCTTTCAAAAGATGATATATTTTCAATATACTCATCATATCATTTTTCCCATCTCAAATCTAGAAGTATACCTCTTAAATCAACATCGATTTTTAATCACTATCCTGTGAATTGTAAAAGAGGGACTTTTGTGAATTAGATTACATTATCCATTCATTTAATGTGACTGTAAAGAAATAAAAATAAATATAGAACTTTGTTTATCTACTTTCTTTGCCTATTCTAAGAAAATAGTGCTTGGTCAACGTCAAAGAGGCTCCATTATCCTAATATGCCCAGGGCCTCCAATAGGTTAAAGACGGCCCTGCCAACAAGACATAAAATGTAATGAATTGTAAATCAATGTCAAAACGCCACCAAGTTAATCCAATGTTATGAAAAACATAAGAGATATTCACATTGTATTTTGGCGTTTACTCCAATACAATCATTTTAGATTTCTACATTACACAAATAAAAAATAGGTCCTTACTCATTCAAAAGTTTTGGTATCCGTATATTAATAAATATAAAATGAATGCAGCCATGACAGAAAAATCTTAAGGCTATAGATAGCCTTTCGATACATTTTGATACAATAAATATTATTGTTAATGCAACAGAATTTGAACCATAGTTGAATGGAAAATAAAATACCTGTGGCCGAGCCTGCGTGCACCATAGAGGGAACTATGATCTCATTGTCCTCCAAATATGTATTTTTTATAGTAATTGTTTTTATTATAATTATCTATATAGTTTTATTCAGTTTATTCGTTTCTGTGCGCATAACCAAAATGAATTATTTATGTTTACACCATTTCATTTCAGTAGTCCCAAAACAATTAAACATTCTTATAAATTTTTAAGTGTATTGAGAAATTTACTTTTAAACTGCTTAAAATTTTGAAAGAAAAACTAATAAACATAATTAATAAACTAAATTAATAATATTATATATATATATATATATATATATATATATATATATATATATATATATATATACATAAATTAATAATCTAATAAACTTATTAATAAAAATTGTTCTTTTATATGGCGTGAATGAATAAGTAATAAACCATAAACGCTATAATAGCCCTAGGTAAAGTTAAAAGCCCCAGTTTAATGCCAAACTGGGAAGGGAAGAATCTTTTGATGACCTTATTGGAAAGCATAGTAAAAAACATGAGGAAACATTACTACAGTCTAGGTTTAACACACTTCGTATCCATGTGCGTAGCTAGAGGGGGCAATGGCCACTCTAGAAACGTCTTTGTCCACCTTAGAAAAATCGATAGTATTGAAGAATTACTTACTGTTTAATCGCTTTTTAATTTAAGTTTCAATACCAGTCCTCATATACAATCAGTGGCGGCTCGTGGATGGTGTTTGTGGGAGAGCTGGAAAAAATTATAATAAAAATTCACTACGAGTTGAAAAACCCGCATTTCCATTGATACATACAGAAACATTTTTAATTTAGTGACAACCTGTTAACCAATTATGCTTCATATAAATGTTGAAATTAAATTTTCGGTCATAATTATTTGAACGACTTTGTGACACTGGACAAATATTTAAATCTGGAGTTAACCGTCCTAATGATTTAATTTCAATTTTTTCTTGAAATTCCAGTCGTGCAAAGTTGATCTTTTGCAAATGCATAATTGAATTTTTTGCTTCGTTCATTTCTATAAAAATTTAATTAAAATTAAATTCAATAATTAAATTCAAAAATAATTATCTTACTTTCTATGTGTATAGCTAAGAACCACTTATTTATTAATACTTTGTTTTAAATTGTCCACTTTTCAATTGTTCACCAATTAATTGTTCAGTTAAGGTTCTTTGCCGTTGCCGAAACTCGAGTTCTTAAAAACAACCTCATAAAATGCCTAAAATACAGTGAGCAGATTGTAATATTTGCAGCCCACGATATACATATTACAAAAACGTATATCGCGAGTGGGGGTAACCAGCTCAATACACGCGGCGAGACTCCGTCTGCACTGACTGCAGCCCGAGATATGAATATACAATGCACTAAATTACACAATACACACATACAGAGCGCCTATCGATGTATTTATTACCTACAATTAAATATACTACGAACGGAAAAATATGTTTTTGGAAAATAATTGTATACTAATGGAATAGTTTATAATAAATAAAAAAATGTTTTCATTTTGGCGGGAGGGCTGCAGCACTGCAGCCCTTATGGGCGAGCCGCCACTGTATACAATTATAAATTATATGAGGACTGGTATTGAATCTTAAATTAAAAAGCGATTAAACAGTAAGTAATTCTTCAATACTATCGATTTTCTAGGGTGGACAAAGAAGTTTCTAGAGTGGCCATTGCCCCCTCTAGCTACGCACATGGATGCGAACTGTGCTAAACCTAGACCGTAGTAATTTGTTTCCTCCTGTTCTGTTTTTCCTCAAATTTTTCCAAAATCTATATTATCAAAGTCTTCTCTTGTTTCTCGTCTCTGGCACAGTTTGCAAGTACGTATGCTAGAGTTACGGCTTACCACGCGAGAAAAGTGTGAGTATACGAAAGGAGCCGGCCACCGCCGCACTATGACCCCCTCGAAAGAGTCTCTACCACTTAAAATTTTTCGAAAATAAACTCGTTTCGAAAATGGACTCGTACTATACGAATGTTTGCGTCGAAATTGCGAAGAGACAATTTTGACTAGTTTGAGAGAAGAAAGAACAGGTGTGCACTTGTTCGACTATTGTCATTAGTTAAGAAAGACGCCACATAGTAAAAAGAAGAATGAATGAACTGCATTATTATCTAAGAGGTGAGCAACTGATATAGAAAACGTATGAACCCTACGTGGCACTAATTCCGACCACTTTCTGGCCCGAGTTCAGGTGAAAGTAACCTCACAAAATCTCAGAAAAACGTAAGACATAAGTGGTGCTCACAGCGGCAAAGGAAATAGTCGGTGAACACAACCCTGAGCTACACGTAGACTGATTGGACGATGAACACTGATCGTATGAAGTATACTGATCGTATAGATCGTATGAAAGAAGCAAAACTAATGTGCCTGCAAAGAAACACGAGAGCGAAAACGACACTTTACAACAAAAAGTGTGCAGGCCGTAAGGATGTGCAGTAATAAGAAACGAAAGCAGAAAATGCAACGAAAACCTACGAGAACAAACGCAATAGTATCGATCGGGATTATTCGTGCACCCCATCGTGCAATGATAGTCAAGGAAGGAAACCTACTATCAGAAAAAACCGAAATAATAAAAACCCTCATATACAAACAAAGAAAACAATATGGACTGCTCCAACTACAGAGGAATTATCAAATCGAATATAGCTTACAAAATCATATCATACGTACTATATAATAGAATAGTTTTGTACGCCGAAAAAGCTGTAATAGCTAGGAGACAATGTGGCTTCGGACGCAATCGATCTATGTCGGACCAAATTTTTCTCATGGGGAAAAAGGAGATTAAGGGATATATACTGTCTGCTGTGTTTTAACCTTTTTCAACCTTCCCTTAGAAGCAGCCATCCGCAAACTGCAAATCTCCGGCCATATCGATTTAAGATCAACCCAACTTTTCGCCTACGCCGATGCTATAGCCATAATTAGCCGTAGTAAGGCAGCGTTAAAGAAAATATTTGTTACACAGCAAGCGGAAGTGGAGCGACGGCGATTACAAATCAATGTAGGAAAGAGCAAATATATCGAAGTGAAAAGAACGGCAACCCAGAATAGGGACAATCTAAGAATACGCTACTAATGGATGATTTTTTTGCTATTTGGTTTTTCAGTGTAATTTTTTTCGGTGTAAAAAAAAGATTCGTGACATGTGGCAATGTAAAAATGTTCAGTAAGGTATGCCATTTCAACATGAATAGATTATCAAAGGGACAAAGCTGCAAATCATTGAATTTTATTATCAAAATTCGTGCTGTGTGAGAAATGTTTCGTAAATTACGTCAATTTTATGGTCGTTATAATCGACCCGCCGAACTTTATTAGACATTAATCCACCAACCCGTATGCGAAGAGTGTTTACCGAGGAAAATATTGCTGCTGTATCGGCCAGTGTCAATAAAGATCGCAATATGTCAATTCGTCGCCGTTGTCAATAATTGGGCTTGGGTTATTCGACCACCTGGGAAGGACCATATGAAACCATACAAAATACAGCTGCTGCAAGAACTGAAGCCAGGTGACGTACCACAACGTCGTTTGTTTGGTGAATGGGCCTTAGGAAAGCTGGATGAAGATATAATTTTCTTTGAAAAATTGTTTTCAGCGACGAAGCTCATTTTTGGCTCAATGGGTAATCAATGGTCAACAAACAGAATTGCCGAATTTGGTGTGAAGAGCAGCCAGAGGCAGTTCAAGAGCTGCTAATGCATCCTTAAAGGTACACTGTTTGGTTCAGTTTGTACCCCGGGGTCTACCGTACTTCTTCAAGAACGATGAAAATCGCAACGTTACAGTCAATGGAGTAAGGTACCGCGCGATGATTATCGAGTTTTTGTTGCCCAAAATGGAAGAATTGGACTTTATTGACTTGTGGTTTCAGCAAGAAGGTGCCACATGCCAGACGGCACGTGATACCATGAACCTATTGGGAGGCGAGTTTGATGAGCAATTAATCTTACTTTTTGGAGCAGTCCATTGGCCGCCAAGGTCATGCGATTTGACCTCACTAGACTTTTTTGTGGGGATACGTGAAGTCTCTCGTGTACAGGTACAAGCCAGCCACAATTCCAGCTCTGGAAGATAACATTAAAGCTGCCATTGGTGAGATACCGGCCGATATGCTGGAAAAAGTATGTCAATATTGGAGCTCACGGATGGACCACCTACGGCGTATCTTTAAAAAGTAAATGGCAGTCATTCATATATCGCCGCAAATAAATATTTCAAACACTTTTGCAAATTTTCTGTTTTTTCAATTATCAAAACCCAAACGGTTTAAAAATCACCCATTACTTCGAACACTCACACGTTTTCATTTTCTGGTCAACATAGAGAACTCGGTAACAGATGAAATTAAGACCCGTATCACAAAAGGCAAAAAATGTTACGCATATTTAAAATTAATGAAATCCAAAATAATAGTTCATACGAGTGTGAAGCCTGAAAATTGTCCATCGCCGACTCTAACCAACTTCTAATCTTCGAAAGGAATATATTACGAAGAATTTATGACCCAAGAACTCAAGCGACTTATCAAAGGATCGAACATAGGAAGATTCATTAAAAGCATGAGAATGGCTTTGATGGGTCATGTACAGCGAATGAAAGAGGATAGAATGACAAGGAAAATAACACAATGGAAGCCAACGGGATCAAAGCAAAAACAGATTCGTGACATGTGGCAATGTAAAAATGCTCAGTAAGGTTTGCCATGTCACCATGAATAACAAACAAACGAACAAAGCTGCAAATCATTGAATTTCATTATCAAAATTCGTGCTGTGTGAGAAATGTATTTCGTAAATTACGTCAATTTTATGGTCGTTATAATCGATCCACCGAACAGGCTATTCAAGCTGTTGTGACCAAATTTCGCAACAGTTTCACTTTATTGGACATTAATCCACCAACCCGTATGCGAAGAGTGCGTACCGAGGAAAATATTGTATCATATGTATTATATTGGAGGAAGACAGAGGATGCGTGGAGGAAGACAGATGCTGAGAAACAAGTCATACAAGTAATGCGACATACAAGTCATACAAGTAATTGTAGTCTAGAGAGCAAAATGTAAGAACATCGTTGATGTTGATGATGAAGGCTAAAAAACACTCACGGTTGTGACGCCACAAAAGAAAAAGAATTTATTCCTTTATGGTTCGATAATATGTATAATTTTATAACTAATTCAAATAAATAAATTGAAAATAGTCTTAATATTTGTTGATAATAATCAAGAGATTGATTAAACAAATTAAGCAAATAAAAATCTAGTGTATTCAATAATGTATTGAATATAAATATATTTAAGTATAGTCCAAAAATATATCAATATTTACTAAAAACTACCAAAATATTTACTATTCCTTGCAAGTTTTTTTAACGATTCTTTCAGGTGTACGATTTCGTAGAATAGGTTATCATCTGAATTTGGAAGTTCAATTTACTCACTATAACTTAACAACCGGAGAACTCTTTCCTAATAACACCGAATGGATTGGGAATTACAACACGGAACAAAGCAAAGAAAACCCAAGGTAAGATCTTTTGGCAAAAATAGCAACAATATTAATTATATAATGCATTTTCAGAGAATTATTAGATTTGGAGAAATTGGATGTTCCAACAAGATCTAAACCTTCACTACCAGACTCAAAATCTAATCAGTTCATTATGTTTACAAATTCGGATTGGGAGAAGGATGTGGCCCAAACGACGGTTCCGTTTTTGGATGCACAAGATGTTACGCCTAGACAAGCAGTGCCATTGAGTGGAGTGGGATTATATCATAAAGGACGAAAGGGTTTTGGTGGATTCGTTGCCCCAAGGATTTTCACAATGGATATTGTTGATAATTTGAAAAGATTTTTGGTGAACAATAGTTAATATTTTGTATATAGTTCATGTCTTCTGACAATAATAGTTTTTAACCAAAAATAATATGCTAATACTACAACCTAATATCAGGTTAATGGTATATTTTATGTTTAGATTTAGTTTTTTTACTTACATTTGATGAATGGTGTGATTTTGTTATTGAGATTTTATAAGAAAGTTTTTTAATAACCTAACAACATTTGTTATTTGTATTTGCATGTTTATATTTAGTATAATTTGAGAGCTGAATTAAATCGCAACTTAAAGGGTAAATAGGCGGCTCTCTACTTTCATATGACTACGAAAGTTAAATTGTACAAAAGTAAAGAAATATAAATAAAACATTGATAAGTACATTTTAAAATATGAAATTGGTATTTTTTAATTGAAAGTATAATTTGCCAATAACTATTGCCAAACACTTTTTCAAGAAATGTGTTTGTGATGTTGTTGAGCCTAAAAATTATGTTTTGTTGGTCAAAGCAACTAGGGTTTAAGTGCAATGTTTTGAAGAAAAAGAATTTCCCATTGTTGAGCAGTTATTTTCTCCCGAAATTAGTTTATGGTTGCAGACCAAGGACAAGTCCGTTCCTGACGAGCGGGCTAATTTATCTCACCTAAGCAAAACTTTGGGAACCTTACTTTAGATCAATGGTTCTTAACCTTTTAGTGATAAGAGACCATTTGACAAAATGTCGGTCTTGCCATGGACCATCAACTGTTTGGAGGTAATGGACAGTAAATGTACGAGTATAAAGGGTTGTTCTATCTATAGTAAGAAGAGTATAGAAGCAGTACATTATTTTAATGCGACTTTTGTGACTGCATACTCTATACTAACTTCTGAATCCTTAGTTTAGTGCTTATCAAAGCTAAACGCATGTTTAATTATCAGAAGCGCCGAGAACCCCTGCTCGCATAGATATGTCTATTAAACATTTCAAGAATCTTTGGGAAAGAAATTGCTTTTTTGGCTCTAAAAATCTCTGAGATTAATTCCTGTCTGGAATGTATCTTTTAAGTTAATATCGTATGCTATTTCAATCTCTTATTGATATTCAGTAGGAACCTCAGAAACGTCGACAATGAAAGGATTGTGGATCAGTTTCCTTTGTCCTCGCAGTCATGAAAATAGCGAGTTAATTCACTTTTTAAATTTATCAAACGGAGTGTAATGTTCTTTCGTATTTCTCCTTTATTCTCGGCATACTGTACGGTCAACAATTTGCACCGTCTCAAATGCAGAAAAGTTTTGCATTAAATTGTAGAAATGCACCAATTTACTTTCTAAAACTGACACACAAGGGTTCCTAAACTCCATATCTACCATGCTCTCTTGAAGATAGTTGTCTCTACTCGTCCCCCTGATGATTTCAATATAATATTTATGTTATATTTTGAATATTTCGGGGGGGTTTGAACCCCCAAACCCCCCCTCTGGCTACGCCCATGCTGTGAACTTTTGAGAACACTTTTGAGAAAAACTGTGCGTTTTTTGACATATTATCCTGCACCTCGACCATAGTTCTGGAGTACTTGACCAATTTTGCAGAAAGTCCTGCAAAAATTGCGATTTTACAAACAAATGATTTTTGGAAAATGCAATAACAGTTCTATTCGCAGAATAAGGAACCCTTGATTTTGAAAATTTCTTCTGTTCCCGAAATTTAATTTCCCAAAAGTTCTGTTTGCAGTTCCCGATAGAACTCCTAGATTTCTATCGAAAATCCTTATAACTTTTTTCGGTTAAGTTAAAAATTGGAAAGATATGCGAAAAATTAGACTTCACCGATGCGACGAGGTAAAGAAAAAATTCGCGCAATAGTTTTGTTTGCAGTTCCCGGTAGAACTCTTAGATTTCGTAAATGGTAAAATATGCGGAAAATTCGAACGATTCGACGAAGTGAAGAAGAAAAATCGAGCAATAGTTCTGCTTAGTTCCCGGTAAAACTCTTTAAGTAAAAGAATCATAGTAGAAAGAGTTCTACTGGGAACTGAAAACAGAACTGTTGCGCGATTTTTTTTAATTTTCGTTCAAAACCATGGATCCCTTATTATTGCAAATATCTTTTGAATTAAGGTTTTGATGAAAAAATGTCAAAGGGATCTTCCATAGAACTCAGATGCTGCTGTTCAGATTTGCGAATGGAACTGTTTTTGCAATTTTCAAAATTTTTTTTTTTGCAAAATAGGTCAAGTACTCCAGAACTAAGGTCGAAGTGCAGGAATATGTCAAAAACGCACAGTTTTAGTGGTTGAAGTGGTTTAAGTGGTTGCTAGCTCACTTTTGGAATTTTCCATTTTTTACGCGAAATTCTACAGAACTATTGAAATATTGCACAAAGTACTCTAGAACTATTTTATGTTTACCAGGAAACTCCGATGTAATATTATATTTTTGCAAATTCGGTTGCTAACTTCACAGGACTCCAAAAGCTTACTGCTTTTTTGGATTTGGCATTCAATTTCGCCTGGGTGCAAGAAATCATTTGGGACCCTAAATTAGAATTAGTTTGATCATTGTCTAAAATCACAGATCTACAATAATAATGTTTACGATAAAATGTTCTTTTCGTTATAATGACAACGACACGATTATTATCAGGTTTGTATGTGCAAGAGTACATTTTAGTTCTTGATCATATTGGTCACTCAATCAGGGGGCCTCCGTACATAGCATGCGTCACATTACCCAAATGGTCGGCCTTGCTAATGAGACACTGGTTGTTCGCTGGACGTAACACACAGATCCCTGCACCTGCAGATCTCACAACCTTGTAATTTGAGAATGGCTTCGCGGACCACTTCGGGAGCTTCCAGGGACCACCGGTTAAGAACCACTGCTTTAGACAGACAAGAATATGCATTTAATACTAAACAAGCAAGCTTTAAAAAAGACCAATAAAAGTAGTTATATTCTCTAATTATCATTAACTATGGTAGGTCAAAATCTAATACATTTGGACTGCAATAATACCTATAAATTATCACGAAGAACCCCTTATAGTTCACATAATGAAAATGAATAATGTTATGGATAAATTTTATTAAAAAACGTGCTTTGATTTTTTTTCAATATATTTTTCAAAAATTAGATGGCTTATTGTTATAAAAAAAAATCGCAATATCGATTCATTGCAACAAGTCATCGTGTATTGGTATGTGACTTAACATTCTTAATAGGTGTTACGAATTATTTAAATTTAATTTTAACTATTTTATAGAACACATTATACACAACTTTTGTACGAATAATTTTTCGATAAAACGCATCCATAAAAAAATAATTTCGAATCGACTTTTTGATTGCTAAAAATCAACTGAAATTTTAATAAAAACTTGAGGGCATGTTCCTGTAGGCCCAAAAAAAACTTACTTAAAAAAATTGGCGCTGCTCTTGAATCTTTGAATAGGTCTCATGTCTATTTCGACTGGCCTATTTATGAATTTATTATATTTCTTTAATTTGAAATTGTTTAATTTTTGAAACGTTTTAATAAATATTTTGTAATTATTCTCATAAATGAAACGATTCTGTCAATAATTAGTACAGTATAATCTTGATAATCCGACACATATGGGACCAAACCACCGCCGGATTATCAAAATTTCCGGTTTAGCAGGAGTAAAACAAAACAATAACAATTTAACATATTTTATGTACAATTGTATTTCAGAAAGAATAAAATATGTATCTATATAGGTAAATGTGTACATACAAAAAATATGTACAAACTTAGTACAGATAGTAAGACAATTGTAGAATGGAATTAGTTCGGTCAAAATCGCCAATCAAGTTTTCAAAGTTAAAAGCAGAATGTTGTTGGCCAGACCTCTTAAGAACATTGGATGGTGTCATTTTTGACTTTTAGCTGTGCGCTAGTTTTATATCAGGCGCGGGGCAACGGAAAGAAAAGACACGTGTTTCCCCAGAGCTGATTACTGAGCGTACCGGATTAACCAACCGCCGGATTATACTGTATACATTTTTGTCGTCCATTCGTCCAGTCGTTCATATTTTTAAAAGTTTATTAGCTAACCAAGATTTTATTTAATGGGTCTCTATCATTCGATGCTAGTGTATAGTCGAAATCATCTTACGTCTCTTTTATCTTTCGATATATGTATTAGAACTTCACCTTTTCTACGGAATTTGTATTCTCCGTTTTTCAACTTAATTTGTTTTAGATCGTTGGTAGCCCGCGGTTTTCTTTCACTTATTATTTCATTTATTGTTTCACAAATTCTACACTCAGCATCATACACAAATGAGCCGTATTTTGTAATCTTTCTTGGGTTGTACACTCGGAAACTTGTTGGACCTCTGTACTTTTCTCTGTACTATTCATGGCTTCATCCAACGAGAGATTTTGTTTTGGTTTATAGATTTTATCAAATTTGTCTAAAAAATATTGTATTATTGAATCTACTTTGAAAAGTCGATTTGCCTCCTCAGGCATTGCATTATTATCACAAAAATATAGTGATTGTAGTATTTGCCTGAATTTTACCATAAATCGGTGTTTCCATGTGCGTATCAGTAGTGCAGTAATCGTTCACATTATTTTTCCTGACTTGTCCCATTCTTCTTCTTCTCGCGGATGGGTCACTTAGGACCACACGGAATTAACGTATGTTGAGCCTTCCTCCTTGCCCAATAGCTCCTCATATGCATGGATTGTTGTAGTTTCTGTTCCTCCGACCATGCACGTCGTGTTGGTTTCTTCTGATCTTCCTAAAATCCCCTTGTGTGAACAAAATTCCTGATTACATTTCTATTCAACAGATCTGGTCATCTCCACTAGGTCGCTCTCCACTTGTTTGTACCACTTTGGTCTTGTTCGTTTGTTAAGTAAGTAAGTCTCGTATGATTCATTCTTTCCATATGGCCCAAAAATTGAATTCGTCTCATTCTCATGGTATCAGTATGTTTAGAATTTTTTTTTAGAAAAGTCGTGTCCTGTGTACGGCATGCCGAGGGTAGTGCGGATTCGTACCGTTCCCGCAGTTAGGGACTTACTCTTTGCGTTTAAATACGGTTCCCGCAGTGTGTAGTAATTTTATTTTCTTAATCGGTAACGAAAATAATACGGAATGCAGTTCTTGGTAGGCTTAGCATACGTCCGGGATTATTAATGAAAGGCTGGATAGTCCTGTTTTATGCGTTTTTTTAGGGGCTGCAATGAAATGATGCAAGCGGATTAGTACGGTTCCCGTAGTTTGGGCCAAACAAATTGATTACGCTGAAATCAAGTTTTGATATGTCTATTACATTTTTAATAGTGTATATGACAATTATAATACAGCGTATGAGTTGATTTCCCATAGTAAGTACCAAAAAAATGCTTGCGTATTAATCCGGTTCCAGTACACGGGACACAATATTTTACGGCTTTATCCGGTTCCCGTAGCGAAAGGGTTAATTGGGGGCCCTGAGATCTTTCGCATAATTTTCCTTTCCTTAACACTTATGTCAATACCCAGTCGTTACTACGTTGTTCAATACCCGGGTACCCGCCTGGGTTTTACATTCAATAAAATAATTTTAATACCCGCAGACTTTCACATTACAACTCGGGATTACCCATAGAGTATTCCACTACCCGAAAAACCCTATTTCTATAAATAAAACCGCTGGGTGGGCAAAGTATGGGATCAAAATACGCCAAAAATTCATATCCCTTGAAAGGTCAAATTTACACTGGCAAAATAACAACTGGCCGTGAAATAAATCAAGACGAAAGAGTGGAAGAGAAAAAAAGATTTAGCTGCAAAATATAAAGGATCCGGAAGAAATATTACAATGGATAATTTTTTTACTACTTTACCTTTAGCAAAGCATTTATTGTATGAAACCTAACAATTGTAGGAACATTGAAAAAAAAAATACATTCTAGTAGACATGCTAGCATCTAAAGATCGTGAAGAATTGTCTTCTCTATTTGGGTTTCATGAAAAAGTTACTCTATGCTCTTATGTTTCTAAAAAAAAAGAAAGTTGTTCTTCATACTTCTCTCTACGATGCTCTCAGATTTGATATAATGTTGTAGGATCAAGTCATTTTTGTTACCAGGATGTCGATAAAAAAACGGAGAAAAAACGCGAAAAACTTGTAAAGAATATAACAAAACCAGTTTGCGATGAACATTCAAAAGCAATTTTTAGTTGTTTAAGTTGTTTCACAAAGTTTAAGTTTAAGTAGTTGTTTAAGTTTTATAATAAAATTAATTAAAAGTTAAATAAATCCGTTTATTTATATATTAAGTCATATTTTTTATCCCTAGAAATAAGTTAAATTATTTATTTATATATGGGTACCCGGGTATTGAACAACGGGGTATTTGACTTTAAGTCCAAAAATTTTATATATTTTTTTGCACATTTTTTTGATTATTTATGTATATGAATCGATGTCAATAGACTCAAATAACGAGGCTCTGAAAGGATTTGACGATTTTTCGTTAAATAAAAAAGATATGTATCTAAGAACATGCAAAAGGGTACCCGTGTATTGACAATCTCTAATTGTCCCATTAATATAATCAAAGCTAAAAATTCTTGACTTCGGTTATCGTTGTATCTTGCCTCTGCTTCGTGTTTTTATACATTTATATTTATGCATGCTTTGCATTAGTATCTATATGTCTCTGATACCAATAATTGAAAAAAATCCTCACCAATAAACAAATCCACCACTTCTGAAATATTTTTTGCATTGCTTATTAACACCTTAACACCAGAATTTCCTAAAAAAACTTCGCTTTCACTTTCACAAAAATCGCTTTCACTTTCTTCATCATTTTCAACCCCAGAAAATATATCGGCACATACCTCATTACATATATTAATGAATTCAAAGTCGTATTCTATTATAACGTAAGGTAAACAATTAAATAGATTAATGAATTAATTCGTTAGTTAATTATTGCAGAGTATAACCTAACTTGTAAACTCTTATGTTGTAATGTGTCTTAGATATTTACCATGACATTTACAATCAAATCAGAAAACGTACTACTACTAGTACGACGTAGTACTACTAGTAGTACTACGTCGACAGCGCCTAGATATCGGATAAAAAATGACGTACTACTACTTCAACTGCTACGAGATTTTAAATGAGAAAGTAAACAAGCAAGCTTCGAAAGGCCAATAAAACTTATCGTATCGTTTCATCACCTTCAGTTTAAGATAGTTATTTAATTCATATGTATAAAGGAACACAAAAGGAGAAAATAATAGTCAAAGCTATATCCAGCATGTTTTTGCATTCTCTCCTCTTCTTAATATATAATTCATCCTTTATATTATTCACAATAATAATCTTAAGAAACTAACAGTTTGTCAAATGTTTATATAATAAATTGAAAAAATCTATTATCACAAGCATTCATTTCTTTGCATAAGACTCAAAAAACGGAAATATTTTGCGACTGAAAAGCAATCAAAAAAGCCATTTACCTTAGAAGTATGACAGCTGAATGCAAAAAGAATACTTAAAAAAACTTATTACCCGTCAACGACTGCCAAACAATACGAAAAACTATTAATAGTATGAGCAAAAATAATAATTAAGTTAAATTACATTACAGAGTATAATTGATACGAGAGTTGTACAAAGATTTAAAGAATTAAATTAGTTTTTTTGTTTGCTAAATTAAATAAAAAGAAATCAATATATGTCTTAAAAAATACTATTACAAAATATACAATTAAATATTTTATATAAAACGATTTTTTTCAACAATTATTACATCAAACTCTAATATTATTTTATACATATATATATATATATATATATATATATATATATATATATATATATATATATATATATATATATATATATATATATATATATATATATATATATATATATCGTAAATATTTATTACATTACAAATATAAGGACTATTTATCATATAATAAGATATTTACTATATATTTTTTTGATAGACTCAGTTGATTCGATAGCCTTAGAAAATAAATACAGGTTCTTAAACTGGGTCTATTCAATATAACTAGACTTTACCTACTTTTCATGTTAAATATTCAATATTATTTATATGCAATATCTCTCCAATTTAAAGTTTTGCTAAAAAATGATTTATCATTTAAGATAATAAAAACAATCGTTTGCTTAATATCAATCATATATTCCAAGTCATCATAATTATAAATAATATTTTCTATTGTGGCTATCGATCGAGTTTCAATTTTTCATTTAAGTCTTGTTTATATATTTTTATTTTTTTTAAGTTTCCTCTTTTATTCAAATAAATCCCAATAAAAAGAAATCCATATTCGAATTTATAACCGATAAAAAAGAAATTCGTCCTAGAATAATCCAGATAATTACAGTGAGAATTCTGGATTAAAAAATTTGCCTTCTAGAAAATTACTTTCATTGCAGAAAATAATAGGCCATATTGTTTATAGTAATCCGCAAGCAAGAAAAAGTGTACAAATACAAATAAACGTTCATTGGACTAGATTAAAAAGAAAAAATAAATTAAAATAAAAAAAAAATCTTCGCTAAGACAATTAATAAATTGTTTTGAAATCCAATTCGCACAGCCTATGAAGAAAATGATTTAAAAAATTATACATATATGCTGTTAAAAAATAATTAATTTAATTAAATGTCTTTCTTTTTCTTAGTTCTTTTCTTTGTTTTTAAAGCGCATCTCTATGCCAAACCCATGTCTTCTTCGTATGGTCAAACCTATGCGCCAACCATTGTTGTTCCAATAATTGGTAACGATCCTTACTCAAATATAAAGGTTTTCCTCTTCTATAAAAATACAGAAATAATTTTGATAAATAACTATATATGAAATAACTAATCAATAAATGATTACTTACTTAAGATCCCTATCTTCCTCCTCGAAGTCATCTAGATAGAGAGAACCCCAAAGACACGCCCGTCGGCCTCTAATCACAATAATATAAGTAGAAGTTACCACTAGGAACACACCAGTCCCCGCCCCACATTCCAATGAATGTGCGACTGCTTCACAAACATTTTGCTGTTTACAACAATTTTGTTTTAGACAAACTATTGTTCCACAAAGTAGGCAAATACTAGTTTCCCCTGGAACCGAATGGCATTGACTACAAGCCCTTTCATGGTAGTAGGTAAAGATTTTTTCGTATTCACGAGGTAATTGGAGAAGACGTGGCGGTTGCCAAGTAATATGCTGATCAACGAGGAAGCTGCGAGCGGCGATTTGACTTTTACGTGCGTATGTCGCCAATTGGCTGCACCAAGTGGTAGGCGTAGCGCGATGAACATGCGCGTCGGTATCCAACGGCCAATTTAGGGCTACAGCAGAATTAAAACAGCCCCAATCCATTCCTTCTGTAACTAGTTCCAGGTAATAGACCAATCGAACGAATTCCGATTGAGGAGCACGAATATCTGGCAATGGTTGGTTGTATATGTGATGACGCAAGAGAGCGGCGATACGTAAATATGGCAAGCATAGTTTTTGAACCTACATAAAAATCAGTATAATTAATTACAAAATTTATTTTCACATAATGCATGCGGGAACATATAATGCAGTGATGGTGAACCTTTTTTCGTGTGAGCCAAAAGTTGCCTAAAATCCGACTACAGTGGGAGTCACTGTGTATGTTACAGTTAAATTATTAGTTGATGTATATTTTTACGTAAATTTTTAGACGAAGTATCAATTAAATAATTAGATGGACACTATATCTAAAGCATACAATACCTAGATAGTGTATACATTACCGACGAGGTATTGGTTGCTTGAATGTGATTATCGTTAATAATCGTTAATCTAATTGATTAATCCAAAACAATTAAGATTATTATAAGATGCGGAACCACAACACACGAATGTAAGGCCATAAAACGAACAAATGTAAGATTATATTTAGCGAAAACCAACAAAATTAGTTTACCTGTACTGACAACTATATGTCGATAACACAAAAATATAAATCTTAAATTTAAAATTTTAAAGTAAAATAATCAATCTTATAGTAAAATATTCTTATGAATATATTACTAAATATATAACTAAATTTCAATTGAGTGTATAAATTATCTAGTGAAACTATTTATAAAATCATTTATGTATACTTTGTCTAAATGGTCTAGTTAACGTTAAACGCATACGTTTAGTATGCGTTAGTGTGTTATATGTACTAGTGATTGTATACATTGGATAAGTCAACTGTTACATACATATTATAACAAAGTGGCAGTCTCAGTTGATGTACGATACTTAACCCAATCGAGACGACGATTTTTTTCGAACACGGTCTCCAGGAGCGATTTTTTTTCTTTATAAATCACTCAATTCGTAAGTGAATTCACATAAATAAGATCATTTCACACCATGTGTGCAGCTCGCTCCTTGGAAAATTTAAATAACTAAATAACTGATAATTGAACTGAAAATTAAAATAACTGATAATTGCACATTACTGTCATTGCACACACGGTGTGCAGGCCTCGGTCTTAAAGCCTCGGAAATCAATTGCATACACGACGTGCAATCGGTACAAAGCAAAGGCAATCGGCGTGCAAGTACAAAAGAGGTTTAATTTGACCGCCACGTTTGTGAACAAAATCTAATCGCACCCGCATGCAACATAGTTATTTACAGTCGAAGTTACTTACTTGTTGTTCTAATGCGACTAAGTTGACGTAGTTATTGCTGCACCCAGCGCCATCGTCTTCCATGTAGAGTTCGGTTTGGCCTAAAGCGTTGTTTATTAGCGACAAGGCAGCGGCCAAAGAGTCCACATGACTCTGAGATGCACCCTCGCAGGCACTTGCTCTCTCCGCCCCCGTTAGTCCACATGAAATTTGAGCTACGACTTGGTAATATACCAAATTATAAACCATCTTGACTACCGTTGTAAAATACGCTAAACAAAAGAGTAAATTTTTAGGTAATATATAAAACTTATACCGTTGCGTGAATCAAATATATGATTATGAATGAAAATAAAGGATGTCACGAATTATAGCACACCATCTTGAAATATGAAGAAATGAATAAAATAATTTTCACACCTGTTGTCTTTTTGTGTATAGAAAATGTCTATTGATGTCACATGATTGATTGATGAACACATGATATCTGTAGAGTTTATTTTACGTTTTATTTTCATTTGAAGAACTTACTTTGATCTAAATGTAAAGGCAGTAGAAGGACGAATTGAAGCAGGAGTGCTACGGGGTCCCGCAAGAGCAAAGGCACCTCTCTTTCAATAGGCGCCACGGCGTTTGGTGTTGAAACCCTGCAAAGCTGTTGAAACGTCATCCATGCCGGCCAGAGTACCAACACCCTTGCATGAACCGCCAAAACATGCAGCAGCGGCACTGAAAATAATTAAAAAATTCAATCTAACACTTGTTACATTATATATTTTATTTATAAAGTAGTATATTGTATGTTTTATTGTCTTCTTTGTTAGTTTTCTTAATCAGCGTTTAATTTCTTGTTGACTATTTTTTCGCCACATCTGGCGGGCTAGTCAGAAATTTAGTTCACAATGTTCATATCTAGTTTATCAATACTTCGAATGTAACATGCTTCTACCAGCTTTCGTAAACGTTATTCCTATTTTTATCTATCTGTTTCGTATTGAACAATGAATCTTATTTGAATGTTTTTTTTATCTCACACAAACTGTCGTATATTGCGTGACTAGTTTCCATCTAGTCTCAGTTCAGTCTACATAATTTTGTCTTTCTAGATAAACATTAAGAATAACATGACTCCACAAAATTACCTATACAATCACGTTTTGGCAATAGAGGATTGGCGGGTTCTCCAGTGAGAGTGACAAGACTGCCGCCTCTCTGAACGAGTTCTACTTCGAGATTGGTCCGTGCAATAGACGTAACAAACAGAAAAAGACTCTGGTGGGACGGTTTGTCGGTTTTTAATTTGAACATGGGTTTCAGGTGAGTACTGCTCGTCATATCTTCCATTGCTTTGCCCATTGCCTCAGACAAATTCGACGTACTCTGAAATAAGATTATATTAAAAGATAAATCCCGATTTAGAAAACGGTGACTATATGCTTATTACATACAAGATTAATATATTGTACAACGCTAAAAGAAAATACTGACTGGTGTTTGTTTGTTTTCCCTGAGAAAGTCGCTGAGTTCGTTGAGGACATCGGCCATACCGGATGGGCGAGAACAGACCATTTGAGAACAATCACCTAATTGTGGCGAGAGAGGCAAAACTGAATTGGCTAGTTGTCGACATAGTGGACACAAATATTCACCCCTGAAATTTATTAAATATATATTTATTCTCCCTAATTCAATCAGTCTATACAATCTCGTCCATTATTTTATGACATGAAGCCTAAAATTAAATATATTCATCTTACTTGTCGGGCGCTAAACTCTGTTGTCTTTGTTGCGATCTCAACGAATAGAGATACGATTTAAGGCAGTGTAAATGGAGGTGATGACCGCACGTCTGAACATGAACTCCCCCCTCCCATCCTATATTTATAGATAACAACCAAGACTCCTATAAAACAAATTGTTAAAATCTTCTTCCAACGCCAATATTAAATTAAATCATTTACCGGATCGAAATGCCGGTCTAACTCTTCACATCGACGATCGAAGTCTGATAAAAGGGTGTCATCAGTTCGAAGGGATTCCTTCTCCTCGTCACAGGTTGGGAGGGTGGAGCGATCGGGGTGGGGGGCACGGCGTCGATGACCCATGACGCTCGTTGCTTGAACCAAAACCACCAATCCCATTGGTTTTTCTTCCGTGCTTGGCGAACTTTGATTGCAAATTACGCAATCGTATTCTTGTTTTAAAGGTTCTGAAGCTTCTGCATTCAATGATGACCAATCCATATCTATATTAGGAGATATTAAAATAAAAGTAAAATAAATAATATAGACAAACAAAACAAAATAGTTTTTGAAAATCTAAAAATTTAATATCGAAAACTTATTTCGTATTTTGAAAGAAATACTTACTATTAGCATCTGATTCAGTTTCCATTGCTTTTTCCATAAACTGCTTTTGTTTATTGGCAAACTCTTGCATTAACTTTTGCTGTCGTTCCTTAGCCCTGCGTCTTCTTTCTTCTCGTTCCCGATTTTCGCGTTGTTTCTGCTCTTCTTCTCCTTCTTCCTGTTTTGGCCACAGTCTATTTCTAGTTTCTTGCACACAATCCTTACAAGATTGATCCAATCTGGATATTTTATCTAAAAGTCTAGCCACGTAAAATGTACCGTCACCCAAATTATCTGAATTTTGTCGGGCCTCCGCTTCGTCATTACTGTAGCTATCGGGAACTCCCGAGAGTTGCGAATGGAGTTTTAGAAGAAGAGATATTATACTTTCGTTCATTTTTACGAAAAGAGTGGCTGGATTTGCTGAAGAAGCCGATGAAGCTCCGGCTGTACCTGGTAAGGCTTCACTACGACGATAATAGGGACCAATTTTATGGACACCTGGGCGGCTTGGAACCAAAGAGGAGGTTTTATTGGTTGGTGGAGGTTGGCGGCCGATTTCATTTCCTGCTAATACAGCAGGGTGTTGTATTGGTGCTGGCAATGCTGGTTGAGAACTTCCACTAGAAGAGGCTATAGAAAAATAAATATCAACTTAATCAATAGCAACTTAAAAATATGTATATTTTTTACTTGTAATTGAACTAATTATGCTCATGTCGGATGGAAGCGCGACAGCCAGAGATTGATCACTTTCCTGACTTGTTGAAGCTTCTGATTCTTGAAGAGCGCGACGATTATGTTCTGGGGCAATCTGGTTTGATGTACTGGCGAGGGCAAGGGTTCGTGGTACGAGCATCATGAAATTACTGGCTTGATCACTTGGACCTGGATCGCGCCAAGCGGTCTCTTCTAGCATCAACATATCAGCTTCAGAGTTTTCCCATTCATCACCTAAAAGATATAAAGATATTCATGCAGTAATCTCGTTTTTCTAAAACGAGACTACTGCATGAACACGAGAGACGATCCACCCTCAAAATGCAATCCCAGACACCCCAGACTCATGTACGACCAACAAGACAAACAAACAACCGAACCGAAGCACCGCACACAACGCGCATGAGCCGAAGCCAGACAGCTATAAGTAGTCGCATCGCACGAACGAGCTCTCAGTATGCGTCTAACGGTTGACCCGCACGGACGCATATATCTCTTGAGAATGGCGAATGTTAGTTCGCCGAAACGTCGAGAATTCGGTTCTTTTCAGAGGTAACCCTCAGCATCAACGCGGAATCCCCGAGAAAACAATACAACACAGGTATCTATCCGCGAAAACCTCAAATACAACATATATATATATATATATATATATATATATATATATATATATATATATATATATATAAATGTTGTCGAAGATTCAAGAAAAATAGATAACCAAACGTATGTATCTATGATATCAAACGTACGTATCTCATGAAAATAAAATGTTACCTTAAATGCACAAAGTAGTCAAACTAGATAAAGTCAAATGATATGTTCCTTAATGAAGTTTAAAGACTAATGATACGTTCCTTAATGAAGTTTATAGTCAACTTACTATCTGAACTGTAGGTGATTGGTGATATTTCCGGCTCTGGCGTCAAAACAACCCTACCAATTACAGTTCTAAGATTCTCCGACAAACTGTCCGTAGCAAACCAATTAGCTAAGTCCATATCATTAAGTTGCTTATAAGGCTGTGGACCACTAGTACACATACTAGAAGCCTGTAAACGAACATAAGTAAAATTTTAATAAAAGACCATTTTACTGTTGTAATATTACCTCATCTTTTCCGCAAATTTCGTTTATCTGCATCGACTGCTCCAACAGAAAAACCACAAGGGCCATTACGTGTTCAGAAACGTTATTTTGTATAGCTTTGTATAAAACTACGAGGGCAACGGCATGAAAAACTCGCGATCTTAGAATTATTCTAGGATCTTCATAGGCTTGGCCACAAGAAGCAGGATCTCTGAATGGGGGCCACGGACTAGTTCCAGCTTTCAGTTTATTAGCATGACGAGCACTATAGGCATAACAATAAAATTTGTTTAACAAAAAAAACAGTTTTTTGTATTTTGAATATTTAATTTTGATATTTGGATATATCAAAAAAAGTAGAAGTAACGCTTTTTTACTTACTAATCTGTGTATCTGTCCATGCTTGTTTGAAAATCCCTACGATGAACAGCTCGCAGCAGAACATGTATTGGATCATACTGCTGTTGCCAAACCTGAGCTTTAGGCACGTACATGCCTTGCTGCATGTTACCTGTTGCTTCAAGTGCAGGCGCTCTGTAATCAGCAACTTCCGCAAGAAGCGCTTCGAAATCCCGACTCTGTGATGTTCCACAACGTTCTGGCATCAATTCCATAAGTTGTGAATGAGTTTTGTCACTCATACATAACAAAGTAATCATCTCCAAACGATTTAAACCAGTCTCTGATAATCCTAAATCGATAAGAAAATTAAAAATTATAAAGCTTCATGGCTTTAACATACTATTACAAAAAATAATAATAGTTTCACATCAATAGCATAGAGATTATATTATTATTTGTCGTAAATGACAGGTTTTTTTATTCGTAGCTATTTGTTAGTAGTAATCCATTCTATTTAGACATGTGTAATGTCTATTAGGATGTCTAAATATGTCTCTCTAGTATGTCTTTATCTTGTGATTTATCTACCCTGTACTGCAAGATAAGGCTAATCTACCATACATTTTGTTAATTGTATTTACCTAGATTAGTTCGCACACTAACTAATGTGGTTAAAAATGTAAGAAAACTCTCCAACATGGGTGTATCATGTTCGCCTTCCAAATAAGCATTCTGTGGAGCTTGATAAGGTGCTAGGCTCATCCATTCTTTGACATGGAACTTATCGATGACGATGTTAAGGAAGGATTCGGCGGGGATGCGTGTGCAACAAATCTGCAGAAGATAGAGATCGGCGTCGACCATAGAATTGCAGAAATTGCATTGGATGTATGTCATAGCTTGGCCTTTGATCTGTAGGCCATTTCGAACCCATAATCCATTCAAAACTTCGTAAAACGCTACCTAGAAAAAATATTGTGTTTAGTTAAATTAATATTTTAGTGAATCAAATTTTAGTGGAGATATCGTTGTAACATGACCAATGTAAAAAATAAGTTCTTTTCAACTAACATAAGTAAATTAAATTTCAACATATTTTTCATATATTTCACAATGTTAGTTGTTAAAGCAAGTAATTTTTAGTAATCCTTGCTCCGCAGTTATCACCTTCCATAAAGTTTGCCACTAATTCTTAATTTTATTTTAGTGTAATGACAGCATTTATGATTACATTACCTATTATAATATGATGTTTGCGCTCTAAAATGTGTACGCGAATAATATAAATAGTTATTTATTGTACCAGCGGATAAAATAAACCTTAAGTGCGAGTATAATACAAACTTTTATTCAATTTGGTTTTTCATTTAACAAGTTACATTCAAAGAAAGTTCCAATTTCCGAGTGTTTTCTTTACGAGAAGCATTTTGTCCGGCCATGAGTGTGCATTAGAGATGAGCATGGGACGAGTTTCTCGTTCCAAATCCCATCCCGTGAGACGTATCACTTCACTATCCCATCCCATTACATTTTCGTCCCACTGTCCCATCCCACAAATTTTCGTCCCATACCGGTCGCACTGCCCGTCCCATTCATCCTATTTTTGGAATAGAGCAGATTTTTTTTTCGGTTTCTCGACAATGAATAATTTTTTTTTGTCGCAAACGGATCGGAAGATTTTTCAAGAACTACATCGTTAACCCAGAAATCTCCTGAGCTGGACATGTATTAAAATTTTGCGTATTAGCACGATAAACGTTAATTTTGGATTATTGTCTATTTTCAATCTAATCGTTAAAATTGTTAAAAGCAAAGCTGCACTATTTTCAAGGATAAAATAGGACGTTTCTTTTTCACAAACGAAAAATACCAGCCGAACTGCGAAAGCGCGATTCGCAAACGGATCGTAAGATTTTTCAGGAACTACATCGTTATCCCAGAAATCTCCTGAGCTGGACATTTAGGGCTTTTCTTTTCGCAAGCGCGATTTGGTAACCGACAAACTGCCGCCCCGAGTCAAACAAATGAAAATAAAAAGATTAAAGAAAAGAATTAATTATGCAGGAACTAGATTACTAGATTATCAAAATCCGTCCCCACTCCGTCCCATACAAAATTGTCGTCAAATCCCATCCCACGCGACGTTCATACCACTCATTCCATACCATGGGACGATGGGATCCCATGCATATCTCTAGTGTGCATGGCCGGCCGTCATGCTTCTCCTAACAACGATAAAACTCATAACAACGATAAAATTGTTGATTCCTACCTCAAAATCCTGTTTAGAGTATTGTGTTTAATTAATTGGTGTTTTATCAACGATAAATAGATACATCCGAAATATTATTGGCAGATGGTGATTGGCACGTAATTGCGGAAAAATTATATTTAAAAAAATGTATTACAGGTTTTGTGATAAAAAAGTCAACATTTAGGGTTATGTTTACGGAGCCCGTAAGTGAGTTATTTTGATTCGTTACCAAGGATACTTTTATTTCACTAGTGAAATCAAATTTTTATTTCGCTAGTGAATAAACCACTGTTTTATTGATCCGTATGCAAGGAATTAAACTTGACTTTATAAGGCAAAATTGAATAACACATGTTATAGTCTATCAAATGATCAGAAAACTCACATACAGTTATGTGACGATATGACGATCTGACAGCTTCAATCGATGCTCTTACCATCATCAATCTCAATTACCAGAATATTTATATAAATTAGTTTAGATTTAGCTCTGACATTTGCCATTCTTGTAAGCAATTGAACGAAAAGAACTCTGTTCAATAGTAAATGTAATGTTGAAAATTGAAACGCTCCTTGGATTGAAAGGGAAATAAGTACCTTTACACTGGATTAGACAGGAAAATCGTAATTTAATGATAAACAGAATCATTCACTTTGACGTTAGTTTTTGTTAGGGTAACAACCAACATAAATCGTTTAATAATGAGTTATTTATTTTTTACACACGATTTGGATTCATTTACGGACAATATAAATGGGTCTTTCACACACAATATCATATTTATTAATGTATTCGGGAATAATAGTGCGAGAGTAGATATAGTAGTTTATAATACAAGTGCGTGAATAAATGTTTTTATGCACGAGCGCTTTAATCGCAATGAGTGCTCAAAAGCGTTTCACACACAAGTGTTATATTATTTATTATTGTTATTGGAATTTTAAGCACGATTTGGATACTTTTACACACGATTATAATAATGGCATCCTTCACTTACAATAATTTACTTATTAAAGTGTTTTAAGTTCAACAGTTAATTACAATTAATTTTAATCATTTTACAATTAATCAAATAAAACAATTGTAATATATGACGGCACATAAACGGCCACAAATTTTTTTAACATATAGCATTTTCTCTTGCAACTGGTAAACGAAAAGATGCCCACCGCAAAAAATAAATCGGTACTATAAATGTTTTCTAAACTATAACTGCAACTTTAAATTCGAAGCATTTTTGTAGAGCACCGGTTAAAGCCGCGAATTTGTGCACGTATGCGTTAATCACACACGTACGTCCACTGCTACACGTACAGTACTCTACACCCTGGGTTCCGAACCTAGGGGTAATTCCCCAACGGGGTAAATCAGCTTTTCTGAGGGGGGTAACCAAGAGCTTAATTGAACCCGTCATTTCGAAAAGGGCATGAGTCAATGAATTAAAACTTTTCAGAATCCACAAAAATATGTTTCTTGTAGAAAAAGTTATAGGCACTGCAAAGAATGCTAAATAAAAAACATACAAGCTTTTTGGTACATATATTTATAAAAAAAGAAACAATTTTCATCAAGATAGTTTGAATTAAAATTTTTGGACCAATGCCTTTTTGGAAATAATTAAGAGATCATTTCGAAAATGGCATTAGTCCAAAAATTTTAGTTAGTTTCAACAATCATCATTTTCAATCATCATTAAAATGATTAATCATCATTTTCTTAGTATTCATTGTTCGCTGAAGTTGTTGGCCATGTAAAAACCTCTTCATAGAAAGTTTGGTACTCTGCTGGGATATATTTTTCAAGTCTTTTTTAACCAGTCCTTTTCTTTTCCTGAAATGGCACTTTACCAGCATACGCAGGAGTATTATTTAATGGTAAAGGTGACCTGGTGCCCATCCTCTGTAAAAGTTGAAATTCATAACTGACTAAGTTAGTTGTCTATGGATACTTAATTTTGTATCTCCTATATATTGGTATTTTGTTCAGCTACCAATGATAAAAGAATAACAACCATGGCATGACTTAGATTTTAGCCAACACAACCATCTGAAAATTGGTGCAGTTCTTCAGCATCATTGCCAATATTTTGTCTAATATAATCCAGCACTATGGTGCCCATTTCGTTTAGACCTTTAGCGATCCGTTAGCGACTCCTTCGCAATAAGAATAAAATACTGATTTTCCACTTTTCAGATCATATATGCAAAACTCATATAGTCATAGTTGACGTAGATAAAAAAAACCACCTGTACAGGAATATGTGGTAGTGGCAAATTTTGCATATAATCAAATGCAATCGCATACACCTTTGGATTATTCTTGCATTTACTTTCCACTTGCTGTATTTTTTGTAAAATTTATTTGCTTGTCCTTGGAGAACCTCAATTTCTGCATGATGAACTCTTTTTGCATTATCATTAATATGTGATATTTAGTTTAATCCTGAGCTCTTCACACAGTGCACAAACATCAATTTGCTTTTTACCAAATGACGAGTTAAAGTTTTGTTGGAAGTAAAACTTATATTTTACTGGGTCGCTTTCTCGGTATTTTTTTTTTCAATTAATGCTTGCAAATATGTGCCCTGCGAATTTTTGCTATGAAAATTGTTAACAAAACCGATAGTACTTTCTTTATAATCTTCATTTATAGCTTCCATACATTTTGAAATACATCTAACAGGTGCGTTTCGTTTCACTTGATGACTTCAAACTTTAAGTCATCGTCAAATGTAATTATTCTTGCGATTTTTTTTAAATGCTTATACAGTTAAGTAGATATATTCATCCCCTAATAGGAAATGAAAGAAAATGTTAGAAAAGTTAAAATTTAGAGCAATTTGACGGTCCAGCAATACAACAGTGCTGCGTCGAGCTGGTGTATTTTAAGTCTTGGTGAAATTTTATTATTTGTACGATTTATTTTTAATGCTTCGTTAGATAAGTAGATAAATTTATCCCCTAGTGGGAATTGAAAGAAAATGTGACAAAATGTAAAATTTACTTTATTTAATAAAACAATAAAACAGTGCCCGGCGAACGAAAGTGGGGTGGAATACAATTACTTTTGCGAATTTTTGCAAAAGCTTTTACACATGTCTAGGTACATTTATTCACACAGTGATGTGTCAAAGAAAATTTGAGAAGTCAAAATTTACTGCAATTTGACGTTCTGGCTATGAAACGGTGCTACGTGGAGCAGCTGCATTTTAAGTTTGGTCGTTATTCAATTGTTTTTTTATATTTCGAAAAATGTTTTATTTCGTTGTTAGGTACATTCATTCTCTAGTGATATTTGAAAGAAAAATTGAGAAATGTTAAAAATTACTACCTCTTTGGATTTTTCTATTAAATGGCAACTGCGTGGAATGCACTTTTTTAAATAATCGCTGTGCACTTATTATTAGGAATTTTGGAAAAATTCCTTCTTGAGAAATGAAGGTAATACTGTGGCCTAATAGATGGTGGAAATTATGTTGGAAAATTTTGGAAAATAATACACTTTGACGTTCCGCGTTTAAGAAGTGAGTAAATGAAGTGAGTGAATATTTGTTGATCTTTAATATGATTATTATGCCTATGTGTAAAAAGAAAATAAAATTTTGTTGGAATATTTTATGAGGTGACTTACTGTGCAACAGTTCTGTGAAGAAAATTTTGAAAAATCCCTATCAATAAGAAAGTTATAGCCTTTTGAAATAAAAATTTTACGCAAAATTTTTATTGCTGAAAGTTATTGCAAGTTTAACAAAATATATGACAAAATGCATACCGGTGCATTTTGCCATATATTTTCAAATCTGGATGTCACTATATCTGCTATTTCTGAAAATGTGGGCTCTTTTGCAGTTTCTAATTGCAACTTGATGTAGTTGATGTCTTTCCATTCATATCTCCATTCATATTATTTTATTACATCTTCGTAAGTAGGTAGAATAATGTCTTTTATCTCACAAATATCACCAAAAATAGGACATTTAAAGACACTTCGTGTTCTTTGCATGTTTTTTACTAAACAAACTTGACGTTAGGTTACTTGTTAAACAACTAGCGCAAGTCTAATTCGAACCAAAGCCAATAATCCACTGACGACGCAACAACTGTTCTAATTGTCCCCACCTGCGCTCTCTCCCTCATATCCCTTATTTTATATTATAAACTTAAGATCATGCATTTCTTTTTTGTTTTGTATAGAAAATAAACTGTTGTTATAATAATTTCTGGAAATAAAATACGTCTGTTCATTAAAATTTCAATTAGTCTAAAAACCATTTTTTTTTTTAATTCAATGACGTTGCGGAGGCTATTACTATAAATCAAATCAAATAATATTTTGCATGAATTAATTTGAGTCTAAAAGGCACCGATTTTCACAATCTCACAATCCAAAAAAAATATTTCGCTCCACCCTAATATACACATGTGCTCTTTTCACAGGGAATATGTAAAACGCTTCAATGAATAAAATGGCGCAAGAAAGTGGTATTTCAAAAAAGTGTGACTCGTGCCCTTTACGAAATGATGGGTTCAATTTATTTATTATTTCAATTCAATTTATATATTATGTCATAGTAATTAATTGATAGAGGAGCTAGGAATTTAAAAAAAAATTACAGATAAGCCGCGCAGTAGTATTTACACTATTTCTATTCTAAGTTGATTATCCGCCTGATAATCCAACACATATGGTACCAGACAACCGCCGGATTATACAAAAATTATAAATTATCGCGGAGCGCCTAATTACTGAACGTGTCGGACTAACCAACCGCCGGATTATCATTATTGTACTGTAGCTATTTATTGTTAGTTACTGATAGCTATTTTAATTTTTGTTATTGCATTTTTTTCTATTCAAGAAAATCAAAACCAAAACTTTTGTCAAACCTTGCTATTGTAAAATTAATTTGTTAGTTAATTTGTAGAAGTGTTAGTCTACAGTTACATAAATACATTTCTTTAAAAAAAAAAACGCTGTGTTAACTATTTTTCTGGATCAAGACTTATTGCTAGTCTTGCACGTAACTTCTTAATACTTGCCGTAAACCAATCGCGAGTCTAAACAGTGACATACATGGCTTCTACATCCGGAAAAAAATGCCGGATTTTTACAATGGGGCTTCACGAATATTGTAGAGAGGAATATACAAAAGCCTCAGTGTGTTTTATATAATAAAGTGCTTAATCCAGAGAGCATAAAACCAAGCAAATTAAAAGAACATTTTGAAAAAAGAGAGCCTTCTGATGGCTTCGGGGTTGGATTCCACAGGAAATATGCAAAAGGCAAATGAATCGTGTCTTGAAGCTTCATATCAGATTTCTTAACTCATTGCTCTGAACAAAGAACCGCACACTATAGAAGAGGGACTCATCAAACCTTGTTTGTGTGATGCAGTATCGTTCGTTATTGGGCAACATGTGGCTAAAATTTAACAAATATTTTTAAGTATAAATAATGTATACACTCTCAAATAGAACAGTTCAAAGTCGCATTTCAGACTTGAGTAACTTTATTTTGGCAATTGTTATTTATGAAATTAATGGAAGTCCTATATTAGCGCTGCAATTAGATTAGTCAACGGATGTAGCTTCGTTTTCACCAGTACTGGTATTTACTCGGTATACTAAAAATGACTATGTAAAAGAGGAATACTTGTTCTGCAAGTCTCTGCTGACCACTACTCGTGGTGAAGACGTGTTCGAAACGCTAAAGCAGTTTATTTTAGACAACGGACAGGACTGGTCAAAGTTAGTTGGCATTTGTATAGACGGGACGCCTTCCATGATGGGTTTTCGTTCTGGATTTCAGGCACTCGTGAAACAAGTTGCTCCTCAATTATCAATGTATTGATTGAGTATTGACCGTCTATGGAGCAAAAAATATGGATCACCAATTATTCGAGCAACTTTCTCTAAGAACAGATATCACCACATTAGTAAATTTATTCGATTTGGCGATAAAGAATCAAGATCACAATGGTGCCCAAAGGATAAACTTGCACCTATTAGAGAACTGTACAAGAAAATCGTACAAGATGTATGTATTCCATAGTACGGTACAAATAGAAATATAACGTGCGACAATTTTTTTACAACCAAGCAATTGACTCTGAATTTGAAGAGATCTGGTCTCACTAGTGCAGGAACGGTACGATAAAATAAGGTATTGAACGTTGTATTGAACGTTTATCTACAATGCATCATAGTGATGCGATCACGGAAAATAAGAGAAAACCGTAAGTAATTATTGTTAGTGAGGCCTTGTTTTTTGAAGTAAGGGTTTAAAGCAGGGGTCTCCAAACTTTCCAGCCTTAGGGCCATACTGATTACTCCAGTAAGTTCCGAGGGCCAAAACCATATTATCATTGTTGCCGGTGGTAAAAAGTAAAATAGTCCACTGATGAAAAAGGAAGTTCCAAAAAGTACGCAACGTTTAAAAAAGGCTGCAAATCGGACTAAAGTCCGCAAAACGGCAACACTGCATATTATTAATTTTCCTGTCATTATCTGTAATTTCTAGATTAGTCGTAGAGTACGAGCCATAAGGAGTAACGTGACACGACATCTGGTGGACACAAGCGGAAATGGGTAGTACCTTATATCGCTAACAGATGGCGCTAATAGCACGTACAGAATAATTTCGTTGTTTCGAGAAAGTTCTGGTGTCTTCCACTCACTTCTAGATGGCAGTAATTGGCGCAACCACAAGTCAGTTCCTATGACACTGTTGTGAAATAAAATAGTGCGTACCTCCTTAAAACGTGTTTTTGCGTGTTTAAGTTTAATTGAGTCCAGTAACAAGGCGCTATATTTGATTTGCAATGAAAGCATAGCCGTTCTCAAGGAATATAACATTAAACGTCATTATGAAACAAAACATTTTCAAAATTACTCAAAATATACAGGAAGTTTGCGGACAGAAAAATTCGAAGCTATGAAGCGCGGATTGAAATCGCAGCAATCTTCATTTACAAAACTCAAAACTGAACAAGAGGCTGCAACTCGTGCCAGCTTTCGTGTGGCTCTTGAAATTGCAAAACGTGGACAACCATTCACCGATGGAGAAATGATCAAAGAATGCATAATTGCAGTAGCCGAAGAAATGTGCCCTGTAAAGGTAAATTTATTAAAAACTGTCAGTATGTCAGCAAACACTGTGGCTCGAAGGGTAGAAAACATCGCTGAAAATATATCCTCTCAACTGTTCGACAAAAATGGATGTTGAGTGGTTTTCTTTGGCCTTGGATGAGTCAACGGTTGTGTCAGATACTGCTCAGGTGTTGATTTATATTCGAGGAGTAGATAAAAGCTATGAAGTGCATGAAGAACTTCTTGATATGTATAGTATTCATGGCACAACTACTGGTACAGATATTTTTAAAGGAGTTGAAATGGCCATTAATCAAAAGAACCTTCAATGGAAAAACTTGAAATGTATTACAACTGATGGAGTCAAAAACATGAGTGGGAAAGATACAGGAGTGGTCGCTCTTGTGTCAAAGGCTGTAGAAAATGACGGTGGTTCAAAACCATTAGTCTTACATTGTATCATTCATCAACAGTCTTTGTGCGGAAAATGTTTGGATATGTCTGAAGTTCTGAAACCAGTCATATCAACTGTTAATTTTATCAGATCTTTTGGGCTGAATCACCGACAATTCCGACAATTTATTGAAGAGATTGGAGAAAATGACCTACCTTATAATACTGCCGTACGTTGACTTAGTTGTGGGAAAGTCCTTCAGCGCTTTCTTGAACTTCGAGCAGTGATCGATTTTTTTTTTAATGAAAAGCATCGCCCTCTTACTGAATTACAAAACAACGTATGGCTGTGGAAGTTAGCATTCTATGTTGATAAGACAAAACATGTGAACGAACTGAATTTGAGATTGCAAGGAGAAAACCAGCATCTTCCTGATTTATACACTAATATCAAATCATTCCGGAAGAAATTGATACTGTTTCAATCACAACTACGAAGTAAATGTTTTTCACTTTTTAAAACATGTGAAATATTCAGCCACACCACTGAGACTGAGTTTCCTATCGATTTTGCAATCGAAACTTTGAGAGCTTTGAAAATAAATTTTGATACTCGTTTCTTGGACTTTGATGCCATTGCGAATCAAATTAAGATTTTTCAGAATCCTTTTGATACTGACATTGAAACCCTAGCCCCGGAACTTCAAATGGAAATGATTGATCTACAGTGCAGTAATATAATTAAGAACAAATATCAAAACTCATCTTTGTTGGAATTTTATAAGTCTTCCACTGACACAATTTGATAATTTGCATAAATTTGCTCGTGGGCTGTTTTCTGTTTTTGGTACTACTTATTTGTGTGAGAAGACCTTCTCCAAAATGAAGTACACAAAAAATGTTTACAGATCTAAATTAACTGATGAGCATCTTAAATCTCTTTTAATAATTAGTAAAAGTAAAATTAGTCCACAACTACAAACTATTGTCAGTGGAAAATCTCAATTACATAAATCTCATTAGTATTTCATATGTCATTATGCTTGTTATAAGTTATGTTTTTATTTAAAATGTATAAAATGTTAGTTGGATTCATTTCAATAATTTGTTAGTTATTATATACTGAAGTTAAATTTTCTGCATATTATACATGTCTTTACTCATTACAATTCTGTGTTTCTTTATCCAACTTATCACAAAAACAATAACAATAAGCCTACAACAATGTTATGAGTAGTTAGCCCACGACCATATCAATGTAGATGTCATATTAATAATTATTCAACATAAAATTAGAATACTTCAGTAAACTAAATTTAATTTGCTATAAAAATATGTTCTCTAAAAGGAGTTTTCAAGTATGCTAGCTCTCCGCTGGCCGGACAAAATCTGTCCGCGGGCCGGGTGTGGCCCTCGGGCCGTAGTTTGGAGACCCCTGGAAACGAAAGTATTTATTCTGTGCAAGAAAATCCTGCTCATTCTTCAGCATTTCCTCTAAAGAGGAAAGGCCTCATGCAATGTCATTTATGTGAAAGGGGAGTATTCCAATATTGTATACATTGTAAAAAGAATACTTGTAATAGTCATTCAAATATCAGATGTAATAAGTGTGTAAATTTATAGAAAACTTAAACTAGAAAGTGTTTATTTTTAAACATTTTGCCAAAAAAATGATTTATTTTGTTTATTCCACATAATCTATTTTATAAAAATATTTATAAAATAAAAATTTAATGAAAGAGAACCAAGAATCTAAGGTGTCACCGGCGTCTAAGGTGTCTAAGGTATCAATCGTCACCGGCCGCCCAGGCCGGTAGGCGCAGGATGACTGACTACTTGACAGTATGACCTTAACGGTTAAAAATGTTAATATACCTTTTGCCACCACCTATAGATGTAGAGTGGTTTTTCAACTTTAGTTACATTAAAAACAAAGGCCAGAAACCGTCTCAGTAAAACTAACATAAAAAGAATTGTGAATGCAAAACAATACCAAACTTCACACTGATTATTAAAATATGTTAAAATTGTACGATTGTAGTACGTTGCTCCCAGAAGTTGATTTTCACAATCCTAGAGAATTAACCACTCATACAAGTCAAGCAATTTAACTGTAAAAATCGATTCGCTTTGATTTGTAAGCTTTTGTATGGGACAACCTTTAATTGATTATCTATCTATTTCACAACTATTTTTTCGCAAATTATACTAATCATAAAAGTATCGGATAATCATAAATACGCCTAAGCCCATGCAGTTGTCGCCACTTTTTTTCTAATAAGAAAATGAAATTTATACAATTTTATAATTTTTATAAAAATAAAATTTTATAAAAATCGTAGTCAATTTACAAAACAATATTTATTTATTCATTCAACAATTTCTGGTGCGTTGTACTCTGGTGCAATTTCCATGAATTGTTCCTCCATAAGTCTGTCAAACGTCCTACTTTCGAATTCTTGGGAAATTTTTGCGTATGTATATTATTAAAATATCATCTCTCGTTGACCAATTATCGGAATAGTGATACGTCATTGGCTTATTGCTCAGAAAGTCACTCTCTATATTTCTAGTGTAAACATTATCATTAACTCTGCCCCAACTGGTACCTCGTAGAGAGTGTACTGCATTGTCCTAACTAGCGAACTAACCCGTGCATTGTTTTTATTGTGATTCGTATAAAAATTATAGACATAAACAATAGACAATCTCAGACATTATTCTGCCAAAAATTAAAATTTGTCATATCATATATTAAATTCCCTTTAAAAATTTACCCAATGCTATGTAGAAGTGATTAGTGTATTTATACAGTAGGTTGCTGATTTAACGAAATAATATAGAAAACTTAGGTGTGTCATTCAAAGAATGAATAATGCAAATCTAACCAGACATCTACAAAACGCAGTATATAATATAATAATTAAGGGGATAATAAGATAAACGAGCTTTACTACTATCTTCTTAAAAATAACCAAGATGTGACCAACAGAAGCAAAGAAATATTTATTAAGCCCCCACCATTTCGTGCCTTCAAGGTTAAGCAGACTGAGTCGACTTCGAGTGGGAAATATAATCAGTAAGCGCAAAGAGATCATGGCGCGACTACCAAGAGCCATATGGCCGATAACTAATTTTCTCTTTCTTCTTTCACTTTCAACTATAACAAACGCGAGTGTGGTAAATGATGTTCTCGATATCCTTAGCCTATCAAAAACAGTGGTTATAAGTTTAGCTAAAACATGGAATTTAGCAGATGACACATTTAAAATTAGCGAGGCGCCAATTCCGTTACTTTCCCGCAAAGAAAATGATATAATCAAACGGATGAATATTATTAATGATAAAATTGAAAGGTTAACAATACATATGGATGGATTCGGAACAGAAACACTTATAACAATGATAAGTAATCTGCCTGATCGTATCCATTACGAGTTCAAGCTGAATGAATTAACCGATTATGTTAGGAGAGTAGATATTATGCATAAAAAGATGCAACTCTATGTGAGAGATAAAAGTCAATATGAAAATTATACCCTTGAAGAATTTGCAAGATCGGTTGTTTCGCATCAATCAAATTCTATAGATACTTTGGTTCAAAGAATTCACGAAGCTATAGTGCGAAAAGGTTTTGATGGCAAAGGATTTTTTGAATTGCAAGTAGATGAACAATCGGTAAGATATTTATGTTTTTGTTCTTAAACTTTCTGAACGTTTCACCAAGGGTATTTTTGTAAGGATATGAATTTTATTTGTTTTTCGTGATTTTCCTTTGTGTACATTTGTTCGTGTGATGTTGGTTTGGTGCGGGCGGAAGTTACGGATGATAGATCGTTTCCTTTTAGGGTCGTAATACGAATTAATTTCTAAAAAACTATGCAAATTATGGATTATTTTAAAACAGAATTTACTAAAGTGGTAGGTATGAAATAATATGATTCACATATTTATCTAGTTATACTAATTATATCATAATTAAGTTTAAACACAAATAAATAACATTGAGACTGTAGATTTTATAATGTTATTTACACATTTCCAAAACTACTTATGTGTATTTACAATTAATTAATTTAATATAGAATTTGCAATTTTTCACTTATATGGCGGAGAAAAATTTAAATATACTTTGTAACATATTTACTATAATAAGTATGTAACAGTACTTTACAATAGAATATGAAAAAATAAAAAATAAAATGAAAATAAAAAACTAAAATGGAATAGAAAGCAAGTTTTTATAATTAATCAATGATATTTTATAACCCAAAAGAAGAACACATGCTTTTTTAAACTTAAAAAAAGAAATTACTAATTATTTACATATTTAAATACTATTTTTTATATATTTTAATATAAGTAATATAAATAAATATTATTTTAAGTGCAAAAAGCAAAATTTCACAATTTAGCATGTGTGTCAATGTGAATAAGTTTTATAATTTGATCTTGGCATAACAATTTAATAAACAAATTGAGTAAAAACGATTTTATAAGTTTAACAAACAATTTCTAGATAAGAAATCGTTCAATAACCAATTGCTCAAAAATTATATTTATAAGTCAATATTTAATAATATTCAGCATCCACAAAATCCTACAAAAAACGCCACTTTTCGATGACAAATAAATATATTATGATAAAAATTTATTTTGATGAAAAATAGTCAATATGCATTCGCAAAATTATAATTGTATTTATCGATCATTATAATAATTATTTCCACTACCAAATAATTGAAATTATAATACACAATAATTTAAAATATCTCAAATTATTTGCAATTTTATCGTCTTGTAAAAAATGCAAATACTAATATGAAATGCAAACAATATTTCAAAATGCTATTTTTTATCAGTAACCATTGTTTTCGGTGTAGATTAAATTTTTACTTTTGTAAATATATTTGATTTTACGTATTATCCCAATTTTAATTTAAATGAAAATTGTTTTTTAAATAACCTGTCCTTTTTTATTAATTATCTAGGCATCTCAATCTAGATTATTCACAATTATTGAAGAAGAAAAAACACAATTTTTCAGCAAAGAATATTATATTCTTCACATCCGTTTAATATTAATCATAAATTTTTACAAACATTTTTTTCCTAGAAATGATTATAAATATCTCTTCCCATAAAATATATCAGTCTGTTACAATTATTAAAACAAATAAAGTGAATTTTGGAGAAAATGATTCATATAGAACAAAAAACTTTTGCTAAGAAAAAAAAAGAAATGCAGAATCTTTTAGATAATTTTTATAAATTACTTATTGTTCCTATCGTGTTACAATGTGTAGATTTTATTATGTGTTACTTAATGTAACACTTAATAAAATTGCAAATAATTTGAGATATTGTAACTTATATTAAAATCTACATATTGTAATCTACATATTGTAATGTTATATTTACAGAAATTATTAAATGAATCAACTATTTCAATATTTCTTGTTATAAAGAACACGGCAAACTTGAATTAAGTCGTATAACAGGAATTTATGATTCAACTAAAAGTTTCGTATAAGTTAGTTTTTCTGCTCAATTTAATTTCTGTAATGATTTTAGCCTTGGAATTTGTCAAATCAATTTAAACCAGAATAATAGAATTGGTTTAATGATATTAACATACAATTTTATTTTGCAAGTATATAGAGCTTAATATAGGGTTGTCACCAAAAGAAAGAACATTTTAAGTACAAAATTAAAATCGTCCCTCTTTTGTTTCTCCGCTCTGATTTATGTACCTTACACAAGGTAGCTAGCTAAAATGTCATGATTTTATATGCCTAGGTTATAACTTTGGCTATCTAAATGGAAAAAAATATTAAGATTAAAATTTGATGTCATAAAGTTTCCATGATAATGTGCGACAACAAATTACCTTTTCCAATTGATGCAAATATAAGTTCTTTCGATTACATTGTTCATGACATGGGTTAAGATTTGAACATTAAATATTGTAGAGAACATTTCAATAAATGTGTAAAACTAACTTGGTTAAGAAAGGTTACTTTTCTCTATTTAATTAACATTTCAATATACTTACTCGCTATTTAGTGAAATAATTCATATTTTGGATAGCAGTACTGCTCTGTTAGGTAAATAATGGAACTAATCTTTCAGCAGAATCTATCAAATCAAAATAGCTCTGTACCATTCCCATATGCAATACATGATCAAAATTAAATTTCAACTAACAATTTTATAATTCATGGTCCCTGATAAAATTAGAAAAAGAGAACATTACGAATGTAAGTAAAAAAAGGAAAGAAAACAAGAAATAGTTGTAAGAAAGAGAATATGTTCTCTTTAAAACAGACCTGTTGGCAATCCTAAATAAGTACAATATAATAAGTTCACAATTGTTCGTGATTATTATAGGTCGAAAAACGAACCGAATACCAATTAGATTTATTTATTAAAAAAGTAAAAATAGTTATCGGCTATATTATAACATAAATAATAAACTTGAAATGAAACTTTCGTAACCGTGAAACTTAACGCAGCCAACGACATTGTAGCAGTGTAATAGTAAAAGTTGGCAGATTGTCTGGCGAAAATGTAGTTTCTTCAAGAGAAGTTATATTGAATGCCCAACATCTAGATCACAAATTTTTAGATTTATAGAACTAGAATTTATAGAACTTACAATTTTTAGAACCTGCTATGAAGGGGAGGTAGGGGAGAGATGGACACTTATTCACATAATAGGTAATAAAAAAGCGCTTTTTTAATATATCAAATATGTAATTGCCTAGGTCAAGTGCACCATTCATTTGGCAAGATTGTTTGCAAATAACAGTCTACAAATTATAATCAGTCTCAAAGTAATAAGAGAATTTCTGAAACATGTCAATTGTGCCCAATGCTCCCTATGGGAGCATTAGGCATAAGGCACCCCCTATTAGGCATAAGGCACCCCCTATGGGAGGTTTGGGTATGATGTTTAAAACACCCAATATCCATGATATAAACCAAAAATAAAAAGTTAAATAATCTTAAACAGTGTATAAATCACAAACGTAATCAACAAAGTTGATTTTTGCAAGTTGCAAGTGTGAGCAGGGATATCATATTTATCAGCAGTTGTTTTTATCCTACCACCTTTTGCCACTTCTTAATATTATGTGTTTTGGAATTTTGCGTCGCTTACCCTTATTTTTTTACACAAACGGCATTTTTCTGCAATTTCAATTAATTTGAACATTTTAATTAAATCAGGTAATTAAAGATGGGAACATTGGGCATGCCCAAACCTCCCTCAAAATAACTGCCCATTGCTCCCTCTGCATACTTTTTCAACTTAACTCTGTCATGAAGTTTTTTTGTTAGATATTTTGGCGTGACTTACGGGTTAATTTATACGTTAGTAAATATACAATAGAAAGAAAATTTAAAAAAATCTTATACCTTTCGCTGGTTCCTCGTTTATTAACTGCGAAACCACAACAAAATATTTACATTGACGAGCACCTTATCTTATAAAGCGTTTGAACGCCACAATTTAACGAAATCTCAAATAGTATATGGATAAACAGAGTTACCAGTGAACAAAATAAACTACCAACCCAAAGATAAAATAAAAACTACAATCAAATTGGAATTACGAGGGGGTGCCCATGTCTCCCGACTGCCCATACCTCCCCTATTTTAAAAAGTTATTTAAGAAAACACAATAAGTGAAAAGATGAAAATAGCTCGAAAAGATGCAAGTAATATTTCGTCAGGCAATTTACCCCGTTCGAAATATAAAGTTCAATATGTTTCTACGATTAAACTCACGAAGTTTTTCTGTGAAGGCTAAAAGATAGACCACTATTCCTTGCCGTAAAGAAAACAAAAATCGATCCATAACTTTTCCTCTGCTCAGCCATTGCACAGAGGTAGTTAAGGTGCTAAATGGTGTAAATTTCGATAGCTCTTGTCTTCCAAATAATGGTAGCTCCCAGTTGATAACCGAGGGCGATAAAATGTTTTATCAAAAGACGGCCTTCAACTCAGACCACACAGATTATTCATATATACAACCCTTTAAGGCTCATTCTAACCCCCGTAAAGATAAGAGATTTCATATATCCTTCTTTATACAAGATATACCGACAATTTAACAATTTGAGATATATCGACACTAGTCAAAAATTAATTAACATTTCGTCAGGCAATTTACCCGGTTTGATATATAAAGTTCAAAATGCTTTGTTTCTCTCTTTCCACTCTCACCACTTTCGCAATTTGTAAAATAATTTCATTTTCGCCCTGTTTCCACGATTGATCTTACGAAGATTTGCTGTGAAGGCTAAAAGACTATAATTTCTTGCCGTAAAAAAAATCGAACCATAACTTTTCCTCTGCTCAGCCACTGCACCGAGATAAAGGTGCTAAATGGTGTAAACTGGTGTAAATTTCGATAGCTCTTGACTTCCAAATTATGGTAGCTCAGAATTGATAACCCAGGGTGATAAAATGTTTTCTCAAAAGACGGCCTTTAACTCAGACCAAACAGATTATTCATATACTCAACCCCTTAAGGTACACTCTTCCACGTAAAGATAAGAGATTTAATTTGTCTTTCTTAACACTAGATATACCGAGAATTTGACAACGTGAGATATACCGACACCAGTCAAAAATTAATTAATATTTCATCAGGCAATTTACCCCGTTCAAAAAATAAAGTTCAAAATGCTTGGTTTCTCTTGAAAGGTAAACACCACTTATGTATTCAACCCTTTAAAGCCCATTCTAACCCCAGTAAAGATAAGGGATTTCACTTGTCTTTCTTTACACTAGATATACCGACAATTTGACAATGTGAGATATACCGACACCAGTCAAAATGACTGGTCTTAGAAAAAATGATTGGTGGGGTTTCCAGTCTTTATCTATATTTTTTATAAATAAAAAATTATTTCAATAAGGTGAATTGTAATATGTTATATTAATTATAAATTAATTTTACTATACAGCATAATAAAGAGTACAGTAAAGATATAACATAAAAAGCAATTCGAAATTTAAATTCAATATATGAATATATGAGTATTGAATTTTCCACAATTTTTACATACGTAGATTTTGTTTTTTGTACATTTTCCGCATACATATTTTTTGCATACATTACAAATTGTCGTGGTATTATTATTATTAATTACAATGTCCTATTTGACACCATTTACGTGTATGAAGAGTGCTACTTGAACTTGATATATCTACTATCTGCTGTAGCTGCTGATATATCAGCTTCTTGTGGCTCTTATGGTTCTTCAGCTAGACGAAACAAGAACTCTTTCCTTCAAATATTTTCACCTGTCGTGTTTGTATACATTATCCAGGCATTTATTCCAGTCAAATCTAGAATATCGAAATCTTCTGGAACCTGATTTAACACTTTATTTTCGTGCAATTTGGTCAGTCACATCGACGCCAAAAGTATTGTTATAAAGTCACAGTTTCGGGTAATTTCATAGAAATTACATAGAAAAATGCACCAGATATTTTGACTGATTTGATATAAGTACCGATGATAATTAAAAACTTTATGATTTTGAATAAGAATATAAAACTAAACGCCTAATATTCATTTAATTCATTTAATTATCACAACAAATATCATGATAATCGTTTCCAAAAAAAATTAAGGTGAAGCAGGAATTTGAACAGAAAAATGTCATTTTCACTGGCGTGGTAAATCTAGTGTTGAATATCAATACCAGCCAGTTTAACTTGCTAGAAAGAACGTCACACATATGTAACGCGGCCCAAATTCAACAGACATTCCTACCATTTCCAAAATATAACGGTAATTTAATTAACACACTGTTTTCGAGTTTTAACTGTTCAAAATCATATTTAACAATAGTGACTATCATATCATCATATCATATCATTTTATAAAGAGCTACATAGAAGTAGCACTACCAACTTGGTTGGCTTGGTGCCGAATCTGTTTCACGGGCGAATCTGTAGAAGTTTCACGAGCGAATTTGTAAACGATTCACGGGCGAATCGACGAGGCCCAAAAAGCACTTAAGCTGCCCATAAAATATGCTACTTTTTATTCAAACGAAATATCTACCTACAGGCAATTAAATATTTCTTGATCACATCATCTTTTTAACGAAACGAATTAGTGTCTTAATTTGGAGTTGTAATCTGTTTTATTTTTAGTCCTTTTAGAAAGTAACGTGTGATGCGAAACATTAATTAAAATTTGATGCTAATAGCGTTTATTAAATTTCTGAAATTTATTAAGTTTTTTTTTTGATATTTAAGACGTTTTTGTATAATTTAATAGGAGATTTATCATTCATCAGTTTCTTCTTCTTGACAGGCTCAGAAATATGTTATACGCCGCTTGAAGCAAACTGTCAAAGCTAACAAAAGGCCAAAAAAACAACCAAGTCGATTAGTATTAATTAATATATGTAATTTTTTATATGCATTTGAAAAGGTACATAATAGATGCATTCATAGATAAATCAAAATATGTAGTTTCAATTTCTAAAAAGCTGGAATTAAAATTTGTACCTTTTAGTTCAATTTGGTAAAATAAAATATGAATATTCGTTGAAAATTCCGAATTTCAAGGTAAGTTCACCAGCGGTACTTTTCTACCTACTCAATGCGTCAAAAATGTATTTTGCAGCCGCTCGTGTCCATTTATCATAATGGGCCGATAAAACTATTATAAGTACTATAAAAGTTATGTTTATTATCCGCTTGGAAAAGAAAACATTTTGTTTTAATACTTTGGTGATAAATCATTAATATCACATGGTTGATATTAATTTTAGTTTTGTCCGCTTCAATTTAGTTAATATAGTAGTATCAATTGAAACAGGAACCGGCAATCTTGCAACCAAAGATTATATTTATTGACTCAGTAATAATAAATCAATTGCAAAGAATATATTGAAGGTTTTGTTAATACAATAAAAGTCAGACATTAAGATAGGAACATAAGATAATTCATTGTAAATATATTATAGTTGTAATTAGTTTCCTGTTAATAAAAACTTTCTTCTTTTTTGTAATATTCTAAAACACGATCGTTGCAGAGACATCGGTTTGAGACATCGAAAATGCCAAAATTATTATTGATAAAAAACAATGCAATAGTAATTTATTTACATATTTTTTAATGTTAATATTATAATAAAATTGACCATAGTTTATCCATAAGTTTTATTAAGATCCAATAATTGTATTTTGTTGTGGTCATGAACATCATTTTAATTTCATATAGTTCTATATATTAACCTTTAACGGTCCGGAAGTATTTAAAGTTTCCTTCCCGCGCGGCATTAAACCCATTAATTGTAAGTAAAAGTTGCAATGCCTTAAGAAAGTGCATGAAGAAAAATATCATATCTAGACCCAAGAAATATTATTTATTATGCTATTTATTCATTCAAGTTAATGAGTTTAGCTTAAGAGTAAATCGATACGGTAGGGCCCAACATCTAGTAGATGCACCTGTCATAAATAATTTTGAATGTATTTTTCTAATATTCTGTCCAGACTCAACGACTAGTATTTATTAGGGTTTCAATTTACTTAGATTAGTGACTTTTAGTTATAAGTGGGTATCGACATATTAAGACTTGACATCTGGTAGTTGTAGTGGTCATTAATTTTGCTTTTCCAATATTATGTCTAGACTTAGCAACTATTAACTTGGGCTGTCTCAAAGTACTTGAATTTGTGAATTTTGTTGCATGTGTATATCGATATCCCACGACCTGACATTTCATAGTTGTCAAGGTCATAAAGAGTTTAGTATGACTTTTAGTTATAAGTGTTTTTGATTTGAGGATTTGTTCCTGCTTTTAAAAATCACCAGCATGAAGATCAATAGAAAGATTCCAACCCCGGCAGTGCGTGTCGTTACATTTAGTTTTAGATACATAATTGTTATCGTAGTATGCAAGTTTTATTCCCCAAAACATCCTGAATTAATCGTTTAAGATTCGTTCACGCGAACGTTTCTCGAATGATAAACAATAAGCGCGACTTAGTTTAAAATATTAAAATCGGAATATATTACAAATGTTTTTATTAAGTCGTGTGGCTCTTTAACGTCCATAACATGTATTTTAAGTTTATTGGAACAAATAAAACAATAATTTAATTTATTAAAATAGAGATTGAGAGACATTTAGAAAAATTACAAGACATATGTTTAAATTACATGAGAATTACATTAGAGTGCGGAAACCTTGATTTTACAATGCAACAGCTCGTTTGGAGAACGAGTGCGAAGGGAGAGTTCCCCATTTGCTGGAGCATTGTAAAATCATTTCCGCTCGAAATTTGTATAAGATTTTTTGGAATACAATTATTATTTAGGAAACAAATAGATTTAGATTAATTACAATATTGGAAATTATTTAATTTTTTAATGTTGGTACACAAAATTTTTACTAATTCAAATATATTGGGTACCTAATATGTCATTTTTCCAAATGTCAGATGCACAGAAAAAATTAAAAAAATCACTCTTGTTTTCAACATTATTGTGACAAATATGGTGTAAAGTAGCGTTTTGTACATTAGATTTTATTGTCATATACTTAATTTATTTTGTAAGTGTCCCTGAAAGGTTAAAATTTACTGGTCACTTTACCGCATCGTAGCCGTACTTTGCAACATTGTGTGTAAAAATCTAGTTTCGCTGGACGCATACAATTCAGGAGGCCAAAAAAGTATTTTCCCGTTTTAAGATAGATATTTTCACCTTTCATTGTATTACCAATGAAGAGGTGCTGCTGTGTACGCAAATATTTTCTGTCAAGATTAAAATAGTAGTTTATGATGTGTGTGAAGAAGGGCTTTTCTGCATAAGTTGCGGAGTTCAAACCACGAGCAGAAGACGATTGCTTTAATCGCTATGAGTCTCCGTGGCAAAAAATGCTATATAGTAAAAACGCTCTGTGACTGGAACACTATTTGGTCATTGTCGATGTTAAACCTAACCTAAATTTAATCTAGATTAGGTTATGGTTAGGTTAAGTTATATTAGAGCTAGATAAATCCAGACTGAGAGGCCGAGACTTCTTGATACAAAATTGGAAAAAATAATTCAATTTTAATATACGTCAGAAAATTTATTTTCACTACATTTATGTTTTTTTGTTTAGTGAATGAGTTGTTGCCCTAGTAACAACAAACAGAAATCTTTAATTATAAATCCCCATTTGATTTACATTGGACTTTTACGCACGATTTGGATACTGTTACACACGATTATAATAATCGCATAAGGATACATATAAGACATACAATAATTTACTTATTAATGTATTCATTTTAGTGCGCGAGTGGATAATAGTATATTAAAGAACGAGTTCAATAAGCGCGATTTTACAGCACGCCTCCATGTTTGGAAAACTAGGAGCGTGGCGAGAAATTTTCTAATGGACAAGTGCGAAAATAGTATATTTTACAGCAAGAGATGAAAGTGGCGTTTTTTTGGTGAGGTGGGAATTTGCTCACGAGCGGCAGCGAGTTAGCAATCACACCGAACCAAAAAAACACTTTCATCTCGAGTAGTAAATGCAATTTTTTCTACTGATTTCGGTTGAAAAATCCACAAATCGACTTTAATAAATCAAATTCGAAACGAACTGTCAGAACTGTCAATACAAATTTTATTGTGGTTTTGGTCGTTTCCATGGTATCATATTGCATTCTCATAGAAGGTGATACTTTTCAAGTCAAATGTCCTAATTTTCTTTCGGTTTTTTAAATAGTTTCAGGCTCGTTTTACCTTTGTACATAAAATATTTCATTGAAATTGATGTAATTAATAAGAAAGTCCATGCAAATTTTGTTAGCTTAGTGTTTTAATCGAGAAAATCATAAATTTAAAATGTTCATTTTCGTCTCTAGATGTGAAAATATTTTCATCCCTAGAATGAAAAAATGTTTCCCCTAAATTTTACCCTACTTTCATGTAGGGTAAGCCGTGGAAAAAATGCCATTTTCACATATATCAGTAGAAAAACGCCTTTTTATTATTTTGCGCCCTTTTATGCCATTTCTAAATAAAAAATCGCCGATACATATTGAGAAAATTGTATCGCACTCCGCGAGCCAATAACGAACCCATATGAGTGCTTTAATGACTTCATTATAGACGCAAAATAGAAAAAAGTAATAATGAACTTGGTACTAAAAATAGACAATCAAATCGTTGCAAAAGCATTAAATCATTGCTAAAATGTTCTTTAATATTTCAGTCAATGTATCGAACATATTTGACACATTTTCATTGTAAAGTCGAAGTCTTTCTGTAAATTTATTTGTAAATCATCATTTTACTTAGTGTTTGAAGCCCTTTCTCATCATCACGACTGGTTACAAAAATTCTATTTTGCTAATGAAATCAGACAGCGCATCTTAACAATCTAAATAAGAAGTTGCGAGAACGACGCGACGATACTTTGAAATACTTTTAGAAATTATACTTTTTTTAAATCTTTCGTGAAAGATGAAAGATTATTTTGGGTCCATGTATTATTCTCAGCAGATTTTTAACACGAATATCATGAATATAAAATGGGGCCCAGCAGCTCTAATTTTGGACATGAAAGTTGTTTAAATCTAAAGTCCTCAAATTAATTAGGAACCTGATATAAAATAAATCTCTGCATCAATTCACTCGTAAAAATCTTTATTATTTGCATTGATTACTATTTATTTGGGCATTTGTTTTACAATATGTGAAAATAATTATATAAAATAATTAAAAACATCATTTAATATAAAAAAAAAAATAACAATGCAAATTATATAGTCTTTTTTAATACCATCATCCCTGCGGCTCAGGCGGTTTGTTAATTTTTTTAAATATTTTTTGGCTCTACACCTAAAACCAGTTGTCGACCCTTGATCAAGAGCACAGGTTCTTAAACTGGGGTCCGCGGACCCCTGGGGCCCGCGTAGCCATTGCTGACGGTCCGCGAAATATAAAAAAATGGTTGGAAACAATTCAAGAAGACGATGATATATTGTATACTTTTTAGGTCTTTTTACTACTATTTCTAATCATTTTATGTATGAAAAATGTTTGTTATGTCCTAATAAAAATGTCCATTGATTAAAATTACTTGCGATACACTTTTAACAATATGAATTATAATGCAGTGGCTATGTGGCTATATGAGATTATTGAGCAAGAAATTAAGTCTCTAGAACTATGTGAATTAAAATGCCTAAGGTTGGGATGGGGGTCCGAAAAAACAAAGTTGTTCAAGAGGGGGTCCGCAAATGAGAATTTGTTCAAAAGGGTGTCCTCGGACTACATAAGTTTAAGAACCCCTGATATAGAGTAAAAGCTCGATAGAAAATGAAATATCGGCAAACCTTGACATTTTGCATTTATCTGAAAATAAATTCGTATTTATACTACGATTTAAAATCGTCTGCACAAGGTTTGTATTTAATATTTTTAAATATAAACTGTCTCGCAAGCAACATTGTTATAGTCATAACAGCAAACACTGTAAATGGCTATATGGCTAGAATTATTATGGCTAGAATGGCTATAATTATTTTTATAATATAAATTTACAATTTCTACAATATTAAAATGAGTAATAAATAATAAATAAATATTTACTATTTTTAGATCAATATTATTATTGTTACAGTGGAATTATCAGAAATAAATAAAAAGAGTGAAATGTCGGATTGCTTCAAATTTAATCTTATTTATTTTATAAACAACAATCTGATTTAAATAAATCTTCTTCCTGGAGTTTATGTTGCATAGGGATATTAAAACTCACATTCTTTGTTCTTAATTATTATTTTTATTTTTGTTTTTTTCCCGCGACTTTTTTTTCTCATAGCGTACTGTGTTTCTCGAACTGTCTCGCGGTTATAGCGATTACCGCTCGCGGCAAAAAACCGTAGTGCGGCCTCGGCCTATATCTGGCACAATTAATTATTTTATAATTTTTCGTACCAAGAAAAATCAGTGTTTCCAAAAAAAATCAAAGCCATTTTAAATTATTTTTTTTAGACGCAAGTGAGCATTAGTCTCTGTTAGGGATGTTGCGAATATTCGCATCCGCAAATGCGGAGCTTCCGCATCAATTTGGAAATCCCAAGACACCGCAATTATCATTGCGGATGTTCATGCGGATTTTATTTTTATTGTGGTCTTAAACGTAATAATTTTAGTTTCTAAAGGTTTTTAAAGGGATTAAGATTACTGTAAAGCGACCAATAGATCCCAATATCTGGTCGTGATGTCGCGAATGATTTTTAGTGCGTTTTGAAGCTCATTATGGCGTTACGTGTTTGGAAACTGTTTAGGGCCAATGGTTTTTGAACGCGATTTTTACAATTAATGTTTACATTAAACTTAGGAATTTTAGGATATAAGTATTTTAAATTGGGTAGTTGTAAAGTTGTCACATAAATTGTTTATTATTTCTTTATCGTTTTAATTTCTGGTGGGATGATGAACAAATTTCGTAGACGACATTCGAACCTAGCAGCGAGAATATTTTAAAATATCCTGGCTAATAGCACACCTATGTATACAAAAAAACTTATCAAACACAATTTCGGGTTAAAAATCGTTTTTTCCTGATCGAGTGATATACATATTCAACTAATTACTGCATGTGTATCATAAATATGTAGTAATTAGATGAATTTGGTCTCTAAAGTGACAAGTTCAACGATCAAATACGTACGTCTGTGGGCCGCTTGAATATCCTAATTTAATCGACTTACTTCATCAGCCGTGTAATTCCGTTTTCCGGCAAAACTCTTATTCACCGGCTTACAAGATATTTTTTACTACTATATGAATATACTAGAATTATAAAAATTAATTAGTGCTACAACAAAAATGGTTTTAATTTCAATTGAATTAAATATCAACAGTATTTATTTCTTGAGAAGTTATTTGATTTATTTAGGTGTTTTTCCTCTTAAATTATCAATGGTCAATTGACACAGTGAGTATTCAAATAAATCATAATCTTATATGAACTAAAGCAAGATTGACATGCGCTTTCAGTCCCCTTTCTAAAATAAATTACAACACGACTATCTCAATGGCGAAAACTGTCGACAATCGTTCTCGACACTGACGTTCTTGTCCGTTGTAGGACAGTCCAGTGTGTTGTACCGCTTGCCGATGTTCGAATCGAACTAACTCAGCAGAGTTCAATATACGATACAACTACCTGTGTTCAGAGTTGAAGATTTTTTTATACAAAGGAAACGTTGTTTAGCATTTGTTTAAAAAATGTGAGTGTAATTTCAATTGAAAATCCCGTGAAACGAGAAAAGTAGAGGTGTTTTAATAACTTTGTTTCTGTAATGTTTATATTGTTTTACGTGGCATTTACAAATTTATATTGTATGTCTAAACCTAAACCTTTATTTTATACTGCTCGTTTTATACGTCTTATTTGATCAATATGTTTATTGTTTATATGTGCGAAGGTTATCAGCATATTCTTTCAAAGAGCAAAATATAATGCTGATACTGCTTTAAGTTAATAAACCTATAAAGTTAAAAAAGATTTAAACAATAAGTCAAAACAATATACATATAAATATCCTATAAAGGATTTCCTTTTTAAATAACTCATAATTGTTGTTTGTATATATGTTCTGACAATCGCCAATTAACTCTCTCATTGTTATCAAGGATTTCCACTTAAACGTAATATTAGGAATAATAGTGCAAACTTAATATACTAGGTATCCTTATTTAATTTGACATTTATTAAATATATTCAATTAAAATAAAAATAAATACAAGTACTCTTCTAACCGTAGATTTATATTAATTTATTAATAGAATTTCTAAATAAATTATATATTTAGTTTTTGTCTAGCATTGAAGTCATTTTCAAAGTTACTTATTAATTTACGGGTTTATCGTAATGTGTTACTACCAAAAAAAAAATCAAAATAACTAAATAGTATTAAAAGTTTGCGGTTGAGGCGTATAGTTTGCGGTTGAGGCGTATAGTTTGCGGTTGAGGCGTATAGTTTGTGGTTGAGGCGTATACTAACTAGTTTGCGGTTTAATTAATTAATTTAGACTAATTGTCTTTATTCATCAATTTTCGAAAAACTACTCTCTAGTTTATACACATAACCGCATGTGTATAAAATAGAGAGCACCTTTTTGAAAATTAATGAATAAAGACAATTAGACTTAATTTAATTTTAATAAAAAAATATTTTAAATACGAATTTAGATATTTAGTGACACAGATCATAGAACATGATTTGACCCATGTATCTTGTCCTTAACTGATATATTTTTCCCAGACACTCTAATAAACAAATGAAAATGACCCATATTTTATATTCTGCACAATTTTGTCTTTCTTTATAATAATAATTATTCAAATTATTTTCTTCTCAACTAATTTATTCTACACATCATTAAATTATTTGTATTATGAGTAAGATGATAAGTAATCATATTTATTAGCTACATACTTTACTAATTAATAATGCTTACGCATTATCTTTCTTCTTTTTTCATTGTTGCTGATGAATCAGCAGGTATAAAAATCTGCAATAATCGACTTCTTTGTAACTGCTAATTTCGCTCGGAATCAAGGTTTCTCAACTTTACATGCTCAATTGAAATAAATGATTTCAAATATTTAGTTTCGTGCCAGTAACTAAAATCGAATTCAGTAAATTTAATAAATTATCAACCAAACCGAACGTGTTTAATTCCAAGTTTTTAGTAATTCGAAAATTATTTAGGTTATCTTTCTACTTACGTTAAAATAATTAAAACTGTTGTAATGCAAATAACTATAATATGATTGTATACGTATTTAATGTGTGTATATTATAATATAATACTATTATACAAAATTAATATAGTACTATTGTTACGCACAAAGTTCGTAATTTATTCCTTGCCCAAGCAAAGTTGTACACTTTGTTATATTATAGAAGTAGAAACATTATATAAGTTTTGGATTGTATATGGTACAAGAAAAGTAGATGATTCTCATAATGGCTTATTTGAATATAATTGTCCAGGTCACAACCAATGTAGAGTGTAACAAGTCTAATATCATAACCTACCTCAAAAACAAAGTCCCTCAAAGGGAAACAATTGATGATGCAATATGTAACTTTTGTACAGATTTCTGTACAATCAATTTACAATAAAATATGTACATAATTATACAAGTTTAAAATATGTTGAAATATAATATTAATATGTCTTAAAGGTTTCGAATTCACAGGTCTATAAAGCTGGCACCCCAACCTCTTCAAAATTAAAATTTGATTAGACCAGAATTATGTGCTCTTTATGTGCTAATTATGTGCCGCAATCGCGATTTTTGTGCTCGAAGCGTTCAATGAAAAAATAAAATTAGAGTGGTGGGGGTGCTAACTTAAGGGGGGACATCACAGTAAAATTTAGAAAAAATCGATTTTTTTTATTCGCTTAAAACTTGCTTTAGGGTTTTAAAAATAACATACCAAAAGATTGAATGCGGAAAAAATGCCCAAATTTTCCATTCTGCCGCAACGCCTCTCGGGCATCGCAGATTAGACTTAAAACTTTAAACGCGTTTTTCTCGAAACCAGTTTTTCTTAACTGGGCGGACACATTGCTCGGGCAAATCTTCACCGATCGATCTGAAATTTCGGTAGTATATTCCAAAAACCTAACTCTAGCGAGCCAGGTAGGATTTTTTTTTATACTACTTGGTTTTTTTTTTATGAACAATTTAATGACTTTTTTTTGGTTAAATTTTCAACTTTTTTTTAAAACGTGCACCATTTCGCCAAAAATCAATATATCGAAATAATCCTACGTGGCTCCATAGCTGGTGATATATAGAAACTAAAAAACTTAGATTTTTTGTTAGAGGTCAAAAATTAAGGAGTCTAGATGTCCGCCCGTGGACCTCCTTCCAAAAATAGGCGTCTCCGGACAAATGCCACACAGCCGCCATTTTGTGTCAAAAAAATTTGAAAAAAATATTTGTTGTAGTTTTTTAATAATATTATTAAACTTACTTTACCGTTTCTCGATTGATCTTTTCATTGAGACAAAAAAAATCCCGAAAATATAGCTTTTACCGTGCTCTACTGTGATTCCCCCCTCAGTACCCCCTTAATGTCAAGCTAGCACCCACCCATCTGAAAAATGTTATTTTATACCCATACCAAATAAGCACTATAATTATATGCTTTTCAAGTACCCTGGAGCGAATTCGCTAACTCAACCCTTTATGCGAAAAACTCAATTATGTGCTCTTCTAAAAAAAAAAATGTGCTCTTAAGATATCCTATTCGCCATTTTTCTGCTCGCACCCTTGCACGAAAATTCACCCCAAAATTGAATGAGCCATAAAAGGTGAAATCTATAATAATCGAGAAATCACAGAAATTTTAACCGAAGCGATATCGTTGCAATAATATGTAATAAGTAAGTACTCTCATAATATATGCCATTCGCAATTTTTCTGCACGCACCCTTGTACGAGAAATACACCTCGAACTCTATGAGCCATATTAGGTGAAATCTTTAATAATCAAGCACAGAAATTTTAACCGGAGCGAAATTATTGCAATAATTACGTGCTCTCCAGATATGATATTCGACATTTTTGTTCGCACTTTGTTTGGCTCGCACCCTTTGTACGAAAAATTTACCCCGAACTCCATAAGACATGATAGGTAAAATCTATAGTAATAGAACACAGAAATTTTAACTGAGAGAAATTGTTGCAATAATTATGTGCTCTCCAGATATGCTCTTCAAGATTTTTGTGCTCGTACCGTTGTACGAGAAATCCACCCCGAACTGAATTAGCCATAAGATGTGAAACCTATAATAATCGAGCACACAAATTTTAACCGACTCGAAATTGTTGCTCGCAGCCTTGTACGCAAAATTCATCCCAAACCGTATGGACCATAAGAGGTGAAAATTGCACCGCAAAATTGTCGTAATAATTATGTGCTCACCAGATATATTTTTGCGATATTTGTGCTCGCACCATTGTTCGAAAAATTCAAGGGTGAGAGCACAAAAATCGCGAATAGGATATCTGGAGGTTCATAATTATTGCAGCGATTTTGAGTAGGTTAGAATTTCCGTGCTCGATTATTATAGATTTCACCTTTTAAGGCTCATACAATTTTGGAGTGAATATTGCGTACAATGCTGCGAGCCAAAAATCACAAATATGATACCTGGAGAGCGTTATTGAATGCTTCGAGCACAAAAATCGCGATTTGAGCACATAATTAGCACATAATTCTGATCTAATCAAATTTGTATTTTAAGGAGGTGCGGCACCCGCAGCTTTATATACCTCGATTTCACTGTTAATTAAAAGAAATAATTGAAAAATCTAAATTATTTAAAGCAATTAAATCTTTTAATATACACATGTTAAGCTTAAAGTATAAATTTACATAACAAAAATTTTCTAGATTTATAAATATTTTAATCAACAAAAAAAACTATTTGGAATTCCGGAAGATAATTGGAGGAAAAGCGGAGATATCGCCTATTATTTCCTTATGATAAGTAAGTTATGCCAAATGAAAATAATGGTGTCATTTCCCACATTCATTAACAACACTACTAGATAATAATTATAATTGCTAGATAAAAGAATCCATGTCCAAAAAAGTAACACTTAGTTATTTGATATCGAACTTCATTTTATGATAAATTTTATCAAACTAATTTAAAGAAAGTAAAAGTCAGTAAAGTAAGTCAACAAAGATTAAAATAAATAAAATTGTGTGTGCAGGAGGTGATATGACCCAACATGATCTGCTTACGCTTAAAAATCTATGCTTAGAATTACACCTAGGAACGATACATTTTTTTCGCAGATGGGGTGCGTTTCATTGATCTAGATCAATAAAACAGGCCTGGGAAAATGGCGGCCCGTGGGCCACAAGCGGCCCGCAAGTGGGTTGTGGGCCACAAGCATTTTATATACTACTTTAATTGCATGCCTATGATACTATTGCATGCTTATTATGCTTACCATGCCTGATGTAACTTTATTATCTACCTGCCACTATATTATAAACACTGCACAATTACGAGTGTTCTCTGAAAATATTTCGTTTTACAAGAAATATATATTGTCCACCTAACCTAACGAGAAAACCTAACAATATTGTTCTGTCTAGGTGAGTATATTTGCATCGGTCATTATATATTTAAATAAGTTTATTTACGTAAATAACTACTCTATTAAAATAGAAAAAATTATGCGGGCCGAGCTCAAATTTTCTTACGTAATATGCCCAGACAGCCAAAAGATTTGCCCACCCCTGATCTAGATAATTTAGAAATGGCGTTCTAAAATTAATTAAAACAAATAAATTTAAACGCTTTTATGAGAATCATACTCCTTCAATATTTAGCTTATTTGAATAAAACCAACAACACCGTAAGATTGATTGTATATTATAAAACATTAATAAACTTGAATAATAAATACCTACAACATTTCCAAATCGAATTTCAGATAATATCTATTTTTGGTGAATATGAGAATAAATTAAAAATATGCAAGTTACCGCAACTACTCTACTTTTACTAACAACGTTAGTAACGGCGACGCTGGGAAGTAGCATCGATCATCATGTGAAAACCTTTCATCTACTGGAATCGCAATTATGGGACCAACTAAATAGTGAAGGCTTCAAAAGTGCTGGCGCAGATGTTAAATTAATAAAAGCTTACAAATCATTCATAGATAATCTAACAGAGGTATGAATAACAAAAACAAGCCAAACTAGTTTCAAATAAATTATTTGTATAAGGAATTTCCGAATGATATAGACCATGATATGATGAAGGATATTTGGGAATGGCAGATGGTTTATAGTAATTTAAGGACAATTTACGCGATGTTTGAGGCGTTTAAGCGATTTGCTAATGAACAGGTCAAAAATCGCTTTCCTTCTCCAGAAATGGCTTGGATAGATATTGCCGAAACAATAAAGTCAAATTCCAAACATTCTGTTGTGAATACCCTTCAAGAATTGCATGTTTTCATAAAGGACAAAAAGATCTATTATACTATCCTCCAGGTGAAACGTTCAAAAACATCAATATATTTTTTAATATGTCGCGTTTTATTTATAATTACTGTTTTTAGAAAACTAATGGCGATTTAATCTGTTCCTTGAGAGAATCTCCGCAACGAGTTTTACTAAATCTATTTAATACTATAGCACTTACCGAACTGAAAGGTTATACAATGATACAATTTTCTTATATGCTACTCAAATTATATAACAAAGGTAATTCAAATTTTATTGTCAATCTTAATTAATTGTTAGATACATTTATTTAAAAAAACTATAAATAACTCACTGAACAACTTATTAAAATATGAAATTATCAATTTATTAAAAGAATTAGTATATGCACATTTGTTTTTGTTTTTAATGTTTGTTTTGTTACTTTAGGCAACTTTTCAAAAGAATCTGAATTAGCTAAAACAACTTATGAGGAAAATCTCCGCGAAAATCTGAATATGATGCTGAATGCTGCTAGGACTTCATCACGCGAGCTTTGGCTGTGCGATCCAAAAGTACACAAATCAGATTATAGTTATTTCGAGATAACCGAACTTCTCCAAGGTTACATTCAAAATGAAGTAGATATGAATCCAGACGGTGGATGTTGGGAAAATTGTGCTGCTTATCCAGTCACAAAAAGCTATGGATGCTACAAGAATCTTTACTGCAAACAGCAGCGAAGATGTTACGGAACTATAATCAATTGTAATTTTGTAGATTCCGATGCCCTTGTTTGTCCAGCAGTAAATTGTAATAATCAAAAAATTTATCAGGTTAATATTATTTTGTTTTGTAGCGCAAGGGTAGTCACAGAAGATACGAATATGTTCAATATGAAAATGGAAAGACTTTAGGTAGGAAGATGGGATGTTCACAGGGCACAGTTCAGGTGGATAGTTGGTGGAGGTACTTATTCTGGCACTGCTCGTACTGCGCGTGCCTCTGTGACGAGTCTGGACCAAATTCGGATAGATACATCAACATGCTACCTAGCTTATCTGATATCGAAAATAATATGTAAATATTATCTTAAACAACCAAAAAATAAGCGATACTGAAATAATATTTTAAGGATTGTGACAGGACTGAAATTTATAAAAAATAACCGTATTATACATTTGCAAGTGCAACAAGGAAAATTGCTACCAGATGAAAACGTCGACCAAGAGAGTTTAAGGTGGGTTCCCGTAGAGGATTACACAATTACGGATCCCAAATACAAAAATGGTGTACATTTCCAAATGTTGACGTGGAAAGAGAGGGCATTAGATTTAGATGATATACACAAGAATTCTTCACGTTACGAAGTAGTCACAGGTAAAACATATTAAAATATTGAAATAAAAAAATTAAAAAAATATGCCACATATATACATGGATATGATTATGGATATAATTGATTTTGATAAAATACAATATCAGAGAACAATATCTATAAGAATATAGAATAAAATTAATTTGTAGGTGTTAAATTTCATAAAATCGGTTATCATCTAAATTTGATGGTACAATTTACCCAATACAATATATCAACTGGAAAACTATTCCCTGAAAAATCGGAATGGTCTGCAAATTTCAACACGGAATATAATACCAAAAACCCCAGGTAAGACCTTACCAGTGTTGAAATAAGACATTCTCTTCTGGAAGGAATTCTAGTCACCCCATGGATTCAACACTGGTCCAAATAGGAACTAAATTTCAACTAGATATAAATGTATGTATTTTCTCTAATACTTTACATTTTATTCTTTTAGAAAATTATTAAGTATGGAAAACCTAGACATTCCAACAAGATCTACAGGTGCTTCACTGCCAGACTCAAATTCGAATCAATTCTTAATGTTTACAAATTCGGATTGGGATAGAGACGTTGCCCAAACGACGGTTCCGTTTTTGGACGCACAAGCTGTTACGCCCAAACAAGCAGTGCCATTGAGTGGCGTAGGTATATACCATAAAGGACGGAAGGGTTTCGGTGGATTCGTTGCACCGAGAATTTTCACACTGGATATCGTTGAAAAATTGGAACGTAGCGCGAAGGCAAATAAAATATAATATTGAACTTTTACATGTAGTTCTCGTCTTAACTAGTTAAGTTATATTTTATACCATTATAGGTATATCATTGTATATGTGTGTGTATCATATATGAATTAAAAATATAAGAAAATTTTAAATAGTGATTAGGCCTCAATAAAAGTTAATATGTGGGCGAGGTAACTTGGTGAATTTTATAACACATTTCCTAATAACATTTCTAAATTTGTGATTTTGAAATTTTTTATAACGGGGAGTTAACGAAATATTACAAAAATAATGTCTTCAAAATTGAAAGCAGTAACATTAATTAAGGGAAGCATAAGCGAAGTGGATTTAGTTATTACTAGAGTATACAATAGAATTATGGCGAATGGCTTAAATAGGAAATAAAAAATAAGCCTTGAAAAGAAAAAAAATTATAAATAATTTAACAAAATAATTTCATTAAAAAAATATTTAATTAATTTTTTATCTTAAAAGAATTTGTCATTCAGAATTAGGGTTGCCAGTCGCTCTTTTTCAAAAAGAACCACAATTATTTTTTGTTCTTTTTTACATATTTCGGGTATATGATCCCTTATTTAATTTTATCAGAGGCAATTACTTATATATTTAAATATACAAAATATAAAATTATTCGTTTTAAATTTAATTTTGATCATGCATTACATATGTTTGATGAAACGGTACAGAACGATTTTGATTTCATTTGAAAGATTCTGACGAAAGCTAGGTTCCAATATGTGGTTAGTAGATCCAGAATAATGGAAGCTAGCGTCTCATTTAACCAAATAGCAAATATATTAAAATATTAGTAAAATAGAGAAAACTAACCCCCACTAAACAAGTGAGTTTAAGACATTCTCTACATGTTTAACATGTCCTCTATGTTTAATGTTCAAATGATAACTCTCAACAATGTCACGAAAAATGCAATAGAAAGAGCCTATATATGCGTCAATAGGAATGAAGGTCATTTTATGGCACATAATCATGGTAACATCAATACAACCTTAAATTTTTTATTCTTAATAAATGTTTCTTCATTTAGAACCAAAGTTATAGCTTAGGCACATGGAATGATGACAATTTAGCTACCTAGAATAAGATACATAAGTCTGAAAGTAGAAACAAAAGAGGTACATGTTCTGTTTTAGTTTTATAAAATGTTCTCATTTTTCGTCATCAACAGTTGACAACCCGATTCATAATCAAATTTATAGATAAAATAATTAAATAATACAATAATGATGAAAATTATATCAAACTGGGTCCCGCCCAGGTCGGGCGACAACTGTTCTCCCTGTTGTTCAACTGTTCAATTCTTCTCCCTTCTTTTTCGATTTAAAACGGAAAAATGGGGTTCTCTTCCGACGTGGATGTAATGCTAGTTCGCCGCGCGCAAGACTGAAGAACTAACAACTGCTAGCAGCCAAACTATGAGCATTATCTCCTGGCTACTTCATATGGTACCTGTACCTCAACAAGACGTCAGACTATAAATCTTGGAAGTACACTCCGGATTTGACAACTTAGAGGGATTCCCATCCACCAGATGGCCAACGGCATAAGTTGGAGAAGGCAACGGGAAACTGCTCCATTAAAGACTCACTCCACAAATTCATCAATCCATACTTCATTAATCATCCTTCCAGATTATATCTGGTATGGTAAACCCTGACCATGGTCAAAAATATTGATCATTGATCAGATAATCGGCCAAATATGATTAGTCTTCTCACGACATAAATGTATTTGGGTTTGATTTAAGTACTCCAATGTGGGCGTAAACTATGTAAATAATATTTATATTTAAATTTATATTTAAATTTTATATCGTATAGTGCAGAGGTCGACAAACTTTTGATCACTACAGGCGACATGCTGTTTTTAATTATAGGTTGCGGTCTACCAAAATCGTGTGGTATGTGTTAAGTGATCACATATAACTATAATTGAAAGCCGAAAATAAATTTAAATTTAAAACTGATATTTTAAGAAATGAAAATAATGATTTCTTCTCACAAACTAATTACAAGTACTCATTTAACGACTCAGTTTTCGTACCTTAGACTAGGTCGTTAAACGAATAGTGAGGACTTCAGGGCCTTAATTTTAATTTGTTTTGAAATGCAATGTACACAACGAATAACACAACAATACAATCTAGTTACAAGCTGATTACCAAATCAACCATAAAACATTTATTTTATAGTTATATTATTATTCTAAATTATTATCAAAATGAGGAGTCGCAGAAGCGGAGGCAATTTTAAAAACTATGTATGTATATTATTTCTGCAACGAACTCGAACTTTTCCGCATATAAATCGTAAGTCGCAATGCTACAGCGGTCGGAATAAATATGCAAGTAGCTAATATTACTAATTAATTTCAAGTTTCTTGCATGCAGTTCTCTAATGATAACAATGATAATGTTAAAAAATATTATTTATTAGAGCATTAAATACTAAAATGATAAACTAAAAAAATATTTTTTTATTACTTATGCGCTAAAAGTACTTCTTGACATAGATTATTTAATACGAAAAATGTCACATCTCGTATTTCCACATAACCTGGGTAACGCACGCAAATTTTCAATATCGTTAGGTTACATTAAAATAAACATTAATAAATATTATAAAATTAATAAATTAATAAATATAAAATGAACACAATCAAGACCGCGATATTAAAAAAGTGACGTTAAATGTCCGATTTTTTTTTCATTACCAAATAATAAGAGAAATTAAAGAAAGCGTTTTAAAATGAGTATAAATTCTATGGTGATACCGGAGACTGAGGAGAGTTCTTATGACGAATGCACACCACCGGAGACAGTTGAAAACGCAAATTCTTCATTTTTGTTTCCATTTTTTATGGATGGCCCCTGGATCCCAAACTTGTAATATACATCTCGCATGGGTAATAAAAAATATTGTTTGTAATACGGGCGGTATTATCAATTTCCCTCTCGAAGCGAATATGCACACTCACTTCGTTCGTGCGCCCAATTTCACTCTCGCGTGATATTGACAACTTGCCGCCCTAGTTAGAGAATATACTACTTCATTAGAGCATTATTATTATTTACCCAAATTATTAGAGGATTTAAAACTTCTGAGTAATCAGAGTTGACATTTAAATTTGTACCCAATGAGTTAATATCAATCCCGTTTGTGCAGAAAATAAAAAAAAAACTGAAAAGAATGTTTGAATATGAAGCATAAGATGAACGCTTGAATGATGCCAAAAATATTTAAAATGCCCTTTTTGCCATGGTGTTTTTTTTTATTTAGGACCTTTTATTGGCATATATACATTTTACATAAATACATTATAATATGAGCCATCATAGATTACAAATTGTCGAAACAGGTTCTTCATTATTACCCGTTTGTTCTTTCCACTTTTTCACCCTCCTTAACATTCCCTTTCTTCCCTCTTTCACCCTCCCGATTCGCTATTCTAAACACCTCTTTTATTATAATTTCATTCCCCATTTCACTCCCCTTGCATTCATACTTTAACAGATATTTTTGCAGCTAAAACGTTCACCTTATAGGCATTCACCTCTTGAAGGACTATGTAACCTGGTGTCGACTTGTCTTGCTTTAGGATTTTCTTGTAAAAGTTTTGTTGACTGAACCCTCACTTCTTGTCTTTCTCTCTAGTCCCCCAGACTTTCCGAATACGCTAACACATTTCTTACACACACTTTCCATATTATCTTCCCCGCCTTAAAGTTCACTTCAAATCTAGTTTTCCACCCATTCCACATACGTTCTGCCGCCACCCACGAGGCCTTTTTTTATACATAATCCACATGCTCATTATTTCTGCACCCAGATCCTCACCTCCTCAATTTCATTCCCTAACTATTCAAAACGCTCTTTCTTTTATTTATCCCCCCTTTTAAATCGCATCCATTTTCTTCCATAGTCTTCCCCACGTTTACATTTAAATCTCTCTTGTCCAAATAACCTCCCCAGCTTTCATTCATTTCTCCTAGGGATTTAGCGAACACTACTACATCATCCGCGTAGGCTAAGCTCCAGACCTTCCTTCTCCCTATAACCACGCCTCCAGCTTGACCATCCTTGAAAATCTTTTGCATGTCAGCCAGGTAGATTAAAAAGTGTGAGACTCAACGGACATCCCTGCCTCAGGGCCTTTCTTACTTCAAAATAATGAGATACACACCCATTCACGCCAATCTTACATACAGTTTCGTTATACAACTCCATAACATTATCACACTCTCAAAGATACCCTTTTTTCCCAAGCACTCTACCAACTTCCCTCGATCTACCGAATCGTACGTCGCCGCCTCCAGGTAAATGAAAAGAGCAAACAGGCTCCCTCTACTTATTTCCTTCCTCCGTAGATTTGAAGCTTATTTAGGAATTATTTATCAAAACACTGCATATATATATATATACATATAAAACTTAACGATGAAAAAAATCGAATAATCCTGATAGGAAATGGACGGTATGTCCTTGCTTAAGGAAATTTGAGAGTTGTAACGTTTTATACAAATAATACTCTCCTCGCGATGATTTTAACTACATTTATCAAAATAATCTAACTAAACGTTTTCAATTATAACTATTATTGAAAAAATAATCGTAGTTAATTATAACTAACTATTGTTGAAAAAATAACGTAGTTTTTTAAACTTTATTATTAATTTTACAAAGTAGTTCCCTCTCCTATTCGTACAATTTTCCCAACGATGTTTCCATTTCGCGGAGCAATCCTGAACTGCTTTATTTGAGCTAGCCTGTAATGCCCGCCATACACACAACGGCCCACATGGCAAACCTGCACAGGTAGACCGGAGCGTGTGTGGGAATATACCTGTGCAGTTTCTTGCGTACGGTTGACCTGCGCAGGCAAACCTGCACATGTAACCTGTACGGTAGACCGTAGCGTGTATCGCGGGCTTAAGGTGTGTGACGAATTTGCTTTGCTGTCAGCAATACTCTGAAAGCGACTTCCCGAAATCGCTAGGAACCAGGTTTGGCAAGTAAAGAGGCTGTGGGGGGAGGACAGTCCTCAGATTTCTGGCACAAAACTGACGAAATGAGAAATTTGAGTGCGCGGGCGCATTGTTATGATGCAAGAATCAGGATTTTTACACGTAACCGTTACAAAACGCCATAATAGTAAACGTTTCTATAAAAGGTTTCTCCGGCTTCACGCAAAAAAATATTGTTGCTCCAGAAAATCGCACATTTCAAAATTCGCCTTAACACTTAAACCATGTTGCACTCAAATAACAATATCACCAAAACTAAAGGAGATATCAACAATCCAAAAACACGGGGTAACAAAGGAGGGTTGCTTAATTCAAAATGTTCGAAAAAATGTTCAAAATTCAAGAAGGTATAAACGTATTTCGTATTCATTTAACTTTGGCACTAGCTTCAGGGCAAAAAATTATTAACGCTGCACAATGTAAGATAAACATCTAACGGATTTATCGATGCTTTCAATCGAAAATTATATCGTAAATGCCTGAGATTTGGATATTAACGGCTAAAATGGTCAGAAGGGCTAAAGGAGAATAGTATGTAATTTTTTATTCAAAGAAGTATTGGTTACGTTACCAATAACCATAACTAATATGTAATTTGTAATCATTGTATGTGATAATCATTTTTGAAGTTATCAAAATATAGAAATATTTCTTGTCATTTATGTTATAATTAAAGCAAAGAGTGTGGAAACTTTAACTGGAATAAAATTCATAACTTCGATATAGGCGATTTTTGCAAAAAAATCCCGAAACACGTTACGTATTGTTTGTTTTTCTAATCATTTGGAATTGCCCTCATGCCCTCATTTCTATGTATATGCTGTTTGTTTATCTCTTCCCCGAAGTGTCAAGCCACCTCCAACCTTTGTTTTCAAATGGAAAGTTATGTCAAGTGACACCTCGTTTGAAAGATCTCTTCGCAAGGAATACAACACACTATTTATTCCATGAATATTTTCAAAGCCCACGTGGTAGAAAAAGAGAAAACCAATTTTATAACTTGAATACTATTTAATGCAATAAATGTGCAAACTAGGCACCGTTTCTTTCTTGGCAAAGTGCAAATCGAAGATAACATGCATCTCTAATGTTTAGTAATTTCTGGTGTGACTTGCTGTATTTCATGCCTAATGCGTTGCTTAAGGTCCTCAATGCCATTCGGTTTTTCTACATAGATCTTACACTTGAGATATCCCCACAAAAAAGTTAAGGTTACTAAAATCCGGAGATCTCGCCGACCATTCAATGTGACCTCTTCTTCAAATCCATCTATTGGGAAAAACATCGACTAAATATCTACGAACGATCACAGCATAATGGGGTGGAGCTCCGTCCTGTTGATATCATATTCATTCATCAGTTAAATCCGGAACTAACGGAAATAAAGAGGATAACCCTGGCACGAGGTCGTATTGAAGAAACGTAAGATACGTTGCTTCGTCAACATTACCATCGAAGAATACGGGTCCAACAATCTGATCACCCTATTATTCCAGCCCATACATTGACTATTGACTTATGACTTCAATGAGGGTTATGGTCAGCCCAATAACGACAATTCTGACGATTAACCATCACCATCACCATGTTTACCTTGCAGTAAAGTACTTTTGTCGAAAAATATAATATATGCTGGTTATTGTGCTGGATATGAAATCTGGTTATTGTCGATCAGGTTCATCATTTGCTGGCAAAATTCGATTCGGCGGTTCGGGTCATATTCCGTTAAATCGTGGAGTGCCTGCATCTTGAAAGGATGCAGCTTGGCTGATCTAAGAATTTTCAAGACAGTAGTATGACTATCTCGTTGTCACGGGCCAGTTGCCTGGCTGAAATCACCGGATTTTCTTGAAGAATTAATAATACGTTTAGCCTGGTATATCTGCTTTAACAGTGGGATTTCGCTGTCTGGGCACAACCCTGGCCTGCACCAAATTGTTGTATTGTATCTAAATTTTGCTTATGGTACCTTGGCCAATGGTTGGTATATCCGGATGCTGTTCTCGAAACAACTGAGCAACCTCATGCTGAATTCGTCTTCTGTTACCATAACCGATCATCATCAGAATCTAGATACGGAGATTTTCGGTTAAATACAGCTTTTTAGAAACTACCTTAACAACTTGACTGCTTTTGTGACTATTATTAACACTAGTAACTAAGCAACGTGGTTCTAAAGTATCAAAACACATGTCGAAAACTTACAACTTTACACCCAAACGTGTTCAACGTAAAAGTGGTTTTATTTTTTTATCACCTGGGATTTGAAAATATTCAAGAAATAAATGGTGTGTTGTATTCCTTGAGAAGAGATCTTTCAAACGAGGTGCCACTTGACATACCTTTCTATTTGAAAAAAAGGTCGGGGGTGGCTGGCACTTCTGTTAACAGATAAACAGCATATACATAGAAATGAGGTCAAGAAAAACCAATACGTAACATGTTTTTTTTTGGAAAAATCGCAAATATCGAAGTTATTTTATTCCAGTTAAAGTTTCCACACTATATTTGCCACAAATGTTATAAAAACGCTTCTTAGCCACGGGGCGGCCCGGATTCTCTTCGAATTTATTCAACACCAATAATATTCATAAACCGCTATTTAATATAATATAGTATTAAATCCCTACCTGTACTCGTAGAGGGTGCATCATGAGTAGATGAAGAGTTTCTGGTGTAGGAAGAACTTCATTAAGGGTAATACCCTGTTTGGCCACAGCTTGACACAAGAAAACTGCTAGATAGCGATGCAAAGGCAGATGAAAGGACACCTGAAGACTATCACTCTATAAAAAACCAATACAATACAGTTAATAATAATAGAACTATACTACATTACAAGTCTATATCATATTCCAAATCATAATGCCCTAATACCTGGTCTATTCAAGGCTAGTTTTTTTAAGCTAGGATAGTTGGTATTTCCTGCGCCCTATTTGGCTTACAAATTGTACAAATTTTAAATTAACCTCATTACTTAGTTTCGACATTTTTTAAGAGAAGCGTCAAACTATAGTCTCAGAAAATAAAATACGCATCGTCACTGTTCGCTAACTGATCATGTACCAAATTCACCGTCCACACGAAGCTAGTACACAAAACCAAGATAGTAAATTCGGTGGTGATAGAAATACTAACTCAAAAAATAGAACTCTTTCCTAATTAACTAGCTAGCTTACTAGAGCTAGCTGGAAAAAGTAACCTCGTATAAACTGGGCTTAAATCCTGAAAAATACATTGTATGCACATTTTAAGAAAAACTGCAAAGTTTAATACGTACTAAACAATTTATATAATAATATATGGTAATTAAATATGTTAAGATTGTACAAAAGTTTGAAAACGGTCAATAGACCTTTTTACGGTTAGTTAAGCGCATGCGCATCCGTCAAGTTTGAAAGGCGGGAATATGAAAGTTTCGGGCAAATAATAAGGTTATACGTCAAAAAGTTCGGGCAAAACATGACGGAAATTGACACATGTGCACAAAAAAATTTCATTTTATGAAAAGGTCTATTTGACCGAAGTAGTAGGTTTAGTGTTAAAACGAGTTTTACAAAATGGGGTGCACCTATGGTGGTACAATTTCTACTTTAAAATATTTAAATTACTTATTATTCAATGTTACTTACCACATTTGGACTGTTATAGTTTATTGCATCCAGCCATTCTTCAAGTGCAGCAAGACATGAAGTTAAGACCCTTCTAGTCAAAGACGCTGTGCCATTATTAACCAAATGCGAAACTAAAGCCCACATGGGATAGGCACTCGCTTCTAATTCAGCACTAAACGCTGCGTAGTACGTATTAGGTTCGAACTCGACATGTTGACTCAACTCCCTCTGATTCACATTCATACCTAATACAAACAAAATTTATTTTAATATTCAATTACATGAAATTACACGAATCCAGATCGAGTTTATTTTAGTACGTGGCGTAAAAATCACCATCATTTGTAAATAGCCCTTAATTATTTATAAAACAGTATATTTCTTAAACTAGATGACATGAGTCTGATTAAAAGTTCAACATAAAAAATCCCATGTACGTGTAATTGTAGGCTAAGAAAACAGTATGGTGACTTTTTCACCACCTGGTATATTTCCGATAGTTAAAATATTTAGTTTACCTTGGAACATGGAAAGAAATGTAAACCACATTTCTAGTAACGTATCATCAGCCATGAAACGTAATGCTACCGGTCTATGAGAAAGAACGTTGTTTAGATCGGATACTAGCGGCCAATAGCAATGTTCTTTCATGACAGGGCGGGCGCAATCTACTACTAAATGAAAATTCTTATCGGCATCTAGAAAATAATAATACAAAATTATTGCAAACAAAATTACGATTGAATATTTAATGCCAAGGGACAATTAACATTGTTCCTAAATATTGACAATAATTTTATCTAATAGTTTGTAATATTATATGATTTCATAGCAGAAATAAAGTTTGTTAAATATTGTTTTTATTATTGTTCTCGTTGATAATTTGATTAATATGTCTAGCTAATATATTACATATTCAATTGTGACTAACCATGTAACGTGTTTGGTATCAAGATCTTGCTCATCATATACTTGAGACTGACGACCATGACGTGCAGCAGATTCAATTGTTCGGTCATGCGAAGAGCTAAGCCCTCGTTGGAAAAGAGTTGTACGCTGACGTGGACCACGCGATTGCTAAGCGTGTCCGGATCGGCAGATCGCTCCAGCATCATCGAAATTCTACTGTAGTGTAACACGAATGCTCTTGTTAGCGCCTCCTGTAAAACAATTATTAATATTAAGGTAAACAGACATATTGTGTGGATTTATACCTTGTAATCCGTATCTGGTAGCATATTAAGAAGAAGGCATACAACTTTCTGAGGAAATTCAAATTTGACTGTCCAGAACACTAATTCTTCTAAGAACGTTTTATGAACTAATTGTTCTTGTAAGGACGGACAATCTTTATATTCATCTATAGGTACGGGGTTTGGTAAAGATTTCAATGCTTCTTCATAAATTTTTCTAGAATTAGCTAAATACTGTTCATAATCCGATTCTGGAACAGGATCCGGTACTTCGTTAAGCAACCTATACATCTGCGGATTAGTCAGCGCTGTAGTCATTACACGCCTCATAAGCCCACCCATATTATTAAAATCCAATAACATGGTAATGAAAGCATCTGCATCATTTATTGCCCATTTATAAGCATCTGGAGTTCCTCCAACTGAGTTTTCTCTTAAATGTTGAACCAATCTCAAGATGATTCTGGGCATCATCGCTTGAGCAACACACATAAGATCGGACGGAGCTTTGCCGGCATTGTTGGATTTATTTGGGCCGTGGCGATCACAAAAGCCCGTTTCCTTCATAACGGATGTATCACCACAGTCGCATGCCCCACCCGCTTGACTTAAGAACATGTTGAAATCATGACGCTGATGATTGCCTTTTTTAAAACATTCTGTGCAGAGGGACATGCACGGTGAAATGCCGCAAGTACGACATCTGTAGGCGACAAAGTTTGGCGTCCAAACTAATCCGCATGTCGTCGCATTATCAAACGTGCGAACTAAAAGCAAACAAAGAAACAGGCTTAACCGACTTAATAAAACTTTTTATAAATAAAGTTTTTTCTAATGACTAGATTAACTGGTTAATATTAACTAAATAAAGAAGACAAATAATACTTGTGTTTGTATCAAAAATTATATATCTAATTTGCATATAATATGGTAAACTAGTTAAATTAGGTAGTTAGTTATAAATAGTATACCTGTGCTTGCAAATTCATCTGGTGTTCTTCCACCAGCTATCAGCCACTTGCACCAATCGATGGTTTCCCATTCATCAATGGATTTGGCTGGATTCAGGAGGTTATCGAGGATCTCATTGAGGTGCTTCGGTGCAGTGTTGTTGGCGCAATCTGCGTGTACGTAGGCCGCGGCAGCCCTTTTGCCCTTTGCAATGAGAACTCTCACCTCGAAGAAGGACGTAGAGGCCATCGTTAGAACTTAAACATGAATTATGTGTTTTCACTATGATCTTAGAAATACAGTTTCGAAATTAAATTTTTTGTGATTTTTTGAGAAAAAAGTTTGGAATTTATAATGAAACTGATAATTAATACTGGAAAAAATAAACCATATTTTGTTTAATAAAAATAAAATGTGATACTATTCAAATTGCTCTTTTAGAGCTTAATGTATATTATCGTAAAAAAAAATAATACAGATAACACATACCAATACACATTTCTAAATTCTCAATATTATATTAAAAACTCATTAATTTTGTCAATAATATAATATGATGACGCGCAATAATGAAATTATATACTTAATAAAAAATAAAATTATATATTTAATTAAAAATGTGAACAAAATAAAAGTATAATTACATTTACACAATCCTTTATATAAAGTGCAAAAAACATGACAGATAAATTTCAAAACTGTCATGAATTGAAACAATAAAATGAAAATATTTATTAATTTATTAAATCAAGGAAAGGTCAAAAATTGTAGGTTAGAGGTCAATGACAATTTATTGAAGATTTATTAAAGATATAAAAGATATTATAATTAAAATATTATAAAATCTTAATAACATATCTGACTATTTCCTATTTTATATGTAGGTATTTTATCCAGTGTTCACTTTTTGTTGAAAGATGAATATATTCAGTAGGTATTATTTATTTATTATATATTGACTAAATATTTCATATTTAGCCAATATAATCTACTGATCTGATTTTTCTATGTAGCTTTCTATTTTATACAACCATAACAAGTCACATCAATGTAGACTGGGTGTTTACTGTTTTTATTATATATGAAATACAATGGTAAAATTTGCAACTACCGCAGTTGTTCTGAATTTAAAACTGCATCCAATGGTTCAAATTTATTGGCACAATATGTTTTTATATATAATAATAACTTTTACTGCATACACCTAAATTAACATTTTCATCATTGGGCTGTTTGAGACTGAGAATTGATTTTAAAGTTTATTTAAAAGAATGGATACAAATAAAAATGTTCAAATGTAATATAATGTTCAATTATTTGAATGCAATACAAAAATAGTATAATTTTTATTATGCTGCTAACTGTTATACCCATTGTTAGGTTTCTGATGTTACTGGTAAAATATACTTTAATTTAGAGTATGAAGAGGCATAGTTATTGCTGACGATTCCGTAATGCTCTACTAATTGCTAATGAAATTGAAAAACTCATTTATTTATTTTATTTATATTTTATTTATTAGACAGGTGTATTTTACATTATACCAAGGAGTCAAAAAGAAATAATAGATAGACAAAAAACTTATATACTATAACATTTAAATAATGGGACTGACAATAAAATATACTCCTTTTCGCTGAGGATAAACCTGTGCGCGAACCTGCTCTTTTTTATTATTCTTTCTTATTTAATATTTTTTGCCTTGAAAAAATCAGTATGATTTGGTGAGATGAAAATGCAATGAACCATTTTCTCAAAACCTTGTTCTTATTGTTCAGTCCTTTTTTGTTCATTGCTTTAAAGTTTTCCGGTAATAAATTAAATACTTTACGACTAATGTACACGTGAGTTCTACGTCCAATTTATTACTTTATTTTTGGTAAACGTATTTTAATATTTCTATAGCGATATAATAATTTATCATTGTACTCGATTTTAATTGAAGCGAAATTGTAAAGCACGGATTTCTCTAGAAAAAATCTGCGTATACTAGTTATTTCTTTGTTCCTAAAGATACTTTCAGGGGAGTACATTTGTTGATTCTTGAAGATAACTTTTAAAATCTTTTTATGAAGATGGTGTAGCGGTTTTAGAGTGCTTTCATAACAACCTCCCCATACTATGATTCCGTAGGTTACTATTGGCAAGAAAAGTGCAAAATAAACTTGCAATAACCGATTTTCGATAAATATAACCCCAAGTTTATAAAATAAGTAAATAAGATATCTTGTTTTTTTTTGTAATATATGTTATATTTTAGATTACAATCGATTATTATTCCTAGATATTTTGTATAACTCACCCTTTTGATTTCGGGGCAATCACATCGGAATGTGTTACACATTTTATTGTGAATTTGAATTTTACATGTTACAGGTATACTATCAACATAGCAGCCATATGTCATAAAAACTGTTTTATCTAAATTCAAGGGTAAATGATTTAAGTTCAGCCAGTTTGCGATTTTGTTAATTTTTCTTTCCGCTTGGTTTATGACATCGTCCCATGACTTGCCTTTGATAATGATCGCTGTATCATCTGCAAATGCTACAATTTCCTCATGATTTAAGAGTGTAAAAATATCGATAATATATAATAAAAATAAAAGCGGTCCAAGTATAGTGCCTTGAGGCACACCGCATTTAACTATATCTTCATGACTATTCGTATCACCTAGTTTGGCGATCTGTTTTCGGTCACTCAGGTAATTTTCAAGTAATTTTCCAGCTTTGCCTCTAAAACCCATTTTTCCCAGCTTAAACAACAAAATCTTGTGATTGACTGTGTCGAACGCTTTAGCTAAATCTAAAAACACTGTGGCACAAGGCATGTTATCGTTTAGGGCATTATATATCGGTGCTCATACCTTCTCTGAAACCAAATTGCATGGGATAAAGAATATCGTGTTTATTTATGAAGCTGTTGATTCTAGATTTAAGTATTTTTTCGAAAATTTTTGCAAAATTAGAAATAAGAGAGAAAGGTCTGTAATTCGTAGGATTTGTAACATCACCACTTTTGAATATTGCTACATTTTCAGCTTTTTTAAAGAAATTTGGAAAAATAGCTTTATCGATACAATTGTTTATTATTTCACACAATGGCAAATAAAGTTAAAGATTAACAAAGAAAAGTTAAATATATGAAATAAAAATATATACACCGGCGAGCATAAAACTAGGGTCACTCCATAATTTTAGAAATCATTAGTTTTTTTATCAACAGATCACTAAATGATTTATTGAATACAAACAAGTTTTTGTTGATCAAAGTTTATTGAAAGTAATGAAAATGAACAATTTTAATTTGTTATGCTAACTAATCAAAATAAACAAGTTTACTTTGATATCTTTTTCTTGAAACAAAAGAAAGTTTTAAGGACTTCATTAGCAAGTATTCCATCCTCTGGCAGTGATAACCGCTTGCAAACGAGAAGACATACTTGATCAGATTTTGGACCAGTTCTGCACCAGTATGTAGGGAAGCTCTCTAGGGGAGCAGGCACATGTTACGCATTTCTGAAGGCCGTCACATGTCTCCCTAAACGGTTTCCAATCTCATGCCAAACATGCTCAATGGCGAGCTGGCCAAACAAATTGCGTGATTTGACACTCGTCAAGACTTAGTAACTATCCGAGCAGTGTGGGGGCCGTGCGTTATCATGCATAAATGTTGCGTCGTCTACAAGAATAACCATGAACGGTAATACATGGTCTTCTACAACCTCTGTCAGATGCCTATGCGCAGTCAATGTCCCATTCTCGATAAAGACTAACTCCGTGCGAGTGTCAAAATATATGCCTCTCCATGCCATAACTGATCCTCCAGCAAATTGTTGCTGGGCAATCCACGCTTGAACATATATCTCGCCTTGTCATCGCCACACTCTTACACGTGTATCTGAGCCCGTACGACAGAATTTACGCGATTCATCGGAAAACAATACGCGACTCCAATCCGCTATTGTCCAAGCCAAGTGTTCTCGTTCTCGTTGTTCTCGTGCAAAATTCAACCTCGCAATCCAGTGTTCGCGGGAAAACGGTGGTCCAGTAGCTCTAATTCGAGAAGATAATCCAGCCGCATGAAGTCGTCTCCTAACTCTCCACTCACTTATGTTTACATTTCTTACTTCTTGCAGATGATTTCGAAGGGAAACTGCAGTGACCGTTCGGTTTTTCAAAGCACTAGAAACGGGAAAGCGGTCATCTCTAACTGTTGTACTTTTGTATCGTCCTGAATCAGATCTTCGAGCGAGCAGACCAGTCTCTTCGTACTGCTGCCATACTCGTTGCACACTCGAGACTTACACCAACGTTTCGCGCCGTTTTGCGCTGACCGCGGCCGTGTTCTAAAGCCACCACAATCCGTGCCACAGCAACAGGATTTATGTTCATTGTAAAACACTAACAAAGACAAAAATGCACAAACAATTTGCAACAGACAGATGACACCACAGAAGCAAAAACCTTGCTATCCTTAAACTTTATTTTGTTTCAACAAAAGCTAAGTAAACTTGTGCATTTTCATTACTTAGCATATCAAATTAAAATTGTTCATTACTTTCAATAAACTTTGAACAAAAACTCTTTTTTATTTAAGCAATCAGTAAACTGTTACAACCGAAAAAATACGTAAAAAAAATTAAATAACGAAGTGTTCAAATTACGGAGTAGCCCAAGTTTTTTGCTCGGCATTGAAATCCGAGTTAATATTTAAAGCACAGATGACGTAAAACGTGCAATCTTCTATCCATCGTTGTACTCTGACTGACTCAAGATTGTTGTCAGGGTTGACAATTTAATCGGTTTAAACATTCTTTTCCTACAATCCGGCCTGCCTGATTATGTATTCGACCCGAATACGTTATCATCATCTGATCGGTCATATGTACAAGTCCTTACTAAACAAATCTTTGACCTTTTCAACTCCAAAGTGTCCTCTTTCATGAGCTTGTCTGATCACTTCACACTGCATTCTTTTGGTAAACCACAAAGTCACATCTGCATGTTTATACAGAATATCGCCTTTCGGAAGATAATTGTTGGAAGACTGCTTTTCAAAATGGCGAAATAGTTTTCAACTTGTGTACGTTTCGCTAGACAAACATTATTTTCGTCAACATATTTGCATCGTCAATTTAAAGCACATTATATTATCTACTTAGTGTATCAACGTGTTTGATACCGGTGCCTGAATAGTATGGTCATCTATTTCTAAAAGCATTATCTAACAAGCGAGACGCGTACATAAGTTCGTCATGACCTTGAAATGTTTGACCAACAGATATACTAGAAATTTTTTAAGAGCTTCATGACAGCAAGAATTTCCAACTCATAACTACTATATTTTATCCATGCATCAGTAGTCTTTTCACTCATATAGTATTTTGGATGCATTTCTTTGTAGTCTGGTAATCGCTGCATCAGCATCTTTTACACATGGCTTCTTTTAGAATATGGAACGCACGTCTCTGATTCTCCTTAAATTCACCTTCACCTAATCTCACCTCCTCTACTTCGAATCCAGCTGGTTTGGGTTTCTCTCGTCGATCATCGTTTAATTTTCTAGCCTTTGATAAAAATAACATCTTTTTAGTCTTGGGTTTATTTGTTTTTAAAATATCTGCTATTGAAACTACAAAGCCAATACTTTTACTTTCTAAATCCTCATTCTTCCCTTTCTTATCTGTTATTTTCCTTAACGGAATCTGTGTCATTAATCAAAGCTCATTGAAACTGCTCCATTTCCATCACTAGATGCATCAGCATGCGCTTCAGTTTCGAGATTTGGGTTAGAAATACCAAGTACTGGTATTTTACACATGGCGTTTAATTTTCTAGCATTTTATAGAAATAACGTCTTTTTAGACTTGGGTTTATTTGTTTTTAAAATACCTGCTATTGAAAATACAAAACCAATACTTTACTTTCTAAATCCTCATTCTTCTCTTTCTTGTCTGTTATTTGCCTTAACGGAATCTGAGTCATTAATCAACACTCATTGAAACATTTTGATAGATAAACAGTTATAAACCTACAACCCGTATCAAATAATGCATTTATAGGCATATTCTAAAGATTTACTTTTTTCATCATTAAGTCGTTTGTGATTTTAATGCGTCTTATATTAGCTTTTTGTTCAACTTTCTGTTTAGTACAGTCCTTAGTGTAAAGCCCAAACATGTTACAATTAAAACAGTTTTTGCATTTATTATTACTTATACAACTAACAGATTTATCTCCTTTACTACTGCAATTACAGCAAGAGACTTCTTTTGTATTAGCAGGTGAATTATTTTTTACTGCCGACTTTTTAAAGATTATTTGTATAATAGAAGAGAGAAAATGGGGAAGTGACTTCAGGAGGAGAATGATGATGTTTGAAAATTTCATAGAGAGTATATTATTGATTGATGTATGGAGCAGAAATCTGGAGCTGAAAAAAACAGGAAGAGCTGTTGAGATGGAATGGATTTAGGCGTAGACAGAGAAACTCTGGGATACATAGTAAGAGAGGAATGTAAGACGGGTTAATTGAGAGTGAAAGCAGGGAAGAAAGCAACTAAGTTTGAAGATAGAATGAACAGAAGGGAAGACTGCAGTTTACTGACTGGATGCTGGAAAGAAAAAAAAAGGATATAGAAATGAATGCAAGGGAGAAATATTACCGAAGAAATGGTTACGCGAGTAAAGAAATAGGGAGGCTGGGGTCCTATGTTACTGGAGTAAGATCCTTTAAATAGAGAGGCTAAGAGCGGAAGGTAAGTGGATGAACGGGGAGACGGGCGAAAGAGACAAAGACCTAGACCTAGACATTCAGGAATCAAGAGAAAGAATAAGGGAATCCAGGTACAATATAAAGTATGAAAACTGTATGATAGAAGGGATTACGAAGTACCTAGGAAGAGAAAGTGTGATAGAAAGGAAGATAATGGGGAGGTTCATATGTGGAAACGAGGAAAGGGAAAGAGGTATTGGATGGAAGAAGAAAAAATAATGTGTAGGGTGTGCTACAAGGAGAGAGAAGCAGTGGAGCATATGTGGAATGAATGTGTAGGGATGAAAGAAATAGAAGGAAGGAAAATAGAAGAAATAGGAAGAGAAAGTGTGAAAGGAAGGGAGATAATGGGGAGGTTCATATGTGGAAACTAGGAGAGGGAAAGAGGTATTGGATGGAAGAAGAAAAAATAATGTGTAGGATGTGCTACAAGGAGAGAGAAGCAGTGGAGCATATGTGGAATGAATGTGTAGGGATGAAAGAAAGACAAGGAAGGAAAATAGAAATACTGAACGTATTAACCTAGGTACTTCGTAATCCCTTCTATCATACAGCTCCTCATGCTTCATATTGTACCTGGATTTCCCTATTCTTTCTCTTGATTCCTGAATGTCTAGGTCTTTGACTCTTTCGCTCTGAATGAAGATGGAAGAGCACTGAGATATATACTAACTGGAACGAGCGCTGGCTTCTAAACTTGTGCGGGCAGAGAGAGAGAGGTCCCAAGGGGAGCCCTCCCTCCTTGTCTAGCCAACAGTGAATTAGAGAGTGGGAGGCTGTGATACAGTCAGAGCGAAACGCTAGTTGTATCAAACCAAATCAAGTATTTATCCACACTATGTAAATACAAAATATTAAAACTAATAATATTTTTGGCCTCCTGAATTGTAAAGCTAGCTTTGACATCGTGTATACGTCCAGCGAAACTAGATTTTTACATACAATGTTGCAAAAGTACGGCTACGATGCGGTAAAGTGACCAGTAAATTTCAACCTTTCAGGGACACTTACAAAATAAATTAAGTATAAGACAATTAAATCTAATTTAAAAAACGCTACTTTACACCATATTTGTCACGATATTGTAGAAAATAAGAGTAATTTTTTAAATTTTACTGTGTGTCTGACATTTGGAAAAATGATATATTATTTACCTAATAAATTTGAATTAGTAAAAAAGTCAAACTTTGTGAGTACCAACATTAAAAAATTAAATAATTTCCAATATTGTAATTAATCTAAATCTATTTGTTTCTTAAATAATAATTGTCGGCCAAAAAATCTTATACAAATTTCGTGCGGAAATGATTTTACAATGCTCCAGCAAATGGGGAACTCGCCCTAGGGGCTCGTTCCCCAAACGAGCTGTTGCATTGAAAAACCAATGTTTCCGCACTCTAATGTAAATAACTATTTGTCATGTGCTACTAATATTATATATATAATTTTTTTTTTTTTTGTATAAACATGTATAGAATAATATAGATATATTTATACTATACACTAGGTTTTTTACTAAGACTGTACTATAGTTAATTTTTTTAAGAATGCAGTAACTAGAAACCTGATTTACACTTTGACAGATGTTTAATCTAGTTACAAAATTTGGCGCTAAATTCAAATATAGTTACGTGAATATAAAATTGGTAATCTATTAATGGTTTGGTTGAAAATCTATTAAATACACCAAATGGCAACAATAGGATTAAAATACAAACAAATAAATGGAGAAAAACGCAAAAAATCTAAATGATACAAACAGATCAGATGACAATTGTTAATTGACACGGCAGTCATTGACAACTAACAGCTCAACATGCAATGGCGTACGAAAAAAATGTACTTGGAGTAAATTAATTTTTTTATCTTTACATTTCAAATAGAATATTAAATTATATATAAACATTATTGTATAATATAGTACTTATTATCCGTAGTATAATTTAACGTTCTATTATATTTAGAAATTATTTGTAGTATTATATTCATTTAATTACATATCACCAAATTCTACGCCAGTGACTGCAAATATATGTGAAAAGAGAGAGATGAGTAGAGAAAAGGTTGAGAAAAATCGTCGGTGTAAGAGGAGCTTCTCCTCGATTTAAGCCAATCAGAGAACAAGGTCAAATAAGCCCTATCTCCCTATACTGCATTCTTAAAAAAAATGGACTATAGAAGAAGACAGAGCGATAGGAGAGACCCCTTGTGATGCTCTCTCTCGACCCGCACAAGAGACTCGGCAGCGCTCAGCGAGGCAGCGCTCATTCCAGTCAGTATATATTTCAGTGTGGAAGAGAGAGATACAGTGGATGGAAGAACTATGGAAGAGGAGGGAAGGGCTGGATAGGGACAAGAAGGAGCAGGACAAGAGAAGAGTGTGTGACTATTTTTAAATTACAGACATTGTGTTATTAAATGTAAAGGCAGGGATCCAGAAACCTGGAACGACGGAAGAGGACCCAAAAAGATCCATAAAATTCGTAATATATTAAAAAAAAGTGCGGTTTTCAACAGTTTTTGGGGTCCTGGGCGAAAATAGTATATTAGTTTAGGCAAATAAGTCGTTTTATGCAATTCATAAAATTTAGTATATTGTCCATTGCTCAGGTCTGACCCGGGGGTCAGACACTGACACACCCAAGCTTTTTAAGTGACCCACGCATTGAGATTTTTATAAACCTTTATAAATGTTCAAAAACGCAACATTAAAGAACATATAAAATACAGGGAGTTTCAAAAAGAATATACGTATTACAAATTACAAAGTATTATTTTGTCCAAACTATCGATCGCTGCACCTCGGCTCGGCTATTGGAGAAACGAATACATAGTCTAGTTTATATTAATAGCAAGTTATAGCTGTTACAAGCCCTGCGTCCTGATGATAAACGCAAACGTGTGGCATTTTGTAACGAGGTTCATGATGCTATTGACAATGATAACACTTTAGCAAAACGCATCGTGTTCAGTGATGAAACGACTTTCCATGTTAGTGGTCAGGTAAACAAACACAATTTTCGAATTTGGGCCCTACAGAACCCACATGCAGTAATTGAACATGTACGAGATTCGCCCAAATTCAATGTGTTTTGTGCGATATCCCGATCATCTGTTTACGGCTTATTCTTCTTTGATGGAAAAACGGTTAACGCATAGGATGGTTGCCACCGTTACTACGTGGTAATACATACTTACACTGAATTGAAAAATTCACAATGTTTTAGCCACACTTATAACATGCAAATGACCTTTAAAAGTCGAGATTCGAGAAGTTGTAAGTGTAGAAATTTATATAACTGTGAATAATATGTTTATAATAATAAAATATTTTTACATATTATAAGTGTGGTTAAAACATAGTGAACGTGTCAATTCAGTGCAACACAGTTAACGGTCAGCAGTTTCTCGCTATGTTACAAAACTCGTTGTTTCCGAGGCTGCACGAAGACAACTTCACTTTTCAACTAAACTTGCCCGAATAGGGGAGGAATTTAAGTATCGGTATGATATTATTCGTGTGGCTGATGGAACAGATATTGAACATGTGTAACCTAAAGTTGAGAGGTTTCGTAAATATGTGTGTTAAGTTTCATATTCGTATTACTTAAAGTTTAATAAATATATGCATTTGAAATACATACATTCTTTTTTAACACCCTGTATATTAAGGAATATATTAAACATATTAGGGAATTTCTTCTCAAATTATTGTATTTCAAATATGTTTTTAGTTATAGACCTGTTATGTATACAACTAAAAACATGTGGGTGGTGGCAATTATCACAATTATTAGAGCAAATTGAGTGCCAATATTCCGGGATTCTAAGGTAAAACAATATTCCATGTCTTAGTTCAAGCTTTTAATAGGTTTGTAACTTTATTTGGAAAAATTAAATTCTTTTTGAACGGAAAAAACAATAGTTTTGACGAATTTTCATATCTAGAAGGGTTAAATGATTTAATGTTCTTCTACGACATCACTCAGCATTTTAATGAACTGAATAAAAATCTTGAGAGACACAAGACACATTGTTGTAATGAAAATTAATATCTTAAAATATTTATAGCGAAACATGAAACCTTTGCTAAAGATTTGGAAATGAAAATCATAAAATTCTTCTTCTTCTTCTGTTGGCTGTATAACCCGCGGTGGGTTTTTTGCCTCTACAAAAATCTTCTTCCATTCTGTCCTATCACCGGCTTTCTCTCTCCAATCCCTTACTCCCATCTTTCTAAGACTTTCCTCCCTCCCGTCTTCCATCCATCTTTTCCTTGGCCTGCCTCCTTTCCTTCTTCCTACTGGCCGCCAGTTGTACATTTTCTTGGGTGGTCTGTCGCCATGCATTCTGTACAGGTGTCCCAGCCATGCTATTCTTTGAGCTTTTACATATCTCACTATGTCCGCATCGTTTATTAACCTGCTTAGTTCATGGTTCATTCGTATCCTCCAAATTCCATGCTCATTTAGGATCGGTCCGTAGATCTTTCTGAGGATCTTTCTTTCAAAGATGCGTAGCGCGTCCTCCTCTGCGGTGGTTAGGGTCCAGGCCTCGCATCCGTACGTTACTACTGGTCTTATGAGTGTTCGGTATATTTGATTTTGTGACTCAATAACTTGGACTTCATCAGTTTTTGGTATCCGTAGTAGCATCGGTTTCCACTAAGTATTCGCGAGCTTGTTTCTTTAGCTATTACGTTTGTTCTGTTGATTTCTGTTCCCAAGTAGACACAACTTTCAACCTGCTCAAAGCGATACTCGCCCAAGTTAAGGTCATTGTTATCGTGATGTTCTCTTCCAACTTGCATGTATTTAGTTTGTACCTCATTTATTTTCAATCCCCTTTTTGCGTTTCATCGTCCAGCATCAATAGTGCTTCCTTTAGCACGTCTTTACTTCTACATGTCAAACTGACATCATCTGCATATGCAGCAACCTGTGTTGATCGGTTGCCAATGTATCCCGTTATATTCAGCTTTCTCATGCATGCCTCTAATGTTAGGTTGAATATTATAGCGCTCAGGGCATCTCCCTGCCTCACACCGATTTCGATTTTAAAGGACAATGTAAGCGATACATATTACATAGTAAGCGATTTTAAGGACAATGTAGCTTTTATTAGTTTTACTATTTACGCGGTATTCCTACCATCAGTAGTGTTTCTTTTGACGGTATCGAATGCCTGCTTAAAGTATATGTAGAGGTTGTGCAGCGATATATCAAACTCGTATGCTTTCTCCTGCATTTGTTTTATGGTGTATATGTTGTCTATCGTTGACCTATTGACACGAAATCCGCTCTGATATTGTCCTAATATCTCTTGAACAAGAACGCCTGTTAGAACTTTGTATGTTACGTTAAGGAGCGTTATCGGCCGGTAGTTGCTACAGATCATTTTGTCTCCATTCTTGTGTATTGGCTGTATGATACCCAGTGCCCAATTCTCTGGTATTTTCTCTTGCTCGCAGATTTCATTAATCAGGTGTTTTAGTCTTACCGTTAGGTGTTCTCTGTTTTTAGCTTTCCAATAACACTTTCTATTTCTCTTAGGCTGGGGTTCTCAATCTTGGGGTCTACCGTATGTACATCTAGCTGTAATTGTTCAGGCTCTAAACTACAGTCCCTTTTAAAAATATCCGAGAAGTACCCTTTCCATCTTCGGAGTATCTCCTCGTTATCTGTGAGCATGTTTCCGTCTTTATTCTTGCATACTGTTATCTTTGGTCTAAACCCCTGAGTGTTTTGTTTTATTGCCTTGTAAAATTTTCTTGTATCGTTTCTAGAATGATTCAGTACCATTTCCTCTACCTTTCTATTTAGTGCCTCTCTTTTCTTTTTTCTACATATTCTAAACGCGTTTATTCTTTCCCTATTGTAGGCTGCTTGGTTAGCTCGTGTGCTTCTGTCTAATAGTTTTAGTCTAGCCTTCCGCTTCACGGAGGTTGCTTCTCGACATTCCTCGTCATACCATTCTTCGTTGTGAACTCATCTTTTTTCTCCAATTCTTTCCATAGCACTCTCTGTTATTATTTTTTCGATCTTCATCCAGTCTTGCTCTATGTAATATGTTTTTTGGTTTTCTTGTAGTTTAGTTCTGAGACTTTCCTGGTAGGTCCTCAGAACTTCTGGGTTTTTTAGGCGATCTATGTGCCATTTTGGCTGCTTTGCAGTTGTTCGCCTAGCCACTGTCGATAGTTTTTGTTTTGACCTTGCTCCAACAAGGTAATGGTAGGAGTCCGCGTTCGCCCCGCGAAAGGATCTGACCTGTTCGACGTCCGTTGCCCATCTTTTGGTGATTAGTATGTGGTCTATTTGGTTCGTATGTGGTATATATATATATATATATATATATATATATATATATATATATATACTATATATATTATTACTATCGTAAATCCCTTGAAAGAGAGCGTGAAAACTTGAACAACAATTATGTCAACTCAGTCATGCGGCGACGTTCTTCCCAAATCCTCTTCATTCGTGCACTATGTTCTTTCTTCCGTCCGTCCGGCCAACTTTTTTCCTGGTATCTTTGGGAGCAGTTCTTTATCAAATTTATGGTGCATTATGGTGTTTCTAAATTTAACCCGATCATTCATGTCGTGTATCGTGATGTTTAGCTGCTTGAGGTAATACTATATATATATATATATATATATATATATATATATATATATATATATACTATATATATATATATATACTATATATATATATATATATATATATATATATATATATATATATATATATATATTGTAGATAATAATGATCCCACATAAAAAAATAATTATATTAAAGTATGGGATGTGGGAGTATGGGATTATTTACCAAATAATTTTATATCAATGAAGAAACTTATGCTCTTTTATCAATGTTTGGGTCGACATATTCTTGTATTCAGTAAAAAATTATTTTCTTGAATATGGTGAATTTTGTAAAATATAAAAAAAGAATCTCTAATTGTTTCACTTCTTATTTTGTCTATTACTAAAAGAGACAAAATCAGAAATGAAACAATTAGAGCAGAACTTAATGTCGAACCAGTCCTGGAAAGCACAGAAAAAAGGCGATTAAAATGGTTTGGGCATCTAGTAAGGATGGAGGAAGGAAGACAAACGAAAAGAGTATGGCTAGCTAAATCTACACAGAAAAAACAAAGAGGAAGACCAAGGAAAACATGGAACCAAGCAGTGGCAGATTCGTTGAAGGAACGAGGAATATCCTGGAATGAGGGGTTGAAGATGGCAAAAAACAAGAAAGAATGGGCAAAATTTATTTATGCATGAAATGGGTTGATTTTATTTTATAGTTTTAATTTGATTTATTGTTATGGAAAATTAAGATATTGTAATAAGTACCTTTACATCTTAGGGTAACAAAGATTTTTACTGATTAAAAAATAAAAAAAGAAATAAACTTGGAATGAACTAACTGGGAAATGTGGTAAATTAATGAATACAGAATATGAACCAAATATTAAGAAACTATCTGAAAATAAACAACAGATATCTCATTAAATACACAGGTATATCAGACTTTCTTTACTCCTTGCTCATTTAAAAACTCAATGCAGGGTCGACTGCCGACTGAGCAAGGTGTTTACTCCTTATCACCTCATTGATATACATTTTTTTACTTTGACCTTTACTTTTTGCTCCTCACTTTTAAAAGTAGAAATTAAAAACAAGAAGAAAATTTAAACATTGTAGAAGCCTTTAAAAGTGAAAACAAAAGAGGCTTTAACCTCCCTCCTCTTTTCCAAGTGATGCCACTGACCTGGTGACACACGAGCTAATACGAAAAATATAATGAACAAAATTTGACCCACTACTCTAAAAGGTTCACTGCTGGTCTATAGCAAAAATCAAACTGTGATATGTATACCAGCAGTGGTACATGAGTCCTCCAAAAATGGTAGGCATGCAGACAATAGACGTCATATACTTGCTTCCAAGTAAAATAAACATTAGCAATCAATCTTTTCTCACATTTCATACATTTTATATTGTGAATGGCAGAATTTTTTATTACACTACAAGTCTATTGGATATGTACATATATTACAACTTTTTTTAGTTTGGTGATACACATTTGAAGGGTACATTTAAAGTTTAGAAGTTATAATCTTTTTATTGACATCAAAGTATGCAGTAACTTTTACTAAGAAATAACAATGACTTATTATTAAGCATATTTATGTTTTTTATGTTAATATAAGAGTTTATTTATTTTAAAATAAGAATTTAGTCATCAGCATCTTTGGTTTTTCAATCATATTTTAGTTTCATAAAATAATGGTGTTCTCTTGCACAAAATGGCATCTCTGGCAATCTCTGTATTTTACTTCGCTTTTGGGTCAAAAATTTCAACTTTTTATATGCAAAATCTGAAAGTTCGGACTCAATGTTAGTGACAGGATTACAACAATGACTTAGAATTTTTGTTTTCTCCCAATCTCCCAAGTAATTTCCTGTGGTACTGCATAATACCACAGGACCATGTTCTTTGGAAACCTTTACTCCGTTTGCTTTTGAATTGGGATCTTACATTTCTTTATAAATTTTCCTGTGCAAAATTTCGACAATTCTCTTACGACTTCTCCTGGAGCAATTTCAAAAACATTGAAAGGTTACGGTTTTGTCCTTAAAGTTTTAAGCAGTTCATACCAATGGAATGGCAAAAAAACATTGGCAGAAAATTTCAAAATTGTCACTGTCAAAAAACTGAGTGAGAAAACATTGTTTACAAATTTTAAATTAAAATTGCAACGCAAACAAACAATGTAAATAAAGGAAGCAAAGTCAAAGAACCCTTAACTTCAAAATCACCAGTTCACAATTGTCAATGGTCTATGGTGTTTTGGACTATCCTCCTTCTTTACCAGTATGTCATGAACATTCCCAGTTCTTTTTGCTTTGGGCATATATAAAAACATATTCATAGCGACATTTGTTAGGTATTTGTAAAAACTAGTAATTTGATATGCAAATACCATAGACATAGATTTGTTACGAAATGCAAAACAAAAAAAATGTGACTTTCCCTGTTCTTTGCCACCCTTCATTTGATTCACAGTATACAAAAAAAAGTACTGTAGAGTACAGTGTAGACCAACAATTTGCACACTTTTGTCACTAAAAATACCATAATAATACCTTTAAAGGGTCCTATTCTGTACTTTTGGTTAATTCATCATTGATATTACAGTTTACTTTCTTCTATCCATTATCTCTTAATTATGATGAACAAATTCATCAACTCTCATATAAATGTATTTTATTTAGTTGTCATTTTTATTGACTTTTATCTAATCTATCTAATTAATAACTAAATCTAGTGATAGATTATAGATTGGTATATTATTGTCATTGATTCTACATTTGTGATACATGTCTGTCTAGTTTTGTCTGTTCAAGGAATTTTGCCTACTTCATAAAGTTTCTATCTATATTGTATGTAAAAAGAGAATGTTAAAAATAATGTAATGTAAAATTTACAAACAAAAATATTGTTAAAATTAAAAAAAAAATCATGGTAGCGATTTTACAAAAAAAAACATTATAATAAAAATGAAAAGAATTGATGTTACACAATATTACATCAATCAATGTGAAATAAAAGAGATTAGATTAATTCTGTTTGCTAAAAAACTAACAGTAATTGTTATTTAAGGTTGATGCATAATAATGAATGAATAATTTTTTGACAATTCTCACCATTTTCACTGTCAGTGAGTTAGATAAAGATCCGTTGTAGATCCAAGCCCCCCGATTTTTAACCTCAAAATATCCTGGAACCCTGCAGCACTAAGAAAACAGAGGACGTCTTCAACACACGCACACACAAAAACAAACCAATGTCTCGCGAAAAAGAGGAAAACGACCCTCACACACAAAAATCACCACCGACGTTGGAATAAAAGTAAAACGAAATTAAAAGTGGAACCAGAAAAATTAAAGTCAATTCATCATTACAAACCGTTAAAAAAAATTGACACTGGAAAGAGATCCAGTCACCTGTGCGAATCTCGACGACCAAAACAAAACGTTATCGTTATCTCACCGACATAACGTTACCAACCGAAAAAAATCCAAAGTAACCAAACGAGATGTAAAAAAATAACATGCAAAAAAATTATCGATAACACTGTGTTTTTAAACTGTTCCCTTTTTAAAATGAAATGTTTCTTTTAGCAGATCAAATGTGTTGTAAACGATGCCCGGCAGGTCGAGAAATGAAACGGAGAATGCGCACAAGAATGCGATTCGTATAAGTTCATCCCGTTTTAGTCGACGTGTTTCTGGCACAGGTGCAAATTATTACGAACCACTTACGGGACCAGTCATGGAACTCTAAGCCTACAACGGATTCTCGCCTTTATTTATCCAACGCTTTAAGCTTAAATAGCTCGACGAGGTTATTCATACGAGAATTATACGCAACTATCTACGACTGATGTAATCATTCAGATATACCAATATAAAAATTAAGCACTAAAACAATACACTAAATTTAAAGTACGATCTGGAAGGAACACCAACAATTTAAAAAGCAAATATTACTTCATCGATATTAATAACAATTAATAAAAATAAATTTATATTTCTTTTCTGTTTTTTGCAAAGGAATTGCTTTAAGCAATACCAGAAATCATAAGAATACATTTATATTTTGTTTTGTAATTTACAGTTTATATATTTAAATATAAATAACAAAAATATATTAATGTTAAGAAGTCAATATGGCATAAATTATATATTATTTAAAAAAAGAAAATTAAATTCCAGACAATTTTCATGAGACAATTTTTCATGAGCTAATTGAAATTTTCAAATCTGTACCAAGTTAACCAGTCCACAAAAGATTGCATTTCATAAATTTTAATTCTTAAATATACAGTATTCAATATAATAAGAGTAACGAAATTTAGAGTGCTTTGAAAGTCCTTGCAATCCTGGTGAGTCTTAAAAATGCTGCGTGCTAATAAGGAAGGAGTAGATATGGTATAACATTATTTCTGCTCATAAATTAAAGTGACTATATTTTCATTGTGACAAAGCGGGACAAGTGGAATAAAATGAGAATTATAATTTAGTTATGAAAGCACCAATAATTCAAAAAAATATATTTTATCTACTCACTCACCAAAATGAACACATTCATAAATACATTATTGCATGTGAAAGACGCCATTATTATAATCGTGTGTAAAAGTATCCAAATCGTGCGTAAAAGTCCAATGTAAATCAAATAGAGTTTCATTATTAAACGATTTCTGTTTGTTGTTACTATGGCAACAACTTGCGTCACTAAACAAAAATCATCGACTTAAATAAATAAATAAATTTTATGACATATATTAGAATTGACTTAATTTTTCTTAGTTTCAATAAAGAAGTCTCGGCCTCTTAATCTGGATTTATCTGTCAGTAACATAGCCGTCTGGGCGTAGCCAGGGGGGGGGAGGTTTGGTTGTTCAAACCCCCCCCCCCCCCGAAATATACAAACTCGTTAAAATTGGTGCATTTTCTGTTACTGTATTTTCTTAGAACCCTCCTCAAAACTAAATCCTGGTCATAACCAAAAAAAATCATATTTTTCGCTGGATTAGGCGAATACGAAGGATTGAGCAAATCATCCTAGATAAGCATTAAGTAATAATTTTTGATAAGAACGTCGAGCGCACTTGTATTTTGGCAAATCTTGCGTACTTGCCCAGTCCAGCGTATCGTTTGATCTGACACCATCAGATTTTCACTTAATCATACCTCGAAAAACTTCCTTCGAATAACTCCCCCAAAATAAAAATGCCCAAAATAGAAACCGTTCTTTGGAGACAAAATGCACCTTTCGGAATATTAAATTTTGAATTTCCCGAAATGTGATGAAAAGTTATCGAAAAATATAATAAAAAACAAAAAAAATCTTTTACCACATTTTTTTTTAATTTGATTGAATCCTATGAATAGGCCTTGCAGGATTTCAGCAGTTAGAGCGTCAGATAAATTTTCTAAAAAAAGGAATGCTTGCTGTGTTTCTGACCATTCATTTTGTTCCATGGTAGACGGTGCTTATTGCTGGTCACTACCGATTTACAGATTTTATTTCGGGTCATGGTTTTTAGGTCAGTGTTTTTCAACCTTTTTCGTGCCGCAACCCTCTTAGTGTGCAAACATATTTTGCGACCCCTACCCTACCCTCTGCTGTTTCTAGCTTGTATTTCTTTATGATACAAATATTGAATATGTAAATAATTTTTACTTATTTTTATAAATAGATATCGGCTAAATACGTAATAATTACTTACATATAACAAACATATTTTTACCGCATCGCTCCCGAATGCAGCGAACATAAAAAAAGTCAAGTGAATGAGCGCGATGGGAATAACGCGATACTGCCAATTTAGCATGTGTTTGACGAACGCAAGCTATTGTTTGAATTGTGAATTTGCGTATTTGAATTTATTGAAGTGGCTTTATTGTAACGTAATTATTGAAAATGGATACATTTCTGAAAATATCAAAACAAACGTCAGCTTCAACTTCAACAACACAAAACATCCAAATGATAAAAACAAACCGTTGGAATTTTTTGAAAAAAAAATGAAGGGCCTTAATCATAAAAAAAAATACTGTAGTACAGATGTCGAATATAAATGAAAAAGCGTTGCCAGCTAGTTATCGAGTAACTTTTCGTGGGGCCAAAGTTAGAAAACGTCATACTATTGCTAAATTTGATTTTACCAGCGGCTTTAGATATAGCAGAGATTTTGTTTGGGAAGCAAGAGGTAGAAAAGATTAAAAGTATACCTCTCTCTGACAATACTACAACGCATAATAAGCGATTCGCGACTAACATTCATGATCAAGTCATAGAAAGAATAAAAGAAAGTGCTTTTGTATCCCTGCAGTTTGATGAATCTACTGATATGGCGGGTTGTGCTCAGTTTGTAGTTTTTGTGCGTTTTGAATCCAATGAGAGATTGATGGAAAAAATACTGTTTTGTAAATCTCTGCCTACGAGTACAACTGGTAGCTGTTTAAATAACATGTACCTTGAAGCTACAGAAGACTTTCATATCGATTGGGCGAAGAAATGCATAGCTATTTGTAGTTCGAAAAGCGGCTTTATTACAAGACTTAAAGCACTGATGCCAAACGTGTGTTGGATGCATTGCTTTCTTCGTCGCCAAGCTCTTGCGTACAAAACCTTGTCACAGGAATACAATGACGTTCTTATTATAATTATGACATTAGTAAATTCCATTAAAGAAAAAGCGTTACAGACATGTGTATTTCGAAACATTTGTGAAGATATGGGTTCACTGCACTAAAGTTTGCTTTATCACAAGTACTGACAAGAGTTTTGGAACTTCGAGATGAACTTTTGGTGTATTTACAGCAGGTCAAGTCCGAATATACCAAATTAATTTGTGACCCGGAATTCCTTTCGAAACGGGCTTTTCTCTCTGACCTATTCGAGCATCTAAACACTTTGAATAAAAACCTTCAAGGGAGGGATGAAAATTTCATTACCGCCAAAGACAAAATCCATGGCTTTACGAAAAAAATAAACCTGTTGTCATCATCCATAAAGCAAGACAACTTCGATTCGTTTTCTTCTACTTAGTCTTATATGGGAGAATGAGAATGTGGGATCTAAGATAAACATCAAATCATATATACCTGGCATGGAAATTGTATTGCCGAATTTGAAAGAAGAATTGTGTCATTATTTCTGAGTGGAAGAACTTTCAGAAAACACTGGGAAAAGGTGGATCATAAATCCGTTTTTAAAAGCAGCTATAGACGCGGTAAGTTTGGGAACAATTCTAAAAGAAAATCTGTTGGAATTATCTGCTGATGGAATGTTACACTTGGAATTCATGTCTATCACTTTGGATAGCTTTTGGCTAAAGAGCAGAACAAAATATCCACAATTAACCAGAGAAGCTTTGAAGTGTTTGATTCCATTTGCCATTTCCAATTTGTGGGAGTTGACGTTTTCGTCGATGGCTGAAATAAAAGGTCTGACTGAGAAATCGCGTAAATTTAGAAAATGTGTAGCAAAAACGAATGCGCTATGGGAAAAATTGATTAATCAAAGAAACAGGCCCAACTATTACATTGATGTAAACATGTGCCTATTCCTCGTAACATTAATGATTCATGTGACTCGAAGGTATTTGTTGATTTGTGTTAACCTAATTTGTGTTCTACCTAACCTTTAATTAACCTTTTCGTAATAAATATAACATTTTGAAATGGAATAATTTTAGTTTTTTTTTTTTACTTTTTGATTGCCTCTTTAAGGTAGGTAAGTTTACATATCTACAGTCTCCTACATAAATTAAAATATTAAAAATAATATTTTCAAGCATTGAAAACCTCTAACTTTGGGACTCAATATAAGACGATGATAAGACGAGTGAACTACCTTAAGGGCTCTCTATTTTAAATTTCAAAATAACTGCGATCCCTTTAGTGCCTTCGCGACCCCCCTAAAAAGGCTTCGCGACCCCCACGTTGAAAAACACTGTTTTAGGTAATGTATGAGTTCCTGTTAGCCCTGAAAATTAGTTTGTTAGCTCCATCTTCTGCTAACTTGTACGCCATTTCGTTTCCCATCAGGCCCGTGTGGCTCGGCACCAAAGCAAGTGTAACGTTGTTGTATTTCACCAGGGTCTTTAGGTCCTGAAAACAGTTCTTTGTTGTTTTGGATTTAATTTCATGACAGGCTAAAGCATTAATGGGAGCCTAACTGTACGTGAAAATGCGGATTTTTCTACTTCTGTAGTGCATCTATAAATTTTCACGGACAAAGAACATGATAGCGTGTATTTCCACATGTATTTTCTGTTTTCCACTGTATTTCCACTCCCACAAAATTTAATGACATTGTCGGTTTCTTAATCTTACGTTTCAAATGATTATATTAGGATGAGAATTTGTAATGTAACTCATATTGTTTGGGTAAATCAATTGTAACTTGTTGGAAACAAATTTGAAAAGAGTAAACTTAAAGTAAATTTAAAGTAAACCAATAAATGAAGCACTTCGAAATACGGATTTATATGAGTACAAAAAAAATAATAATCTAGACGAAGTTCCTTCAAAATTAGACTTTAAACATTAATGAATAAATTTAAACAAAGGTCATTTTGATTAGTAATAGGATATAAATAAGAATTATATTTCCATTATTTATTTTGCATTGATGTGGATAATATAAATCTAATATTTGTATTACTTAAAGTTACAAATGCTTGAGCAAGTGAGTACTTTCTAGATTATTGCTGTAAAGCAGGGGTGCTCAAACGGACGATCGCGATCGACTGGTCGATCGTCAGAGGTCAATCGTGTTAGTCTAAGCTAGGGGTCGGCAAACTCTAGAAACTTAAGAGCCAAATTTTTATTTAAAATGATTTCAAACTGGATCAAGGAGCCACGGATGATTTTTTTTTTCATAAAGTCATATTTTGTATTTTTTTCATAATTGACGATGATTAATAAGCGCCTCTTCGATAATATTATTGGTGGCCTTGACTACCAAATCCATCCAACTTTACCAATATCTTCTGGAAATTTTTGTGCGCAAAGTTGTTCCTGGTGAATTATGCAATGAAAAAATTACACATCATTGTTCGCGGAATAATTATTGGCACACCCATTCCAAGCTCCCGTAGGTTTTTAAGCCACGACATCCGATGTCTACTTGTTGTTCTTTCTTCACATAATCTTCTTTTGTATTATCAGTTGTAGCAGCGGATATTTGGGTCCTCTCATTATGTGACCTAAGTATTGTAATGAATAGGATGGTTGCGACCATTACTACGTGGTAATACATACTTATACTGGATTTATAAATTATAAAATGTTTTAACCACACTTAATATGTAAAAACTATTTATTCACAAATTTGGACACTTATCACGGCTCGAATTTCGACTATTCCATCTTTTCTCCAGTTTTTCTATTCCAGTCACCCTGTCACTTCAAGGGATTCGTCATATTTTGCGGTAGCTTTTTCTTCTTGGAATTCCGCCCTTATCGCAGATTAGAAACCACCACCATAATCCGGGCCTTTTGGATGGCCCGTCTGATGAGTTCTGCGGACGTGCAACCAAACCACTCCCTTAAGTTACACAGCCAAGAGATTCGTTTTCTGTCGATCGTTCTCTTCCCCTTGATTTTTCCTTGAATAATCAACTGAAGGATGTTGTACCCATCTCCTGTCAGAACATGTCCTAGATATTCAAATTATCCTTTAATAAGCCTTTTTATGATGTTACTAATTTCTTTATTTGCTTTATTCAATCGATGTAGCACTTCCTCGTTCGAAACCGTATAGACCCATTCTATCGACCTTTAACAACACATTTCAAATTCTTCTATGTTCTTAATGTTTTCTGGTTCAAGTGTCCAAGCCTCCATTCCATGCAATAGATTGGAGAATATATATCTTTTTAGCGTTCTGATTCTCTGATCCCGGCAGCAGAGTATTTTATTCATTTTTATAAAAGTGTGGCAAGCTACTTCAATTGAAATAGGTTATGAACGAGCATCGAGATAAGTTAAGAACGAGAACACCTGCAGTAAACAAAGGACTAGACTGTCATTGGGTATAGTATTTGACGTCATCAACAGAGCGCGCGAAAATAGCGGCGTTCAAACAGCTCAAGCTCAAAATTATTCTCTATTTTAAATATTTTTTTTAAACTTAACTAGAGCATACCAATTTATTAAAGCGGAATATAGCTTGAATATATTCAACCTTTCCGCAGCTCTATAATATTATTAAGTCTTTTTATGCAATCTTCAAAACAAATCTCATGTTGAAACGCAACAGATATTTGTATGCTATTCACTAGCTCCCAGTTCACTTTCGTGATCACATCAATTTTTTCTTTTAAAATTGTGACAAATCCTTTTTTATTACCTAGCATACGTTTACCTCCATCTGTTGCAATTGAAACAATTTTAGTAAGTGGGATGTAATTTTTCTTCAGACTTTCGGTCACTGTATTTGCAACATCTCCTCGTGTTTGACCCTTGAGTGACAATAATCCCTGGAGTTCTAATTTGGGACCATCTCATGAAATATAGCTTGCGCTGTATCCCTTATGTCACAAGACTCATCGACCGCTATTGATAATGGCTGATGCTAATTTATCGTCGTCAACTTGTTATTGGCACACATTTAATTACATTTTTTGTCCTCTCTTTTACAGTTTTGGCAGAGAATAGTAAGCTTTTCATTTTATTCACAATATCTGCTTTATTGTTAAAATTGTGAAAAAGTGTGTCGGCCACATTTATAAAACAACTTTTAATGTACTCAGCATCAGTGAATGGTTTTCCGTTTTTGACGATCTAGAGACTTACGACTAAGCTTACAAAGTCCGCGGTCCGAATTGCGCTCATAGTGCTTCTGGCGTATAAACGCCAGTACGGTTAGTACGGTACGGTCCGATTTAATGAGAGCGCTAACGGCTGTTCGCAGTACCAATTCGGACCACGATAGGTTATGTCACGGTATTATTATTATGTTTAGAAAGAAAATTGGTAAGAAAGAGGAAAGCTTGATGTGGGGGGAAGAGGTTATAGAGCAGGTTAGCAGGTTCAAATACTTGGGATTTATGTTTGGTAGTAATGGGTCCAATAATGAGCACATTAAGTTCGTATGTAAGAAAGCATAGTTGGCTGCTACTAGGTTTTGGAATGCTTGGAAAGATAAATTTGAGATAGTTTCGTGGCAAAAAGTGTGGAAAGCGTGTGTTTGGAGTATTTTGTTGTATGGAGCGGAAATATGGGGTATGAACGAAATGGAACAAGTAGAAAAGGTACAACTTCATTTTATAAAAAGGGCGTTGAAATTAGACAGGAGTACGCCAGGGTACTTGGTGCTACAAGAAGCGAATGCGTATAAAGTTGCAGTAGAAGCATCAGTGAGAGTAGCAAGATACGAAAGGAAAGTGTATAGGTTAGGGAATGAAAGGATAGTGAAAGAGGTGTTCAATAGTTTAAGGAAGGAAGGTGTCTGAGGGATTAGACTAACAAAATGGGGAAATGAATGGAAAAAAAATGTATGAACGAGTAGGGTTGTCGAAAGAGGAGGTAGAAAGGATGAAAAGCGAAGGCGTAAAGTGTGAAAAATTGTTTGGTGAAAGGAGTAGGGAGATAGAGCTGCAGATACGACAAAGCCGTATAGACGAAAGCAGGTACAATCGGGAGTACAACAAGGTACAAGTGTACGGCAGACTCCCTTTGTACCTAAGCAGAGGGTCCAGCGGTAGCCAAAATAGAATAGCCAGGTTTCGGTGCGGCAACGAAGAAAAGGGAAGAAGGTACTGGTTGAATGAAAGGGAGAATTTGTGTACCATATGCGGAGAGGGTACTGACAGGTGGGCACATTGGATGGAAGAGTGCAAACGGCTAACATGGGAAGAAGGAAAGAAAAATAAATGTAAAGACTGGGAAGCGTGCATGGACGAGTCAGGTAGCGGGTGGCCCATAATGCGGGAAATTTTAGAGCGGAAGGGAGTGACTGTGGAAAGAGTTTAGGGAAGGAGAAAATTTAGTGCGGGCGAAGAATTTTTGTTTTTTTTTGTTTCTTTAAAGTGTAGTTTTTTTAAGTTTGGGTATTTGGGGTATTTTTGGGTCGGGTTATTAGTTATGTTCTGTTTTTTGTTCTTTTTTTTTAATTGTTTCCATATGTTTTTTTTTGTTTTGTTTTTTTGTTTTGATATGTTGTATTGTTAGTCTTATAGTAATTGTTGTAAATATGCCAATAAAGGTAATAATAATAATAATGTCACGGTACACAGTGCTGACCGTCTGATCCCGGAGCACCGTGAACGTCTGAACATGACGTCAGTTCTATGTCATAACGTTTACAGCACGTCATAACGTTTGAGCGTTGAAAGCAAGAATCGGACCGAAAATTGGTCGCCATGTCCTGGTAATTGGTAAAATTCATCAGAAGTTCTTCAATTGTTTTCTTTCATCACCGAAGGGACAATTCTTTGCAAATGCGGAATGTTTATTTTCGAAATGTCTCTCGACTTTTTGTTGTTTGCTACTATGGCAAATAAGACAAGTTGGAAGATCAGCTGCATTAGGTACAAACGATTCAGTTTCAAAGCTATGTTTTATATTATCATCTACGTTTATTTTAAATGTATTTTCGACTTTTCTTATGATCACTTAACACATACGATGTATGTAGATCGCCGCAAATGGCCGCACTATGCACTGACTTAACTGCGAGACACAATAACTAAACCAACCTAGATCTAGATCTGAGATAATATGTACAAGTACAGTTCTGAAGAGCCATAAGCTCATACCAAAAGAGCCACATTTGTGTATGTGCTCCATTAGCACGAATAACGGCATTGTGGTATAGCGTCCCATTCTTCGCGTGTATTTCGCCATCTTCCACAGCGTCCTAAGATTTGGAATTATGTTCTGGCGAAATGGAGCACACTGCAAGTCTGTGTTAAAGATACAGAAACAAGTCCTGCGAATACTTATAAGTTTAAACTACCGTGAATCCTGAAGAGGACACTTCAGAAGGGCAAACATTTTACAGCCACATATATTTATGAAAACTCAATTATTTATGAAACGTCATTTTCCTTAAGAAACATCTCTTCAAGGATTTTGTGGAAACCTACTGAACGCCTAACAAGGTTTAACAAGGAACTTTATCAGCTTCCTAAACATGCCCTCATGATAACCGAAAAAATTGCTCCATATATCAGCATGAAACTATTCAAACGTTCTTTCAAGATAAATCAAACAATTAGATAACATTAAGAGATTCAAGAAGCATCTTTTCCAACTCCTAAATAACATTGAACCATATGATTTAGAAGAGTTTTTCTCGAAGGTGTAACAAGGAATGATTACATGAATGATATTCACACTACCTACACATTTCATTTAGAATGTATTTGTAATATTCTTACTATACTTGCTTCAATAATGAAATAAAATGTTTTCAATTTGCATCTGAATTCTTCAATAAGAGCCGCCGTTAGCTGCTGGACGGCCTGAGGAGGATGCGGGCTACCACGAACACGTCTGTCGAGCATATCCAAAACATGCTCTATGGGATTTAAATCAGGACTTAACGCAGACCTCCCCATTGTTTGAATTTACAGTTCTTGTAGGAATGTGGTCTTGCGTGATCCTGCATTAACACCAAATTTGGACCTATTCCATATAGCGTTAAGATTTCCGGAAAATACAACCAGGTCGGTTCTACTTGCGATACTAATCCCACCTAGGGTTCCCAACCCTCCCGGAATGCCCGGGAGACTCCGGCAATTATGTTCTCCCTAATGAGCTCCAGGTCCGTAATAATTTCTCCGTTTTTTTCCCGCTGCGTCCTGTGCTAGGTACATACAAGTTCGCAGATTTGATTGGTTTAAACCCTTTTGTCTCCTCCCCGCATCGCGTCGTCGTGATACGAGCGCCACTCTTATCCTCTCGAGGGCTCCCTCGCGATGCTCATGGGCAGACATTACTACACTACAAGAAATTTAAAAAATGGACTTAGATCTTGACATATTATACGATGAGGTAATGCAACCACATCTCTTTGAAGATAATCGAGTTGATTTACGCTGGGTTGACTTCTTTGCGAAATCGAAAGACCGAAATCCCTGCCCTGAAAAAGCTTGTCATATTTGTTCTATCCATTCCTATCTCTAATGCTTCTTGCGATCGCGTATTTAGCATGATGGAACAAGTGTGGCGCAAGGAAAGGAACAGTATGAACATATCGTTAGTAAAAGCAGAGTACTGCAAAACTTCAATTTTTCATGTAAAACTTTTGTGTGTGCTAAAAATCCGTGAAATATTAAATGCTTCTCGAAAACAATTTAAATATAAACACAATATATTAATATCTCCCGGGTTGGATCTTTCGAGAGTTGGTAACAATAATCCCACCCCAAACCATAACTGAACCACCTCCAAATCTTTCGACTCCCTGGAGCGTAGTAGATGCTTCGCGTTTTTCTGGGCGTCTGTAAACACGTAGTCGGCCATCATAACGACTCATTCAGAAACTTGATTCACCCGTGAAGAGCATAGATTTCCATTGTCGAAGTTGCCTGGCGACATGTTCAAGAGCAAATTTCATCATTGATATTCTGTGGCGTCGTGTCAAAGAGGGTTTTCGGACGGGTCGTCTTGCCCTCAAATTTTATTGCCCCAACCTATACCTATACCTAATTGTATGGTCAGATACAGAGGTCTTTCGCCGTAGAAACTCTATTGCGATGACTCGAAATTAGTAAAAATCGGTCTTGATTTTGAGTTGTTTTTCTTTTGCGACCTTGCCCACCGCGTGTAGTATATTGACCTGTATCCACAATCGCTGAATAACAGACAGGCTTACGTTGTAGTTTCTTGAAACTTGTCGAATGCTTTCGTCATTTTCAATTAATGTTATAGCACGAACAACTTCCACTTCGTTGAGATGTTTCATTTTCACTTAAGTCAAACTGCAAACATTTTCGTCTGTATATTGATCTGAACAAGACCTTACTAGCTCTTTGAATCAAATTTGGGATACATTATTTCACTTTAGTTTGGGTAGTTCTTGTTAGTAATTAGGGATACTCCGGTAGTATGCGACGCTGTTAATTCCCTATGTGTCAATTAAAACAATTAAATAGAGCGTTCTTAATTTTATTTGCATAGAATTCCCGTAGTTACAGAACACTTATTATTTCGATTATTATTTATCTGAGATAATCTTTGCAATTAATAAATTGCTACTATTCAAACATTTTAATTTTATTTTTACCTGGTCGATCACTTGCTGCCTAATACTTTTATGAAAGACCGCCAAGTCTGAACAATTTGGAATAATTCTAAGAAACAGAAATTGTATTTAGTTCGAATTATTATATTAATTGTATAATTGTATTCGTTAAGAAAAAAATTGTCAACTAAAGAGTAAAGATTTGCATAAATTCTATTTTCATTATAAAATATATTCAATTTAGGGAAAGTAGAAAGTTCTAAGTATGCCAGGAATTGCAATGAAATAATAAAATTAGTGAAAAAGTAGTTTTAAGTAAAACCATAAAAATTTTAAGTAAGCAAATTTAGACTCACAATCAGCATAGGTTCGTTGACCTTACTCGGTAAAAAGTTTCGTGAAAAATATTTAGTGAAATAAATGGCAATGATTTTTTGCAATCGACGCGACCGACGTATGGATTCCTGTGTGAAATATCATGCGCAGTCTAAGCAAAATCAAATATAATTGGACAGACTGTCTTTTTTTACATAAACTGATCAAATTATCAAATTGTAGCATAATTCATAAAAGTTGTTGTGCCGTCTTAATTAAGTCTAATTTTATAAGCACATATAAGTATTTTAAATGAGGATATTTTCAAAAAAATAACATTTAACAATTAATATAAATAAACAATAAATGAAAAAATAAATGAAATGTACATCATTCCTCAAAATTTAGAGTGCTATGAAATTGCTCGCGCCATATCTATTGATCATGTATTTGGCTTATTTAGTTGCCACAGGCCTCATAATTTAAGGAGCCACACTTTCCAAGATTCCAACCGAATTATAACCGAATTTGCTGATGCTAAAGCGCTAAACGCATTTGTTAAGCAAATTTACTTATTCTATAAATATTTAATACCATAACAAAAACTATAATTTTTACTTCCCCTAAGTTTTTACTTTTCAACGGATGTATGAAGGAGCCTCCAAATATCAATTGCCCCGGGCCTAGCATTTTCTCTGGGAGGCTCTGATCTACCTGTTATAATATATCAAAGAGAGAAAGTAGCAAGTGTGGACATCTGTTGCTTTACGGATTAATTAAAAGAAGAAGAGAAAACAATTTTGTATACTTACAAAATATTTTTCGCTGCGCAAGTTATTTTGATTTGAAGTTTTATCGAAAGAACTGAGCAGAGAAATAATAAATGCCTCTTTTCTGGCACCAAAAAATACCTGAGTTATAATTCGATAGTTCATATTGAACTTGACGAACAAATTTAAAACACACCTTTTCTCACTATCATCTCCGAGCTCATTTGAGAAAGTAATTAAATGAAAAAATATTTACTATACCAAAAACATTTATGAAACAGTTGTTAATTAACATTATTATGGGGTTGTTACATTAACGTAGTGTTAATGTAGTATATATATATATATATATATATATATATATATATATATATATATATATATATATATATATATATATATATATTATATATATATATATATATATATATATATATATATATATATATGTTGTATTGTTTTCTCGGGGATTCCGCGTTGATGCTGAGGGTTGGCTCTGAAAAGAACCGGATTCTCGACGTTTCGGCGAACTAAGATTCGCCTTTCTCAAGAGATATATGCGTCCGTGCGGGTCAACCGTTAGACGCATACTGATACAGTATGCGTTTAACTGTTGACCCGCACGGACGCATATATCTCTTGAGAATGGCGAATGTTATATGCGAAGAGATATATGCGTCCGTGCGGGTCAACCGTTAGACGCATACTGATACAGTATGCGTCTAACGGTTGACCCGCACGGACGCATATATCTCTTGAGAATGGCGAATGTTAGTTCGCCGAAACGTCGAGAATCCGGTTCTTTTCAGAGCCAACCCTCAGCATCAACGCGGAATCCCCGAGAAAACAATACAACACAGGTATCTATCCGCGAAAACCTAAAATACAATAATATATATATATATATATATATATATATATATATATATATATATATATGAACCACATAATAACTGCAATTAACGAGCGTCCCTGTGGCATCAGATGGCGTATGAACTTCCGACTGGAAGACCATTTTACCGATGATTTGTCTTCTTAAGTAACACATAACAATAAGATATGAAGGAAAAAGTAAACCTACTGGGATATAACGCAGCGTTCACGGCGTTCACAAAATAAACATCTCTAAGACCAAGGAAATACGCACCAATGCGCGTAATAACACCGCAGACTCTTTAAATAACATATCAATAGATAATACTGGCAACTTTTGCTACCTGAGCAGCCAGATCAGTCCAGACGGAGGGCCTTCTGAGGATGTCAAAATGATTCGTAAAGTTGGAATAGTCCATGCATCGAAAGAAATACTCAAATAACCGTCTATAACAGCAACATCAAAACAGTTCTTTTCTATGCCTACGAAACCTGGAAAGATACCATAACGACTACTCCCAAGATTCAGACCTTTGTCAACTAGTGCCTGCTATACTAATGCTACTACTAATCCCCGGTATACACTGGCCAGAAGTAGTTTCAAATGATACACTATGGCGATTAACAGGTCAACAATCAATTGCAAAGGAGATCAAGGGCGCAAATGTAGTTGGATAGGTCACACGCTAAGGAAACCCAATTCATATATATGATAGATGGGTGTGGAAAGGTGCTGGAAACAATGCCGTGCTCAAGCTAACCGAGATCATCCAGGACATCTGGGAAACAGAGAAATTACCACCCGATTGTAAATCTGCTCTGATCCATCCGCTTCACAAAAAGGGAGATTTTACTGATCTAAACAACTACCGTGGAATTTCTCTCGTGCCGGTAACAAACAAGATTCTCTCGAAGGCGTTACAAGCAAGGGCAGAAAATCAGCTGGATAGTCAACTGAGAGATTACCAGGGGGGGCTTCAGGAAGACCCGATCCTGTGTTGAACAGATCCTCAATCTTAAAACTGTACTTGCATACTCCAAGATGAGAAACCGCAAGGTGGTTGTCACCTTTGTTGATTTTAGGAAGGCCTATGATTCCATTGATAGAGAAACGCTTAACAAAGTACTCCAGGAACTAGGGCTAGACAAGAAAGCCCGGAAACTCATCCTACAAACTTTGACAAACACCCGTTCCAAGGTTAAAGTTAGAGGCGAGATTTCAGAAAGCTTCGAAATAGAAACTGGAGTGAGACAAGGAGATGGACTTTCCCCACTTCTCTTCAACTGGGTCCTTGAAAAGCTTATGAGAGAATGGCGCAAGGAACTTATCAATTTGGGTGCTCTTGGAGTGGTATCTACCTGGGACGTAAGAACGATGGACTGGTTGTAGATTGCCTGACCTTTGCAGATGACATGGCACTGTTTGATGATTCTCTTGAGATGGCAACAATGCAAGTGTCGCTTGAGAAAACAGAATTCTTCACCAACATCAGAGAAGCAAACAGAGAGATGTTACTAGAGCAGGGGGAGGAAAAATGCCCCGAAGATAAGGTACCCCCTGGACAGAAGAGAGAAAGGAGTTACACCGACAGAAGATGCGACAATACTGGGCAAAGATCAAAGTCCAACAGTTGAACAAGCGTGTTCCAAAGTAGGCCTATTCGAAAGAAGAAGAAGAAGATAGATGGTTGTACGTACAAAAAGTGTTAAGTTAATTTAAATAGTTCAGTTTGCTTTATTACTAAATTACTAGAAATCGTCTGTAAATATTCAAGAGCCATTTTATAACATGTTTTAAAATGAACTCGGGAAAATAAAAATGTAAAAATTGTTTGGAAAAAATTGACAAAAAATATATTCTGGAGATGAGAACAAACTATCTTTGGAATTTGTGAAGAATATGGGAATGGCCATTTTTTTTGGAGTTGGCGGATTTTTACCTTGAATAACTGTTACTAATCGTCCTCCGTAGTGTATTTGCAAACTTAGAGAGCCAAAACGAAGCTTCTACGTCGATTTATTAAAAAAATATACGGGTTTTTATGAAAAAAATGACATTTTTTTTGACGCAACAGTTAATATTTTCCTTCACTACCTAACCTCTCTAATTACTTGTCAAACAAAAAGTGCAGGAGAAGCCCAACCGACGTTGCCAATTTTATCTTTTTATTTTACCTTGTTCTGGTAAACATTCAATATACAATTTCTTCACATGCACTTACAACAACATTGAAATATAAATTTAATTTTTAATTCTAATTTCATTCTAATTGGTTTAACTCAGGTTAACTCAATACTTCTTGCAACTTTATCTTATTTTAGACCATATAGGCGCAGCAGTGCGTTTAAATTTATGGCCCTTGACGGTATTATTAAAAAAATAGGTACCGAAGGAGACACAGACCCGTCTGCAACTTCACATCTATTTAAAAGTTTTGCGCATACGCATTGTTGTAACAGAACATAGACGTAATTTTATTATATTTCAATATTATAAACTGAATTTGACAAAAAAAATCTAATTTTTGCAAAGTATTAAAAAAAACAAAACACAGTTTTACTAAAAATTTTATAAAAAAAATTACAACCTAACCTAACCAACTCTCAATTAAACCACATGCGTGCGGCAGCGCGAACTAAATTCATAATCTAACCAAGGTAAAACCACCGGTCGTTGCCACTCTTGCAACTTTATCTTATTTTAGACCATATAGGCGGTACTCTTAAGACCATATAAAAACCTAATCTAACCAAGGTAAAACCACCGGTCGTTGCCACTTTGTCCTACATTGGACCGAGAGTTCGCGCTGCCGCGCGTATGTTGTCTTGATTTATCTTCCCGCTTCGCGGCGGACAACCTAATCTAACCAAGGTGAAACCACCGGTCGTTGCAACTTTGTCCCACATTGGACCGAGAGTTCGCGCTGCCGCGCGTATATTGTCTTGATTTATCTTCCCGCTTCGCGGCGGACAACCTAATCTAACCAAGGTAAAACCACCGGTCGTTGCCACTTTGTTCTACATTGGACCGAGAGTACCATAAAAGTTTGGATCTACGAAGTTAAAGTTTAAACCACATGCGTGCGGCAGCGCGAACTCTCGATCAAACCACATGCGCGCTGCGCGCGCATGTGATCGAGAGTTCGCGCTGCCGCGCGTATGTTGTCTTGATTTATCTTCCCGCTTCGCGGCGGACAACCTAATCTAACCAAGGTGAAACCACCGGTCGTTGCAACTTTGTCGTGCGGCAGCGCGAACTCTCGATCAAACCACATGCGCGCTGCGCGCGCATGTGATCGAGAGTTCGCGCTGCCGCGCGTATGTTGTCTTGATTTATCTTCCCGCTTCGCGGCGGACAACCTAATCTAACCAAGGTGAAACCACCGGTCGTTGCAACTTTGTCGTGCGGCAGCGCGAACTCTCGATCAAACCACATGCGCGCTGCGCGCGCATGTGATCGAGAGTTCGCGCTGCCGCGCGTATGTTGTCTTGATTTATCTTCCCGCTTCGCGGCGGACAACCTAATCTAACCAAGGTGAAACCACCGGTCGTTGCAACTTTGTCGTGCGGCAGCGCGAACTCTCGATCAAACCACATGCGCGCTGCGCGCGCATGTGATCGAGAGTTCGCGCTGCCGCGCGTATGTTGTCTTGATTTATCTTCCCGCTTCGCGGCGGACAACCTAATCTAACCAAGGTGAAACCACCGGTCGTTGCAACTTTGTCGTGCGGCAGCGCGAACTCTCGATCAAACCACATGCGCGCGCAGCGCGTCGATCGAGAGTTCGCGCTGCCGCGCGTATGTTGTCTTGATTTATCTTCCCGCTTCGCGGCGGACAACCTAATCTAACCAAGGTGAAACCAAGGGTGCTTGCCACTTTGTCCTATATTGGACCAAGAGTTCGCGCTGCCGCGCGTATATTGTCTTGATTTATCTTCCCGCTTCGCGGCGGACAACCTAATCTAACCAAGGTAAAACCACCGGTCGTTGCCACTTTGTTCTACATTGGACCGAGAGTACCATAAAAGTTTGGATCTACGAAGTTAAAGTTTAAACCACATGCGTGCGGCAGCGCGAACTCTCGATCAAACCACATCGAGAGTTTGCGCTGATTTGCACAAACTGATCGAGAGTTTGCGCTGCCGTGCTATATGCGGTCTTGATCTATTCTCTCTCGGACAACCTAATCTAATTTATACCCATGGTAATTTCATACCCATGGAGGAAGATAACGGGAAATCACCTCCATTATACTTCCCAAGAGAACCACATGATGACGACATTCAAGTCATTATCGTGGTCGCAAACATTCATTAGTGAATATGCATAAGAATAAGAAGAATACATAGAAGATTAACATGACCCCTGCGCAAGAATTAAAATAAAATTAAATATATTTAATACATATAATACTTAAATTGTAGCGACACAGAAAAAAAGTATAATCTCTGCAAAAGAATTGAACTTGGCAACAGCGTATCTGCTGTATAAACATATTTTCTGTCAAATAACCGGACAGAAGTTGCAGTTATATTTGTTGTTGTATTAAAAAATGTCAGTTTTTTGGATTACAAAAGCCCGTATATTTCTTGAACCAGCCGACGTAGAAGATTCATTTTTACTTTCCACGTTTAGAAATACAGTTTGGAAGACGATTAGCAACAGTTAGTGAAGGTAACTCCACCATTCCCATATTCTTCATAATAGCCCTATCTTTTTTTGATTTCCGACAATTCTCGTTTACTGACCACCTTTTGCACCTTTTACATTTAGTACAATATTTTTTGCAATCAGGTTAATTTATTTCATGAAAACCGCAGAGGGATACAGATTAGTGATTTTTTTATTTAGTAATTGAATTTGGTTAGTTTTAAATTGATTAATCATTTAATTAATATGGTATAAAAAAAGTAGTTATAATTTGTTTTTTTCTGTTTTTAAAGAATACTGTTTACGTTGGTATCAATGTTATACCAACATTGGTAACAGTGCTCTGTTAGTGTTTCCGGTTAGTTTCACTAGTTGTTATTTTGATAAGCAAGGTGGAAGGATGGGACTAGAAAGCGAAGAAAGTTCAAGTGAAAACGAAGTAAGCGAGGAAAATGAAGAAATTGAAGATAAATCAGAAAATGAAGAAGAGAGCGCAGAAGAGACAAAGGCTGAAGATGCAAAAGAAAAAGAAATGACTTGGAAAGATTTGGTAAGGAATTTTGTAAACCGCGTGGTTTCTATAACCTAAAATTATATTACAAAATAGGCCATATTAGTTTGAATTCTGATATTATTAATTAAATGAATATAATGGATATTACAGATCAAAATAATACGTAATATCTAAAATTCTAATTTTTTATGGTGTAATCTGAATGTTTTTATATATGTATACAGATCTACTGTCTGCCTCTTTTAAGAGTAACAGATAGTGTTGTCACTGTCAATTTCCCATTTATTTTATGTTTCCCTTTTTTTGAGACCACTTGCTTAGATAGTAGTACAGAAATATCCTACAAAGTTCAGCTTCGGTCAGTCTGAATTTACAATAGACCAGAAAAATTGTGGTCGAAAATTTGTTTGAAAATAAAACAATCTAATGAAAAGTATGGTCACGACTGTTACTTTATGGTAATTCATAATTACTCTGAATTCAAACCTTCACTATGTTTTTTATGACTAATTTTTGTGAAAATATTATGTAACTTGGGAAGTGAAATAAATCTATACAATTTACATGACTCGAGTTTTGACTGTTGAAGGTCATTTTCAAGTGGATCACAAACTGATGAGATTGAATTTATACTAAGACTTTTGGTGAGGAGTGTCTGGCTGTAGTTTAGACTTATCAGAGACAATACATTAGATCAGCGGTTTCCAAACTTGATGTTACTACACCTCCCTTAAAAATATTGAATCAGAAATTTAATAAAAACTAATGGAAAACAAAACAATAATTGTATTTTATTATTGTTTTTTAAAGAGATGGATGTGCTTGTATATAAGTACAAAGTTTATCAAATTTTGGTGTTTGTAACGAGATAGCTATGATGTTTTGTTTTCATTGCAGCTAAGGCAGAAAATCCTGTTTCGCAAAAATATGATGATGCAAACAGCAGCAGTACTTTCAGAGCTTTGTTTGACTAAGTATTATATTCTGTATAATACTTTGTCAAACATTCTGAAGTTTTAATGTAGTAGTCACAAGATAATTCAATCAATTTTTCTTTTTCAATACTTGTCAATCCAAATACATCATCTTCTTTGTTGATAAATGAATTCTGTGTCCACACAAACTTTGTAAAATCAAGATCATTCGCTTTGTCTTTTTGTATAAGCAAATGCATTAGTGGTCCTTGCATTGATTTGCCATTTTCCAAAAATGTCAACCAAATATGTAAGTTTAACAATAAAATTTCCATCCTTATTATCTTCCCCTATTTTCATCTTCATTATGATTTTCATCTTGGAAAATTGCTTTTTTCTCAAAGTACTTCGTACTTTGCTTTCTTGTTCAAGTACGTGTAGCCTTTCTATCACTTTTGCACGAGACAGCCAGTACACTTCACAATATTAAAGAAGTGAGGTGTAATTAGCTCCCATATCTTCACACAGCTTCGCAAACAGCCTAAATTTTACTGGACTGTTTTTTATATAATATATAACTTTCGTTACTTTTGTAAAAACGTTAAGTTTCTCACTTATATTTTTATATAAGAGATCTGCACTTTTAACTAGTGTTTGCAGACCAGTTTTGTGTCCCTACATTGATTGTGCACCATCAGTACAGAGCCCAATGCAATTATGCCTAAACATTATGTCGATTTCATTACATCTGTCTATTATATTAAAAATTTAATTGGATGTGGTTCTGCCAGGAATTGGTTTGCAAAATAATATATCTTCAATTATGTTAGTCTCTTCAGCATATCGAACATATGCAATTAAATATGCGTCTTTAGCTACATCATTTGCTTCATCTACTTGTATGGCGAATTTTGAATTACGCATTCTAGAAACTAAATGGTCGCAAAGATCTTCAGATATATCATAGAATCTTCTGTCAATTGTATTATCAGCAAGCGGTATTTGTCGCAGCTGTTTCGCATATGATTCGCCAAACTTTGTTTTGACCATATCAATAGCTGCTGGTAAAACTAAAGTTTCTGCTATTGTGTGGGGTTTTTTAAACTTCGCGATTCTGTAAGACACTAACAAGGCGAACTTCCGAAGTCTGGATGTACACTTTGTACACTTTTAGTAGTCTATTAGGACGACATAATGTGCAAGTAGTAAGGCGTACTACTTCGGCATTTTGGAGAAAATTACAATTTTCTCTCTTCGAAGTTTTCCGTGTCGAATATATACATTTGCGTTGCGTCAACGTGTATAAGATGGCGGTGGCAGGGTGGTTAACGTTCAAGCTTCGTAACCGCCATAACGGACGAAGACAAAGTAGAGTTAATTGCAGACGTTTTAGAAAAAGTACATTTTATAGACCAGGAAAATAACGAGACGCAACAAAGAATTTCAAAGACTGTTAAAATCTTCATTGAACCTGTCTACAATTCAGACGAATACGAATTTATGACAAATCCTACGGAAATTTTAACGATAATAAAATTTTTAAACCCTCTGTAGGCTCCAGGACAAAATTCAAAACACAATTCTAAAAAAACTTGTCTAAGAAAGGTATTGTGCAATTAACTCAAATTGTAAACGGTATTTTAAAACTTTCACACTTTCCAACGACTTGGAAGACTGCCAATGTGGTTCCGATATTAAAACCAGGAAAAAGCGAATCAGACTGAAAGTGACTGAAAAAGTGATTTTTAAAAGACTAAACAAACACATTAGGAGACACAAAATTCTGACGGACTGCCAATACTGTACAGCTAATTACCAGGATTTTAAAAGACATTTTAAAAATTTTAATAAAAACAACGTTACTGCAATGACTCTACTGGACATACAAAAGGTAGCTTTCGACAGAGTATGGACTGACAGATTAATATACAAGTTTATTAGACTTAAATTTTCACTGACATTGATTAAACTGGTAGACAATTATTTACGATACCGGACATTTACAGTTGATGACGAGCAGACGACAAACTTGACAGCAATACAAATTGCTGCTGGGGGCACTACTCTTCCTTCTTTACATAAACGACATTCCCATCATGCCACAAACGAAAATGCATGCAAATACACGTATTTATTCTTTATATTACCTTTGAATTGTTATTTATAAGCTCTTATTGCTCTGTATGCCGATGACACAGTGTATAGTCACTCGTTTAGTGCCATCGCAGCACACAAAAAGACACAAATTCGCATTGAACAAATTTTGAAATACAACATTTGGAAAATCACTTTGAACCCTCAAAAAACAGAAACGATTACATTTAGAGGAAAATTCACGAACACAAAATTAATTTACCCTCCAAAAGTCGACAATCATCCAATTACACCTAAAAAGACTGTTCAATATCTTAGTGTACACTTAGACACAAGACTCACATTCAGGACACACATCAGAAACACTATTACGCAACTACTCTTTAATGAGTAAGAATAGTAATTTATCAAGGAACAACAAATTACTGTTATATACAGTAATGATTAGAACTGTTTTGGTTTACGGTGCACCGGCGTGGTGCAGTGCTGCCCCCCACTAACTTTTTGGTTTAGCAGGGGTTTTAGAACGAGTGTCTGAGACTTGCTTTGAACATGGACCGATAAACTAGGATTAACCGGCTTCACGACGACGCAAAAATTGAACGACTAACTGATTACATCAATCAACAATCACAGAAATTTTATGAGACTCAGACTAACAGACAACATCCAAACAGACTTGTACGCGACATAACAAACATAAAAGACACAACTCGGACGAAAATTTAAAGCATAAACTCATATCAAACCCTACCAGTCTTTGATGGAAGTGAGAATGCATCAGTGAGTCAATGAAATCAAAATTATTATATATATAGCTGTTGGTATAAACTCTTTTCAAATTTTAAATATTTTTTCTTACAAATTTTTGTTTAATCTTTCAAATCATACTTTCTATCCAAATTTTTTATAGATTTTTTCAAAATTTTGCTTGTTACCTTTTATTTTTTTTCTGGTACATCTGAATATTATTTTAATTGAAACTTTTAACAAATCTGTAATTTTTAAATTTTACCGTATTTGCTACTGTCGACATGTTCTGTAAGTGAGGCATTTAGTATCAAAACCAGCTCAATCCATTTTTATAAATTTTGCAAGAGAGACAAAAAACATTTCATGCTCTGCCTATTTAATTTTTTCAAAAAAATTAAAGGTCATTTGGGTAACCTTTGGTGTACGATTCAAAATCTTTTTTTTGTTGTTTTTAGGGTTCCGTTGTTATCAACAACGAACCCTTATAGTTTCGATATGTCCGTCCGTCCGTCCGCAGTTTAGCTCAGAGACTATGAGAAATATAAAGCTGTAATTTGGAATGGATATACAGATTAGTCACGCCGACAAAGTGGTAAAATAAAATCTTGAAAAAAAAATTTTTAGGGTACCTCCTTTACCCTAAAGTAGTGGTTACGTTTTTTTTTTCTCGTCTACGCCATGGTGTAGGGTATCGTTGGATAGGTCTTTCAAAAATATTATAGGTTTATGAAAATAATATTTCGATTAAGAGATCCGTTTGTGAAATATTAAGCTTTAAAGTGCTAATTTTTGTTAGAGTCAAGTGGGGGGGGGACACTTGACTCTAAGTGTCCCCCCCCACTTGACTCTAACTCTAACACTCCCAGCTAAATGGCTGTTTCTGGATATGTTAAAAAAATTCACAATAGTAGCATATATAACGAATTTAAAAGGAAAAGTATCACGGATAAGTAGGCTTAATTAGTTTACGAGTAATAGTCAACCAACATAAAATGTAACAAATCGAGCGGCAGCTGCGTCATTTAAACAATATATTATTGGTTAAGTTGAACGTCAAACTCGACAACATCAATGTCAGCTGATTAAGTTGGTTATGAAATTTTTTAGACATTTGAGTCTTAAGTGATAAGAGTAAGAATGGCATCTACGGAACCCTACATTGCGCGTGGCCCGACACGCACTTAGCCGTTTTTTTATTACTAGTATTGTATAATTATTTATAAATAAAATTAATTTGGATTGAGCTGGGTTTGCAAAAATTTGAGGTTTTTTTTTCATTCTTCCTTTCAAATTTCAATTAAACCTATATGGTATCTTAATTATATTCATGTATTAGCCTGTAAAATCAAAAGTGTGAGTTGATTTAATCAATTTATTATTATATTGCCGATAAACTTATTCTGAATATTCAGTGATATAGAAATTCACTACGTCCCTGTAGTATTTGAGGGATTCGATTTCCATCCACTGATCCTTAAAATGCTTAGTGAGCAAATTATTATCGTCATTTATCTTTGCTGGAGCAATGGCAACGCCAACAGCCACAAGAGGAGGAAGAAGGTCCTGAATAGTTTTTTTTCGACACACTTGAAAGCTCCAATGTCCGAATTATAAAAAAGTTCACCTCTTTGATGTTATTTTTCATCTCCATCAGAATGAGCATTCTCCACCCTGATGGAGAATTGCGTCTCCATCACTGTGATACGCAAAATCGACGAAATAGCGGCTTTAAAATCATAGACTTTTCCAGCAAGGGAAATTGTGGTTCCCTGGTGAGCGAAAATTGTTGTATATTCTTCGGGGTACATCACTGAATTTTTCTTTTTTATCTCCTTTTCTATTTGCACAAATACGCGATCTAATATGCTGATGTAAGTAGCAGGTGGCGTGCATGGTGGGCTTTAATAGAAGCATGGATTGAGCTGGGTTTAAAAAAACACCGGTTTTTGACACCAGTTTTCGACCGGATCAAGCCAGATTCGTTCCAAATCGATTTGTAGCTTGATAGTATCGACAAAGACCTATCAAACTACGCAAATAAAAAACTTTTGAAAAATGATGGATTAAGCTGGTTTTGATACTAAACGCCTCAAGTGTCTACTTGTTTGAGCTTATAAATAGTTACAAAACAGTCGACACCGAATTGAGATCTGAAATTTAGAGGTTAATACTTTCTTAAGTAGGGACTCTAAACTAGACTCTAAACAAAGAAATATTTGGACATTCTAAATTCATTTTATAGTAATTGTAAAGAAATTTTATAAAGTAGAAGGTAAAAGTTCAAGCTTCGTAATTGCTGGATCGGTGGATCTAGTCGCACTAATCGTTTTTTTTTTTCAACGCTGGTTATATTTTTTCTTATAAATAACAATTCAAAGGTAATATAAAGAATAAATACGTGTATTTGCATCCATTTTGATTGAATTTCCAATGTTATTTGGCTGTTTACTGAATTTTATCATTACAAAAATGGTGCTTTGACCTGAACCAACGGGTACGAAGCGATAAGGGGAGGGCATCAAGCTTTTAAAGCCCAAGTCAATCAACGTAAATAAAGGTTTGACAATTAATAACTCCATTTAATAATACAAAGTAATAAAGTAAATTAATCCTCGGATGTGCTTACGACATTACAAGTTGCAGGGTGATATTCGTCATACAAACATACATACTACATCGAATGAATGCATTTTTCCCGCATGCACGCATAACGCAACATTCTCATAAATATTGGTGCTGACAATTGGTGATGTACTATATAATGTATTTTAATAGCATCTAAACTAACCAGAAAAATAACATTGGAAATTCAATCAAAATGTATGTAAATAAATACACGTATTTATTCATTATGTTACCTTTGAACTGTTATTTATAAGAAAAAATATGACCACCATTGAAAAAAAAAGATGATTGTGACTCGATCCACCGATCCAGCAATTACGAAGTTTGAACGTTAACCACTCGGCCACCGCCATCTTATACACGTTGACGCTACGCAAAGAAAACTTCGAAGAGAGAAAATTGCAATTTTCTCGAAAATGCCGTATGCAAGTAGTACACACTACTTGCACATTATGTCGTCCTAATGGACTACTAATAGTGTACAAATTTTGAAGAAAATCAGTGATCCAGACGTCTGAAGTTCCCCTTGTAAGTTTGATGTGTATAAGGATATTATAGCATTCATGCATTTTGATAAGTAATGCATTTGATGAAATATGAACTATTTTTTGAAAGTTTGCTTTTGTTTAGCTAGCTCTTCTAATTTTCTTTGGTAAAAATCTTGGGCCTTACAAACGTATTGAGAATGCATAGTTTCAAGCTGCCGTTTTAATTTTCCGGGTGTCATGCTATCAGCAGCCAAAACTTTCGAACAAAACAAAAAAAACAAAAAAAAAAAAATTTATTCTTCAATTTATTACAGATAAAATTTGAGTAGTCATTTGGAAAATTGCATGACAATAATAATAATAGTATTCGCGTTGTGATTGCTGTGATTAATATTCGTGCCGCCCCTTATACTAGTCCGCGCCTCCAACTTTGAAAAACACTGCATTAGATAGTTGTGTATATGTGTATATATATATATATATATATATATATATATATATATATATATATATATGTATATTCAGTTCATTTTCAAACAATCCAGGATATTGGCCCAATCAATTAACCAGACTATACGAAACATTGCTGTACTGTTATATACATATAACATCTAAAACTATTATATACATATAATAGGGGTGGCCAGAATTTTTACACCCAGAGCTCTGAAAATGTTCATATACCACCAGCTATAGAATGACTTAATAAACGTCATTTGAAACATTTATTATTTTATTTTTCATTATCTACTGGTAGACTGTTTATCCATTAATAAGGTTACAATTTTTGATAATTTAGTTCAACCTCTTGCAATAGTGAATATGTATGAAATTTAAATTTGGTTCAAATATTTTTTTCCGTATCTTTATTGACTGGACATTTGAACTAAACCATTATATTTGTAATTAATATCTTTTTAAATACTTAAAATTAATAAATATAAGTGCAACTTAAGAGAGGGAAATTCAAATTTGTAAAAAGCAACACCATTGGTTAAAACGAAATTGACGTAACATACTATGTAAACAAGTTCGTATTGTTTACATTTGTATGTCATTGCAGACTTTGCTAGTTAGAAAACAAACGTCAAAAACGTGAAGTTAACAACGAGAACAGCTGTACTAACAATGGACTGAATTCTCAGTAGTAATTGAAGGTAGTTTTCCAATTACAGCACTAGAGCGCACAATGCGGCACTGTGCGCAACATCGAGTGTTCCAACATCAGCAACGCCTCGCACCGAGGAGCACAAGGAAAAGCTCTGCTCTCGGGTGTAATGCGCAAGTGGTACCAATAAGTTAACATAAAATTTTAAGTGTTTTTTTCATTGAGTTGGCATAATGATGTGTATATCATTATTTTTGTCAACAAGAGTATAAATACTGAATTGTTGTTAATAAATATTTAACTCATCTTAAAACTTTATCTAAACAAATTTTAAAAATTAATATATATGCATTATTAGTAATATTAGACAATGAGATGAAGTATTTACACCACACATTATTTATGTGATAAAGATTGCCAAACCTACGAATTTTTCTCGAAAACCTAAAGTAAGACTAATGCACTCTATTGTCGCATTTAAAAACTAATCTGTTCCAACAAAGCCTCTGCTAATGCGGCATTTTGCGGCACTGAGTCGCACTGTGCTCCCGTAATTGGAAAACAACGGAAGTCATCAATAGACCGCGCGAAAATGGCGGCGTTTAAGCAGCTCAAAATTTTTCTATATTTTAAATATTTTTTTAAATTTAATCCCAGCATTTTTAAGCGGTATTTATATTTTTTACTATGTTATAACGGTGTAAACAATGAATTAAAAATATTAAAAAAAACATCCTTATTCCCTATTGTATTATGTCTATTTCATATGATATAAATGTTTTATATAATATATTTTTAGAAATTATTCAATGAAATTTGTCATGTTTTATAAAATTACGATATTGAGGGAAAACTACATAAAAAACACACACACACACACACATATATATATATATATATATATATATATATTCATTACTACCTCTTAAGTTAATCAAATACCTGCATCAGAAAAAATAATTTCGATGAACCTATCATTTAACTTATTATTTTCATTGTTGGCTAACTAACTTTCAGGGACTTGTAGAAGCTCTTTGCAAAGCGTGTGAGCAACTAAAATGGAAAGCACCTTCAAAAATTCAAAGAGAAGCAATTCCACTTGCCTTAGAAGGAAAAGATGTTATTGGATTAGCTGAAACAGGTTCCGGCAAAACAGCAGCATTTGCTTTGCCCATATTGCAATCGTTGCTAGAACATCCCCAGCGATATTTTGCATTAATCTTAACTCCTACCAGGGAGTTAGCTTTTCAAATATCGGAACAGTTTGAAGCATTAGGTAAAATAACTTTTTATTACAATAATGACATTTGTTTTTAAAATTAATAAACGATAATGAAATGTATTAAAAAGAAATACTATGATGTATAATTTGAGTAATTATTGAAATATAATGATAAATTACTTTAGTTTCGTCACTACCTCTGAGTTTTTATTGATTCTGTAATATTGTATTGTATCTTGTATAGCTTTTTGTTAAAAATAATTGTTTATAAGGTGCTGGAATTGGTGTAAAGTGTGCTGTAATTGTGGGAGGTATGGACATGATGTCACAAGCTTTAATTTTGGCGAAAAAACCACATATATTAATTGCAACACCAGGAAGGCTCATTGACCATTTGGAGAATACAAAAGGGTTCAATCTCAAAGCCCTCAAATTTTTGGTAAGTTTCAAATTATTTTTTTTTTTAAATTAATTTAATTTATTTATTAAATATGATGTATAAAAGCTTTTATATTGATTTTACATGAAATTAATACATTTCGTCACTACCTCTGAGATCTCAAGATTAAAAATAAAACTAGAATATATTTGTAATAATATTTATAATGGTAATAAAAAAATTTAGGTAATGGATGAAGCTGATAGGATATTGAATATGGATTTTGAAGTGGAAGTTGATAAAATATTAAAGGTTATTCCAAGGGAAAGAAGAACATTTTTGTTTTCTGCAACAATGACAAAGAAAGTTAATAAACTACAAAGAGCTTGTCTAAAAGATCCAGTTAAAGTTGAAGTATCCACAAAATACCAGACAGTTGAGAAATTGCAACAGTATTACGTTTTTATTCCAGTTAAATTCAAGGTTTGTTCAATAAATTATGTATCAGATATGTGTTTAACCAAGGAATGTGATTATAGGATGTTTATTTGGTTCATATATTAAATGAAATGGCAGGGAACAGTTTTATGATTTTCTGCTCAACTTGTAATAATACAATTCGAACAGCATTAGTTTTAAGAAACTTGGGCTTTACTGCTGTGCCATTGCATGGACAAATGTCTCAGAATAAGAGATTAGCTGCATTGACAAAGTTCAAAGCAAAAAATCGTTCAATATTAATTTCGACAGATGTAGCCAGCAGGTACTTTAATAGAAACTTTTAGGATTTAATAAAATGAATATTTTATTTTCCAGGGGTTTAGATATACCGCATGTAGATGTGGTAGTCAATTTTGATATTCCAACACATAGTAAGGATTATATACATAGAGTGGGTAGGACTGCAAGGGCAGGAAGATCTGGAAAAGCCATCACTTTTGTTACTCAAGTAATGTATTTTCTATTCATTTTTTTGTGCATTTCTAATTGTATCTTTCCTTTGTTAGTATGACGTGGAATTGTATCAACGTATTGAAGAGTTGATATGTAAAAAATTGCCTTTGTACAAGACCGAGGAAGAGGAAGTTATGGTGCTGCAAGAGAGAGTTGCAGAGTCTCAAAGGTTGGCTAAAGTAGATATGAAAGATTTGAATGATAAAAAAGGTGGCAAGAAGAGGAAAGGTGGTGGTGGTGATGAGGATGATGATATGGAGAATTCCAGTGGGGTCCGTAAAAGACTTAAAGGCAAGAAAGCAGGTGGTGGTGGAGGAGGTGGGAAGAATAGACGAAGATAAGGTCTAATGTTTTGTAATTATACAAATTGAGATAAAATAAATGTAAATAATTTTTAAATGGATTTTTTTATGTAATTATAAATGGTTCATTATACATATTCACCATAACGCCATTCATTTAAAAAAAAGAAAATTATTTAGTTAATTACGGGAAGTCCTCGATTTCCGATTTTCATGAATGGCAAAAATGGCAATGCATTTGGAAATAGAACAATTTAGTTTTAAACAATGACCGGTGATTCGGTTTATTCATCAGTGTAGAACTTGTACAGAAAATTTAAAAATAATGAGTGAAGATTTGATGATGTATATGGTTTTGAACGAGTTATATTATGACGATATGGGTCCTTTGAGGAAGGAAAAAGTGTGGGCGAAAGAGTGGTTCCAAAATTGTAGCCAATTTTCGCATTCCAGTTTAATGAGTGAGCTACGCATCAGTGGACCTGAGAACTTAAAAATCTTTTTAAGAATGGACACTAAAACCTATGCTTTCTTTTATTATTACTATTGTTATTATTCTATATTTTATTTTTTCGATACTTGCGCCACAAATGAACCGTAGTTACCTACCATTCATAATGTCACAATTATACGACAACATTTTCCAAGATGAAAATGGATTGCCAACGTGCAGTATTAAAGTGATTCCCCCGAAATGCACTCCTCTAGTACAGGGGTCTCCAAACTACGGCCCGAGGGCCACAGCCCGCGGAGAGCTAGCATACTTCTCCATCAACTCCTTTTAGAGAACATATTTTTTATAGCAAATTAAATTTAGTTTACTGAAGTATTCTAATTTTATGTTGAATAATTATTAATATGACATCTACATTAATATGGTCATGGGCTAACTACTCATAACATTGTTGTAGGCTTATTGTTATTGTTTTTGTGATAAGTTGGATAAAGAAACACAGAATTGTAATGAGTAAAGACATGTATAATATGCAGAAAATTTAACTTCAGTATATAATAACTAACAAATTATTGAAATGAATCCAACTAACATTTTATACATTTTAAATAAAAACATAACTTATAACAAGCATAATGACATGTGAAATACTAATGAGATTTATGTAATTGAGATTTTCCACTGACAATAGTTTGTAGTTGTGGACTAATTTTACTTGTACCAATTATTAAAAGAGATTTAAGATGCTCATCAGTTAATTTAGATCTGTAAACATTTTTTGTGTACTTCATTTTGGAAGAGGTCTTCTCACACAAATAAGAAGTACCAAAAACAGAAAACAGACCACGAGCAAATTTATGCAAATTATCAAATTGTGTCAGTGGAAGACTTATAAAATTCCAACAAAGATTAGTTTTGATATTTGTTCTTAATTATATTACTGCACTGTAGATCAATCATTTCCATTTGAAGTTCCGGGGCTAGGGGTTCAATGTCAGTATCAAAAGGATTCTGAAAAATCTTAATTTGATTCGCAATGGCATCAAAGTCCGAGAAACGAGTATCAAAATTTATTGTCAAAGCACTCAAAGTTTCGATTGCAAAATTGATAGGAAACTCAGTCTCAGTGGTGTGGCTGAATATTTCCAATGTTTTAAAATGTGAAAAATATTTACTTCGTAGTTGTGATTGAAACAGTATCAATTTCTTCCGGAATGATTTGATATTAGTGTATAAATCAGGAAGATGCTGGTTTTCTCCTTGCAATCTCAAATTCAGTTCGTTCACATGTTTTGTCTTATCAACATAGAATGCTAACTTCCACAGCCATGCGTTGTTTTGTAATTCAGTAAGAGGGCGATGCTTTTCATTCAAAAAAAAATTCGATCACTGCTCGAAGTTCAAAAAAGCGCTGAAGGACTTTTCCACAATTAAGCCAACGTACGGCAGTATGATAAGGTAAGTCATTTTCTCCAATCTCTTCAATAAATTGTCGGTGATTCGGCCCAAAAGATCTGATAAAATTAACAGTTGATATGACTGGTTTCAGAACTTCAGACATATCCAAACATTTTCCGCACAAAGACTGTTGATGAATGATACAATGTAAGACTATTGGTTTTGAACCACCGTCATTTTCTACAGCCTTTGACACAAGAGCGACCACTCATTTATCTTTCCCACTCATGTTTTTGCCTCCATCAGTGGTAATACATTTCAAGTTTTTCCATCGAAGGTTCTTTTGATTAATGGCCATTTCAACTCCTTTAAAAATATCTGTACCAGTAGTTGTGCCATGAATACTATACATATCAAGAAGTTCTTCATGCACTTCATAGCTTTTATCTACTCCTCGAATATAAATCAACACCTGAGCAGTATCTGAGACATCCGTTGACTCATCCAAGGCCAAAGAAAACCACTCAACATGTCCATTTTTGTCGAACAGTTGAGAGGATATATTTACAGCGATGTTTTCTACCCTTCGAGCCACAGTGTTTGCTGACATACTGACAGTTTTTAATAAATTTACCTTTTCAGGGCACATTTCTTCGGCTACTGCAATTATGCATTCTTTGATCATTTCTCCATCGGTGAATGGTTTTCCACGTTTTGCAATTTCAAGAGCCACACGCAAGAGTTGCAGCCTCTTGTTCAGTTTTGAGTTTTGTAAATGAAGATTGCTGCGATTTCAATCCGCGCTTCATAGCTTCGAATTTTTCTGTCCGCAAACTTCCTGTATATTTTAAGTAATTTTGAAAATGTTTTGTTTCATAATGACGTTTAATGTTATATTCCTAGAGAACGGCTATGCATTCATTGCAAATCAAACATAGCGCCTTGTTACTGGACTCAATTACGAAATACTGAATGTTCCACTTAATTTTTCGCTTCTTTTCCATACTACTAAATCACATACAAAAGCAACAATTCAAATCAAAATACTGTTACAAAGATGTCTTAAACTTAAACACGCACAAACACGTTTTAAGGAGGTACGCACTATTTTATTTCACCACAGTGTCATAGGAACTGACTTGTGGTTGCTAGAAGTAAGTGGAAGACACCAGAACTATCTCGAACCAACGAGATTATTCTGTACGTGCTATTAGCGCCATCTGTTAGCGATAGAAGGTACTACCTATTTCCGCTTGTGTCCTCCAGATGTCGTGTCACGTTACTCCTCATGGCTCGTACTCTACGACTAATCTAGAAATTACAGATAATGACAGGAAAATGAATAATATGCAGTGTTGCCGTTTTGCAGCCTTTTTAAACGTTGCGTACTTTTTCGGACTTTTTTTTTCATCAGTGGACTATTTCACTTTTTACCACCGGCAACAATGATAATATGGTTTTGGCCCTCGAAACTTACTGGAGTAATCAGTATGGCCCTAAGGCTGGAAAGTTTGGAGACCCCTGCTCTAGTGCAACCGTGCGACGTGTATTTTTATCGTCAGGTAAAGAATTTTATCAGGAAGATTCAAAACTGCTCTTATCTCATCGAAAGAGAACGAGAAATCACATCCCGAAAAGACTGCATCAAAATACATTCCATCCTGCATCACCAGCTATCCTCGCCAATATTCCGCGACATGTTGCATTACGCGTGGTTTGCTGCCAAACTCTGCGACGACAGATAAACTTTTATTAATGTAAATCAAGCTTATTTTTCTATGGATAATTTAAAAAAACCATGTAGCTGTAGAAATGCGGCTTTTGTAACGTGTGCAAGGTGCCACATGACACAATTACTGTTTCCCTTGATTTTACGATAACTATCACCCCAGCACATGTGATTCACCTGTACAATAATAAAAATATCTGATTTTATATACCAATTCCTCGTGTACGCTTTAATTACAATTCCTCTGGAAATACCTTTGTAAAATTATAAGTAAGAATACTACATTATTAATGGTAACTACGGTTCATTTGTGGCGCAAGTATCGAAAAAATAAAATTAAGAATAATAACAATAATAGTAATAATAAAAGAAAGCAATTTTATGAATTAACCGTTGCAGTTTTAAAGAAACAAATAATAAATATTAATACTAATAAAATAATTAAATTGACAAATTATTAATTACAATTAAAAAGTTAAATAATAATAACAATTAAAGAGTCATTTTAAAAATTGTAAGAAAAAAAAAAAGCGTCCCCACGGAGAATCGAACCAGCGATCCTCATACTCTAAAGCCGAGCTCTTGCCGATGCTCTAACCGGCCATTGAAATTTACGCTAACATAGCGGGCTTATGAGTTGTCGGTAACTTACCGTTCCGCGTAAAAAGTGAGTTATTTTTTTAACGCTTGGCCATCTGGCCCTCCCGTGACGCAAGACTTTCATTTATGGTCAAGCCCTACATATACTGTAAATTTGGGCCAAATCGGTGTTGACGCGTCCGCGGGTCCCCTTGTCAGTGCCCAAAACCTCCCCACGTATCACCAGGGTGGAGGTCGGAGTTAAAAAGTTGCTAAAAAACATCACGTGATTAATGGACGACCCCTTATAGGAAAGTTTGTTTTTATTATTTGTTTTAATAATAATAACACATTTGTAAGTTGTTTAATAGTATATTTTATTGTAAATTTGTTGTGCTTAATAAATGGCCAAAATCTGACCATCTATTCCAAAAACGGTACAATGGTCCACTTTTTTTGATTGTTACAGTGGTATGTCATGGTTGTGACAAGTAAAATCTAACATTTATAAAGATCGCAATCAAAAGAAAATGGAACAAATTGTTAGATTCGTCGTATAACTAGGACAAAATAAATAAACATAGTTCTTTATTTATCTTATCAAAACTATTTGGTAAATAGGTAAAAATAAATAATAATAATCAAATAATTATTATAAGTAATTGTAAGTACTTAAAATTAAATAATTAAACTCAGGCAAAATGATCAGGTTGAAAAAAAATCACGCAAATGAACTTTTGAAAAAGCGAAGAAAACATATATTTATCACAATGTAGTCGACTTGGTTGTTCAATCTCTACAAAAAGGAAAGACATGGTTTACGACAAGGTTGAGCACCAAGTTGCTTGTCTGTAGGCCGCTTTAAGCGCGACTAAACAAAACGTCGAAAACATCAGTGACGTAACAAACGAGCAGCATTATTATCCCCAGCCAATTTGGCCCTCGAAAAGGATAGAATGATTGTTTTGCCTCAAATCCAGAATAGATACACTTATTCGCGTTGTATGTAAATGTATATTTTAAAATATGGAGATATTAATAAATTACTAAATATTTTGTGCCAACATAATAAAAAAAAAGCTATGAATATTAGGATATGAATAATGTGTGAATAATTTGTTTTGGTGCATTTTTAATAAGTAATTATAAACGTAAATAATATTTCGTATCTTTACACATGAGGTAAAGCAATATTACGAAAAAATTATACAATAATTGTACGTAATTAATAAATAGGGAATTAAGTTTTACATATATTGAAATTAATTGATACCAATGCTGCAATATTGAAAGAAACTGAATAGTAATAATAATAAATTCTAGTTTTCTGTTAAAATTTCATTAAATCAACAGTAAAATTCAAAATTGAAATGTTTATCAAGACAAAATTTAAAATGAATAAGTAAGTGGTAATTCGAAGCAATGTTTATGTCCTTTATATTGGCATAATTGAAATTGACGTTCTCTTTTGACGTTTTGATGTATATGTCAAAAATTCCTCCGACATGGCTTCCAAACAACAAGATCTGGACGTTTTAGAAAATTGGGAGGACATAGACGAATCAGATGTAAGTTAAGAACAGCAAACTAGAAGCAGATAAACACACAAACACAAAAATTCGCCAGAGAAAAAACCTTACAAAATTTCTTCCCCGAAAAACGTGAAAGAAATAGGTTATAATTCTGACACACTTTTTTTTCCTTTAGGTAGAAAGAAAATTCAGCAAACTGTTACCACCTAGTAAAACAATACAAAATAAAAGGTAAATAATCTTTACAGAAAGAAAGATTTGTAATGTTACTAATAAATTCTATTTAGTTGTAATGGTACAAATGGTGCGCCAATAAATATTATATTAACTGGAGATGATGCCTTACGATCACAATATGTGCCCCCAGAACCAACAGTCACAATCCTTAAAAGACCAACAAAAGAAAATCAAAGCAATAATGATAACAAAGTTTACCAACCTAAAAAAACTTTAAAACAACGTGAACAAGAATATGCAGAGGCAAGACTAAGAATATTAGGATCTACACATAGTCCAGAAAAACCAGACGATAAGTAATATTATGTTTATAAAATCAGTTTATGCTATATTTATATTTTTTTTGCTTTTTGCAGAGTTTCAAGTATACAAAATAAATCAAATATTGAAAATGTGATACGTTTACCCAAAGGGCCAGATGGTAGCAAGGGTTTTACAGAGAGAAGATAGTATAAGTTTTTCGGTGTGTGAAGAGGTTTAAAGTGAGTCTAAATATATTTATAAATAGTTTAAAAAGGGATACAAATATTTTCATATTCTGAAAAACAATTGGTTATGCCCCTGTGACCATTACATCTTGACGATCTGTGCATAGGTATATATATTTATATAAATATATAAAAAAACTTTTATTCAGTTTTAACAATTTATGATGATTATTTTTTAGAATTAAGTGAATCCTTTTGTTTAATTTATAGCTTGTGTACATATTATATTAATCTGATTGTCTGCTCTTTTATTATAATTATTACTGTTATGTTTTTTTTCATTTCTTTCTAAGATTATGTATTCCAAGATATTATTTTACTTTCTCTGTGTAATTATTCATGTCTCAAGTTTCTTTTTTTCTGTTTCCAATTGTATATCTCTTTTTTTTCATATGACACATGTGCAATTATTATGGAGTAAAGGTTATAAAAATATATTCATATGTAAATAAAAAGTAAATTTTTACAAAAACCTTTTTAAAATAAAAATATTTCTTATGTATCATAATTAATTTATCAGTCCATTATTTTCAAATTTACAAATAGACATACTGTAAATTAATATAGATTTTCTATTTCGGTTTAAATAATATACTAATGGAAAATTTATTTGTAAATGATGGAAGGAAACTGAGGTTTCAAATATTTGGTAGAACATATATAATTTTCCCACTTTATTCATTGAAGATGTTTCATAATTCAATATAAAATCATATTTTTGCAATCAATGTGATTGTAGGAAAAACGTGTCTTTTATAAGAGAAAGTTTCTAATAAAAATATTCATAGGATTTTGGGTTAATAAATGAAATTTTATATATGTTACAGTTGAAGTATAAAATTCAGTTAATGCATACATCGACCAGTCAATCTACACTTATCATGGGCGTAGCCAGGGGGGGGGGGGGGGGGGGGGGCAATTTCAAACCCCCTCTGAAATATGCAAAATATAACAAATATTATATTGAAATCAGGACGGACGAGTAGAGACTATCTTCAAGTGAGCATGGTAGATGTGGAGTTTAGGAACCCTTGTGTGTCAGTTTTAGAAAGTTAATTGGTGCATTTCTGCAAAACCCCCCCTGAAATATTTTGTAAACCCCCCCGAAACTAAACACAGGCGCTACACGCCCGTGATACTTATACATAAATTTTTTTGACAAAGTACAAATTGAAAAATAAGATGCATACTACATCAAGTATACAATACTGCGACAATGCATACCTTCACCTGCAAGAAAGACTGCTTTTTGTCTCTTTTTGTGAATAATTTTTTGTTGTGAACATAAATAACAATAAATTTTGTATATATATATCTTGATAATCCGGCGGTTGGTTAATCCACCACTTTCAGTAATCCGGTGGTCTAGGGAAACACGTGTCTTTTCTTTACGCTGCCCCGCGCCGGATATAATCCTCGCGCACAAAAGAAATAATGTCAAAAACAACACCACCCAGTGGAAAAAGATCTGGCCAGCACAGCTGGCTTTTAACTCTTAAAACTTTCTGACCAAGCCAACTGCACTTTACAATTGTCTTACTATCTGTTCTAAGGTTGTATATATTTTTTTTGTATGTACACGTTTACCTATATAGATACATATTTTATTCTTTCTGAAATACCATTTTACATAAACTATGTAAAATAGTTATTTTCTTCTAATCTCGATAATCCGGAATTTTTTGGATTATCAAAATTATACAGTATTCAATAGATAATTTTTCTCGAACTAAGATTATATCCTTTATTTTCATTTGTTAATTCTTTAAGTACTATATTTTCTGTACTATTTCATTCTGTAATTATTAAATCATTTCCAATTTCTTGTTCATTCAACAAGATTTAAAGTTCTTCCTCAGTTCCTCTTTAAAAATATACATCTTATAGTAAAATAGTCCTATGAATACTCTAATTTTAAATAGAGTGTGTATAGAGTATCTAGTGAAACTATTAATAAATTAATTTCTGTATACTTTGAATGATTTAGTTAATGTATGCTTTTACCAGTGACCAGATACACTGCCTGAGTTAACGCTTTGACTGTAACATATACATTTAGAGTAGTGAAAGTTATTTTATATTATGTCTAATAAACAAAATTTAGCAGATCGATGGTAAACAATGAAGAAAATATTTTCTGTAAAATTTTTTTATATTAATATAAAAATAGAAATCTATTTTTTTGTATTGATAGTATTAAATATTGTATTGATCACACTAGATTTCTCAGCCAAATCTCTATTCAATTGAGCCAATTCTTTATTTTTTGTTTTCAATTCCATCTCCATATGTTTTATTTCCCTCTCAAACTGTACCACTTGCTAAAAATAAATTCAAAATGGTATAATCTTATATATCAACCACAATAAGTAATACAATTTTCATCAAATCAAACCCATATAAAATTCAAATTATAACTTACCAATTTATAATGCTCAATATTACAGTTAGCCTTCTGTATAATTTCATCCTTCCTTTCCACATTTTTTTCCTGTCTCTTCAAATTATCCTCCAATTTAGAAGCAACAGCCTGTAATTGACGGTACTGTTCTTCTGCTGCACTTAAATCTGTATCTCTTTGTTTGATCTGTTTACTCATATCCTCTAGATCTGCAATTTTTTGTTGTAAGGCTCTTTCTTTTATAGCCAATTGGCTCAGGGACACCTTGTTTCTTCCTTTTTCACCTCCAAGCCTATTATGAAGGTCTCTGTTGTTTTGTTCTAAAGATTTGTTGGTTTTATGTAATTCTTCTGTGCATTGTTGAGTGTGTATGAAAAGTTGACGGATACGGGAAATTTCTGCCGTCAATTGGGCTGTTTGATGCTGAAGGTGAGTGCAACGTTGAGAAGCTGCCTCAACACTAGCCATAGCTGCTCTTTCTGCATGACCCATTGACGCCAATTTGTATTCATACAATTCCATTACATCAGATGTTGAGATATTAACAACATGATTTTGTGAACAGGCCTCCTAACAATACATCATTTATTACACTTACTTATACATCAAAACCCTTTATTGTATTTGCTAAGATTAGAAACTTTTAATAGGAGTACAGAAATCTGTTCTTAGCAGAATGCCAATGCAACATATGCTGGATTACAAAAAAAAACATCAGAACTTATCCCAAAATTGTCAAGGCAATAATGGAGCTAAACAGAAAATAACAAAATCTAACCTGCCACTAGCTAGAGAATTTAAGGAATTCAATTAAAAAGAGAAAATACCAGTTAATAGAAATTTTTGGAATCGAACTATATGAATAATTTGCCAGTTTATAGAGCTTGTTGCTTACACTACTACATAAAATAATGTTTACTATATTATTCTCTATAATAGCTTAACACCTAGTACATTTTACAAAATTTTACCTTTAAAATTTGTATTGTTTGGTCCAATTTTTCTATTTGCGCAATAGACATAACAGGATAGTACATCAAATTATCTGCTGTGACATTACCATTGTTAGTACCACTCTGATTTGGGCAATCACTTTTGACCAATGGTTGCAACTCACTCATAGCAGTTGCAATTTGTTCATAGGGAAAAAGTGGATTTGCAGCCATACTCAAAATCAATGATTTTATTTCTTGGCTTCCATTGTAGAGCGCTTCTGCTAATATTACATGCATTTGCCTGTAAGAAATTGTCGTGTATTATCACAAAATTATAATAATAAAATTTTCTTTGAAATCTAACTTACCTATGCTGTAAAAGTGTAGTTAGAGGTTCAACCCACTGTGGAGTACACCTCGCCAATTCATTAACCAAAACAAAGGTGTGAATATACAGAGACACTGCCTCTGACGTGCAATTATTGGCATTCCCAGCTCTACCCCTAGGTGAACTATTTCCAATTAAAGGCCAAAAAATCTTACAAATCAACTCTTCATTTAAAGAAGAAACCACATACTCTCTACTACTTTCAGACAGGACCATTGCTCGAAGTAATTGCATAACAGAACTCAATCGTTTAGAATGTTCTATGTTCATAATAGTATCTTCTTCAATGTTCTGCAGTCCAAGAAGGAAGAGAGGAAATGATGATAGTAGGGGTTTAAGAATATTTTCGTCTTCTAGTTTTGATGTAACTGCAATAGTTCGAAGAATACCAAGTGCATCAGAACATGCCCCGTCAGTTTGAATCCAACGGAGCGATAGCCGCACAAAGGCTGGGTATAATGGGAGGAGCTTAGGAAGATTTAGTTCAATAAGTGCATGGACAAATTTGAAGATGACAGATATACACTCAGGATCTGCATGGTTGTGACTATCACCTGTCCCATTATAATTATTATCAACAATCTAAAATACAACAAATTAAACAGATTAAAAATAATTTATTGTTAATCCTAACCTGAAGTAGTTTTTCAACTTCCTTTTCATAATTCTCATATTTATTAATAAAAACATCTTGATTGTTAACATTTGTCTTATTATTTTGTTGTGCGACATCAAGATAAAATTCGACAATGTGCCTCAATAGGATAGCATCTCTTGCCTCATAAGCTTCACATATTGATTTAAATGTAACTGATATCAGGTGTATAAAAGCTTCTTCCTGAACTGTACCATGAACATAATCCAAAATAATTAATAGTTTACACACATTTACTTCCATTTTAACACCCTAAAAATTATAAATATTTAAAATATTAATAAGAACAGGGTTTACAATTTATTTAATAACTGTTTATTGCATTTCTTTATGCAAATACTTTTAAAAAAATATTTTCAATCTAATTTATCATTTTTATTAATTGAAAACAAATTGTCAGTCCTCCACCTGTCACATTAAAAAGCTTGAGAAATTATTTTTTTGTATAACATTTTCTATTACCTGGATTTATAAGTCAAATAAAATTTTATGTATCAAACCTGTAACTTTGTGCAGATTCGTAGAAACCGTTTAATATCAACACATCGAGATAAGGTATAAACAGCTGGCAAATTCTTGTAGCATAGATTAACCAAAACACCCAAGGATAATGTCGTGGGGCCCTCATTATCTCCTTCCTTCTCTATCCACCTAGTCAATGTTGACATTAAATGAGATAAATGAGGAATTTGCCAAGAAATCTTCAAACCACATGACAACTCCTACAAAAAATAATTTATGTAAAATCCTTAAATATAATTGTATGTTTTATTATTTACTTGCATTAAAGAGAGAAGTTTCACTTTTTTATCAGGAGCTAAATGATCCCCCAAAAGCCTAGACAATGCTGGAATGAATTGATAGGTATGGATTAGTGCATTTCTTGCTGCTGAATTTCGACATGCTACAGTCAACACACTGACACAACACCATGCTAAAGAAGATCTTGGTTCTAAACTCGTTAACAATTCATGAAGACTTACAAAGAATTCACATACTATACTAGTATTTGGATCGAAAATTGAGATGTCTATTGCAACACTCAATAACTAAAAGCATTAAAAGTTTGATTAGTTTTGAAGCACTATTAAAAGAAATAAATGTTACTTGTAAATGTCTATTAATGAGACTTGCACTGTCCTCGGCTCTAGTTTGTATATATTCATTAACAGCAGAAATGAATTGTTTCATGTTATAATGTTTGGGTTCCCCACTGATAGTCATTTCCAGAGCTGATTTGCTCGTTTTTGCAAGGCTTGATGACATCTTTGCAGAGGGCTCGGCTCTCCGCTGGTTTCTTGGTTACTAAATATTGTGCATTTATCTTAGGCGGAACTATTGCGCGCACGTTTCAGTTTATCTACGTTTTTTAAAACCTGAAAGTTTCAGCAAAATTAATATAAAAAATGTTTGACAGGTCGGACGCCCGTTGACATAACCGTTGCGATTTCAAACATACAAATAACAAAGGGTTACCAACTAAAATATAATATTTATCAAACAATTAATTAATAACAATAAATTCAATAATACTAAACAACGAATTATGTGAATATAAATGATTATGTAAATATAAGATTCTTGTAATAAATAACTTGAATTAAAAATTCTCATACCCAAAAAATGTATTATTTTAGAATGGAATGATTGTTGAAACATGTACAAATATAGATCACATCTATAACTCGTAATACTTTAAAATTTTACCCATATTAAGATAAACAAATAAATATGTAAACCTTTTTAAAAGTTTGATTATACTGTGCGCTTGAAGCTAAAAACAAATTAGAGAAGGCCTTGAAAAGATGATCTGATATTACAATCAGTTGGTAAATCTATTATGTTATAATCATCAGTAAATCTATTATGTTATAACAAATATCACAAGCGCAGTTGTACCCAACTTTGGTTCTTTGAGATTAGATTTAACCGTTCTATGACAATGCACGACTAAACAAAGTATCGAAAACATCACAGTGATATAGCAACGCAATATAAAAACAACCAGCTACGAAAACATCTTAATTATCACTGTCAAACATAAAAGACAAAATACACGTTGAAAATATCACAGCAACATAGGAATACGTCGAAAATATAGCACGAAATTTTTCTGATGTGATATTTTCGTGTTTACTATGAAAGTGTTATTGTGCTGTTGTGATACTTTCGATGTGTAATTTAGCACCTATTATTTTCGATCGTGATGTTTTCGTAGCGTGTTGTTTTCGTTGGTTAAATACAATCTCATAGAATCAAAGTTAGTACAACAGCGTTAGTGATATTTCTACATCACTTTGAGATTTGAATTTACAACAAATTAATACTAATGACCATAGTACTCGTAGTGCGCTGTTTCTAGCGCGTTATGTCATAGAATATTTCATAATTTAAAAGCCAACCCTAATTTGTTTTCTTTTTTGATCACAGTCCTCCAACTTTAAATTGAAGAATTCCCTAATAGGAAATTTTATTATTTCTTAATAATTCTTTTTGGGTAAATTGATTTGAAAGTATTTTAATAATATTAAGTATCATTTCTAGATATTACATAGTTTACAATAAATATATTATTATATAATAATAATAAATAATTTGGGGAATAAATTTACATAATGTTGGTGACATTGGTTTTGAGTTTGATATGTTTACTAACTTTCAGACGGTCAGTTTAGTTTGTTATGGTGGTTTTGTAGGCGTGAAAAGTAAAAGTGAAGATGACGCCGGAAAGGAAATTGAACGGAAATTTGAAATTTCCCTTGTAACTTATTATTGGTTTTTCAAATTATTTGATTCATGCTGAGGTGGACTTGGCGGCGTGGAATCATGATGTTGTAAGTAAATTTAAGGTTATACCATTTCAATTAATATTGTAGTAGACAAAGTTCTACAGCTTCTACTGTTTAACATTGTATATAAATTTTGTATTTTTATTTGTGATTGATTCAGGGTCAGAGATTAATTCAAAAGTATATTTTCAGATATGTGATAATATTTCCATTTGTGCATAAAATTTATGAAACAAAATTACAAAAAATATTGTTTTTTTAAAAGATTTGAATTATGATTATTTTTCATAAATGAATTAAAATATTTTATATATTGATAAACTATGTTATATTATTTTATATTACTTCTATTTATTAAAAAACTACTATATCAATTTCTAACAAACTACACAATAACAATAAACAAACTTCTAAATCAATTTTTCAGAAACTATTTTAAAAATTTAAGATTAGAGTTTGGTCTTATTTGGCTTATATTATATTCTTTGTTCATATTTTGATATCTATTTTTTAATTAGTTTTCAAGAAAGTTTAATCCAAGGCTTATTCTGCCACAATTAAGAAATCTTCAAATGTTTAGAACTTCAATGTTATTTAATAATGGTCATGAAAATGGATACATGAAATACAAATTTATAAGATATGGTTTGTTTTAATATAACAAAGCTAGGAAAACATGAGTATTGGGAACAACTTATAAATTATTTGCTCCTGTATTTTAAATTTGCAAACAAGAATTTATTAAGAATGGCACAATTGGAAGCAAGTTGTGCAAGACCCTAGAATGTGCCTTGATATTTTGCTTTGGTTAACAATGAATGTTGGTTATTACTGTTTTATTAACATGTTCAATTTTGTAAACTACTTTGTCAGTTTTAATTTCAACTATTTTTTAATCCAAGACTAGCTATCGGTTAGCTCTATTGTATATATTCAGTGTTCAGGTTCTAGTGTACTCTAACTCTCTTATCGTCGACACACGACTAAAATAATATGTAGTATATTATGTAACGAGAGTTGTAAGAAGCATATTACGTTCAAGCGGAACGCGAGCAATTCCGCGAGTACGTAATTGCCTTACAACTCGAGTTATGTTATATACTTTATCTACGACCACACAAATTTGTTTCTGTTTGATAAGAAAAATTTGTTTGATGTAACAAATTTATTTCTTATTAGTTTATGTTTATTTAATTATCATTATTTAAAATTATAATAAACAAACAGTTGTATTTTCACATATAACTGTTACTCGACATTATTTAACTTGAATGAAATGAAAAGAAATACATTCTTAATGGATACATACCTTATTATTTAGTACTTATTTGGGTTAAACTGGAATAAGTTTGCTCATAGATACAGGCAACCCAATGTACGCAATGTCAATTTCCGTTAGTTTGAATTGTGGCACGGGGAGCGCTGAACGTACGAGCACGTAGTAGCAGCTCTCAACCAATCAACGAATTGTAAACCAAACGCACGTGTGTGTTATCAATCATAACTTATCATTAATCGCGGACTGTTACATACGTGTGTGTTATGATGTATTTACATAGCCCACGAACTGTACAATAAAGGGCATTTACAATAGTGGTTGTAGATAATTTTGTTTACAATTATTATATTACAATTACAGAATCTGAATCTCAGAAAATTCTGTATACATATTACTATTAGAACCAGTATTTATTTCGTCAACCATGTCTTGATTTGTGTGATAAATCATGTCATGTTGAATAAATAATAGTGGCGGACGTTTATAATTTCCGGGGACAAAATAAGTGGCATGACAAGTTTAATCGTATCATCAATTAATTTGGACATGTTGTTTTCGCATTTTTAAATGAGTACACGAAGAGAATACTAGTGAAAGTATGGAATCTCACATTTTATTTGGTGTTATACTAAAACAGGTAATTTGCAGTCTTATTTATTTTGTAACTAAAGTTTACATTTAATTGGTTGTGTATACATTTATTTTACAAATTAGTATATGTCTACATAGAAAACCTCACCTCACGTAGACTAGTCAGTATATACATCTACTAAGTTTACGGCTTCCACACATATACGCAAAATTATTTAAAAACAAACAAAAAAAAATGGTCGAAACTAGAAGTTTTTAACTAACATAGTAACTATGTTATTGAAAAACTCTAGTATTTAGGTCGTATTAAGAGAACTGTTCTCTTAATACTAAAATTATTGGTTTGCTAATGTATGCATGAATACTAATTTGATTTTGACTAAATGGAAAATAAGTTTAACATTCTAAAATAAGAATTAAAAAATAGACAAGTACCATTTCTCCTTATCATTCGTTTGTAGCTCCATGTCACAAGGTTGATTTTGATTATTTTCGATTTAAAAAAATAATTTGTTATAAGCTTATTTAATTTTAGCTTCACAGCTGATTTTGCTTCACATCGGAATTGTATTTGGAACTTCCTGTTGAATATATCACGACGTGTATGTATTATATAATTTATATAATGTCAAATGTACTGCATTATTAATTTTCAATTTCAAAGTAAAATATGTTGAAATTATTTCAACAGCAATCACAACAGTTCATGTGTAAATTCTTGGAGATGAATGAGAAACTAATATTTTAAGGACACTTTATTTAAAAATTATGAGATATACCGTGCATATTATAAATGAATGATTTTTTGTCCTGAATCGAATCAGAACATGATACGAATAGAACAGCGTTTCCCAAACTTTTTCGTGGCTCGGTTATTTTTATACCGATAAACCGATGAAAATAACAAAGTTCACTATGAAATGTTATATTATGAACGAACGCGAGTGATCCTACGCTACGGAAGCAGAAGAAATCAGACTGTTTCTGCAAAATGAGGAAAAAATTGGACAATACCCACACTTGTTAGATGTTATGTGGCTTTCAAAATTGATGTTTTTTACATACATATTCCAACGTTTCAATGAATTCGACGTAAAGCTTCAAGGCACAAATAAAACAATTATCGTCAGATCTCATTCGCGTATTTGACGCTAAGCTGCATGTTTTCAGAAACGATATTGTAACAAAAAACTACAAATATTTCCCAAACCTGAAAAAAATATGAACGATGAGAAACTAGGCGAAGAAAAAGTTACTGGAGAATTTATTTCTGTAATTGATTCTTTATTCAAGGAATTTTTCAAGAGATTTTCTCAGTTCAAAGAATTATCGGAAACACTCAAGTTTATTATGTGACTTCATATGATAAACTGAACTTGTCTCAATTCGATTGGTTCAATTAGGATTCAAAAATTTATTGAAACAAGGTAAGAGTAAGGAATTAATTGAAACAGGAGGATTGACTAGCAATATAAGTACAAATTCCAGTAACAACATTTCTGAAACATGGAATTCGTTTCCAGACACATTTTAATGTTTGAAAAAGCTGTCTCGTGCTATTTGAATCATATTTACATGTACCTATAGCTGCGAGTCATTATTTTCGGAGATGGATAACATTAACCACTTGCGCTAGAAAGACGTGTCACGCACGTCGTAATGCTTTTGTCGCAGAATCGCCAACGACGTGCGTGGCACGTCGGCTGAGATTGTTTAGAATACATTAGTTATCACCTGTGCCAAAGAAGAATAGGAGGAATCTGACGGTTGTAACTAGCGCATGTGATAAATCCAGACCAAATTTTAGTTTCATGATTTTTTAGTCTAAAGGATTTCTGTCAAAATTTTAAGCCTGATACTCAGTGTTGACCTTCCAGCTTGTGCAAACACAGAACACGTAGTAAAACTACTTGGGAATGTAAAAAATGCCTTGTACCATTACATGTAAGTGACATGTTCCAGATTATTTCGAGCAATACCACACTTTGCATCATACACAATTTACTATTTATATTTGTGAATTTTTATCAATCGATGCGTTATATTCCCTCCTAAAAACTATTAGAAGGGTCGAAAGTAAATTAGTCCTAGGTCGAAAGTAAATTAGCTCAGAAGATACAAATCTTTTTCCGATTTCTCTAACGCATCGAACACTGCGTGACGCCTCCTAGCGAATTGCACTGGACCAGGGGTCTCCAAACTTTCCAGCCTTAGGGCCATACTGATTACTCCAGTAAGTTCCGAGGGCCAAAACCATATTATCATTGTTGCCGGTGGTAAAAAGTGAAATAGTCCACTGATGAAAAAAAAGTCCCAAAAAGTACGCCACGTTTAAAAAAACCGGCCAAGTGCGAGTTGTGACTCGCGCACCGAGGGTTCCGTACAAACTTGTATAGTATAGTATTATTATGTAGATTATTAACATATTATGTAGATTATAAAGAAAAATTAGACGAAATATAATATATACAGGATGTTACGGGACTTGAGTATGTCCCATGTCGGTTATAAAAAAGCAAAATTTAGACATAATATATACCCTGTATATATTATGTATATAAAGCGTACGTGATGAAATGCATAACGAATATAAACAAAGAAAATTCAGAATAAACCTAGAATAGGACCTAACTGTATGCAACCCATACGCTTCTGGAGCCTGACAATACCACTACGACAACATTAGTGAATTTTCATAAGTTTCAAATAGTAAATTCGCATTTTTCTTGTAATTAAACTACATATTTACGGTTTTCAGATTTTTCCCTTGACATGTGCTGTAAGACACCGCTTCTTGCCAAATTTCATGATTCTAGGTCAACGGGAAGTACCCTATAGGTTTTGATTCCCTCGTGAAATCGCAAAATATGCAACATAAACGGTCATATCTTTTGATCGCGTTGACTTGCAAGTTTGATTTTTTCACAGCTGAAAGAGACCGCAGACTCGAGTACTTGATACAAATTTCAACTTGTTACCTCTATGCGTTCCTGAGAAAAAGGTCTTGACAGACAGACAGACGGACAGACAGACAGACAGACAGACAGACAGACAGACGGACAACAAAGTGATCCTATAAGGGTTCCGTTTTCGGTACGGAACCCTAAAAAGGTTGCAAATCGGACTAATGTCCTCACAACGAGAACACTGCATATTATTAATTTTCCTGTCATTATCTGTAATGTCTAGATTAGTCGTAGAGTACGAGCCATGAGGAGTAACGTGACACGACATCTGATGGACACAAGCGGAAATAGGTAGTACCTTCTATCGCTAACAGATGGCGCTAATAGCACGTACAGAATAATCACGTTGGTTCGAGAAAGTTCTGGTGCCTTCCACTCACTTCTAGATGGCAGTAATTGGAATATATAAGAAGGCTAGTGGCGCAACCACAAGTCAGTTCCTATGACACTGTTGTGAAATAAAATAGTGCGTACCTCCTTACAACGTGTTTGTGCGTGTTTAAGTTTAAGACATCTTTGTAACAGTATTTTGATTTGAATTGTTGCTTTTGTGTGTGATTTAGTAGTATGGAAAAGAAGCGAAAAATTGATAGTGAATGCAGAAAATTCAAAGATCAGTGGAACATTCAGTATTTCGTAATTGAGTCCAGTAACCAGGCGCTATGTTTGATTTGCAATGCAAGCATAGCCGTTCTCAAGGAATATAACATTAAACGTCATTATGAAACAAAACATTTTCAAAATTACTCAAAATATGCATGAAGTTTGCGGACAGAAAATTGCTCTTGAAATTGCAAAACGTGGAAACGTGGAAAACCATTCACCGATGGAGAAATGATCAAAGAATGCATAATTGCAGTAGCCGAATAAATGTGCCCTGAAAAGGTAAATTAGTTAAAAACTGTCAGTATGTCAGCAAACACTGTGGCTCGAAGGGTAGAAAACATCGCTGAAAATATATCCTCTCAACTGTTCGACAAAAATGGACATGTTGAGTGGTTTTCTTTGGCCTTGGATGAGTCAACGGATGTGTCAGATACTGCTCAGGTGTTGATTTATATTCGAGGAGTAGATAAAAGCTATGAAGTGCATGAAGAACTTCTTGATATGTATAGTATTCATGGCACAACTACTGGTACAGATATTTTTAAAGGAGTTGAAATGGCCATTAATCAAAAGAACCTTCGATGGAAAAACTTGAAATGTATTACAACTGATGGAGGCAAAAACATGAGTGGGAAAGATAAAGGAGTGGTCGCTCTGGTGTCAAAGGCTGTAGAAAATGACGGTGGTTCAAAACCATTAGTCTTACATTGTATCATTCATCAACAGTCTTTGTGCGGAAAATGTTTGGATATGTCTGAAGTTCTGAAACCAGTCATATCAACTGTTAATTTTATCAGATCTTTTGGGCTGAATCACCGACAATTCCGACAATTTATTGAAGAGATTGGAGAAAATGACTTGCCTTATCATACTGCCATACGTTGGCTTAGTTGTGGGAAAGTCCTTCAGCGCTTTTTTGAATTTCGAGCAGTGATCGAAATTTTTTGGAATGGAAAGCATCGTCCTCTTACTGAATTACAAAACAACGCATGGCTGTGGAAGTTAGCATTCTATGTTGATTTGACAAAACATGTGAACGAACTGAATTTGAGATTGCAAGGAGAAAACCAGCATCTTCCTGATTTATACACTAATATCAAATCATTCCGGAAGAAATTGATACTGTTTCAATCACAACTACGAAGTAAATGTTTTTCACATTTTAAAACATGTGAAATATTCAGCCACACCACTGAGACTGAGTTTCCTATCGATTTTGCAATCGAAACTTTGAGTGCTTTGATACTCGTTTCTCGGACTTTGATGCCATTGCGAATCAAATTAAGATTTTTCAGAATCCTTTTGATACTGACATTGAAACCCTAGCCCCGGAAGTTCAAATGGAAATGATTGATCTACAGTGCAGTAATATAATTAAGAACAAATATCAAAACTCATCTTTGTTGGAATTTGATAAGAGTCTTCCACTGACACAATTTGATAATTTGCATAAATTTGCTCGTGGGCTGTTTTCTGTTTTTGGTACTACTTATTTGTGTGAGAAGACCTTCTCCAAAATGAAGTACACAAAATTTTTTTACAGATCTAAATTAACTGATGAGCATCTTAAATCCCTTTTAATAATTGGTACAAGTAAAATTAGTCCACAACTACAAACTATTGTCAGTGGAAAATCTCAATTACATAAATCTCATTAGTATTTCATATGTCATTATGCTTGTTATAAGTTATCTTTTTATTTAAAATGTATAAAATGTTAGTTGGATTCATTTCAATAATTTGTTAGTTATTATATACTGAAGTTAAATTTTCTGCATATTATACATGTCTTTACTCATTACAATTCTGTGTTTCTTTATCCAACTTATCACAAAAACAATAACAATAAGCCTACAACAATGTTATGAGTAGTTAGCCCATGACCATATCAATGTAGATATTAATAATTATTCAACATAAAATTAGAATACTTCAGTAAACTAAATTTAATTTGCTAGAAAAAATATGTTCTCTAAAAGGAGTTTTCAAGTATGCTAGCTCTTCGCGGGCCGGACAAAATCTGTCCGCGGGCCGGATGTGGCCCTCGGGCCGTAGTTTGGAGACCCCTGCACTGGACCGTTGTCGCACACGCGTCTGTGAATTTCTTGCGCGTAAGTGGTTAAAGAGCCGCTTATACACCGTTTGACGGTGTGATGATTCTAGATTTGCATGCATTCTGCTAAAAGTTACATCTGACAACCCTAATATAAGTAATTTGTCATCTAATCTGCAACAACAGAAGTCACACTAATGCTACTTTCATTTCAATTACGCGTACAACTGAATTACACATTATTTTACATTATTATACATTGCAAAATGTATTTTTTGGTAGTAAATAAAGGGTTTTAAGTATTTAGTATTGTTATTTTCCCAATAATCACTAAATCAAAATTATTTGACGGCACGTCTGTGGCCTCATTAAACATTTCTTTAGGAATAATGGCACATTGATACATAAAGGATCGCCACCCCTGCCTTATAATATACTTATACTATAGGTTAGGAATTTTTGAAACAAACTTGGCAGAAATATTTAAATAGTCAAAGGTAGTAATTGATTAAAATTTCATTCGAAATAATCTAGTAGTCCTGGTAAATTTCACGTATTCCTTGTTGTTACAATCGAAATTATTGTGTGTATTTCTTGCGAGATTAAATCGATTTTGATATTGTTTTTGGTTGCAATTCTTATCTTTTTGAGATCTCCTTTGCGTTTTGAGGTTGCAATTATGCCTAGAGTACACCAACGTGAAAATTATCGACAACTGAGCGAATTGGACATTATTGGCGAAGTCGCATTATTGGTCGCAAGTGAGGTCGCATTATTGGCTTACTTGAAGTTGGTTTTTCTTTGAGAGAAATTGCTAATCGTCTTAACCGTAACCAATCCTCTCTAGTACGCTGTTAACAAGCATGGTCTTAGAAGAGGATGTGGACGACCAAGACAGACAAATGTGGTCCAGGACCGCCATCTCCGATTAATGGCATTAAGAGACAGACTTTCGAGTAAAAGATCAATAGCCTATCAATAGATACATATTTATATATCAAAGTACGAAACTAGACTAAAATGTAAGAATGGAGTACAAGTACATATTTATATTTTTTTAGTATCAAGATTGGAAGTATTTACTGCTCTTTTATTTTAGTACAAATGTTTATGTTTACAAAATAGTAATAAATGTTTACAAATGCTTAGTAAAAACGTTTTATTTGAGTATAAATAAATCCACAATTATTTATTTATTTATTCGTTATAATTCATGAATAACCATAGAAAAATAAAATTATTTTAAGTATTTACATTTATTTAGGATGAAGATTATGCGCACTCTAAATCTGTGAACCTTTATTTGACTACATATTTACTGCTCTTACGTTTTATTTGACTACAAACAAATCCACAATATAATACTTCACGAATAACAATAGAAAAATAAAATAATTTTCCACTTGAAGAAACAAATAAAATAAATAAAAACCGACTTTCGGTTTCCTAAATTTTAACTGAAAACCCGGATTTAACAGGTTTGGCTGTCCTGATGTGCACCTCACAGTGGGGGTCATGGTATGGGGTGATATTGTGTATGGAAGCAGGTTGGTATTCATCCGAGGCAATATGAATGCCCAATACCAACCGATATGTTGACGAAGTGGTAAAACCCCATATTCTTCCATTCCTCCAGGAGTTGGAGGACCAGTTTTTCCAACAGGATAATGCCCGCCCCACATTGCAAGGCATTCTATGGAGCAATTCGAAAAAACCTTTCGCCCATCGAACATGTGTGGGACATGATGGGTAGAAGACTCAAGCCATTAACCCACCCTCCACAGACACTAGAAGCTCTCCGGCATGAACACAGATTGCCTGGGTTGCAATTCCTCAGGGAGAAACATGATGGGTAGAAGACTCAAGCCATTAACCCACCCTCCACAGACACTAGAAGCTCTCCGGCATGAACACAGATTGCCTGGGTTGCAATTCCTCAGGGAGAAATTGGCAATCTTGTGGAATCCATGCCAAAAAGGGTGCGGGCGTGTGAAACTAATAGCGGTGGTCCAACACCATCATTAATAAAAAAATGCCTTTATCTTTTGTTGAATTTCTTTGAAATTTTATCAATTACTACCTTTGATTAGTAAAAAAATTCCGCCAAGTTTAGTCCAAAAATTCTTACCCCTTCTTGGTGTTGCATTTTTTATGTCACATATTACATATTATATTAAAACGCATTTACTTTATATTTTTACAAAAAAGAAATTAATTGTCTGAAATAAGTAGTGCGATGCGTTTTATTTATAAGAAATTTAAAATTTGGAGAAAATTTGGATCCAGTTCGACTTGCAATCGGTTTGTATATTTATTTTTTAGAAAATCTGCTTCAAATTTCAAAATAGATCGGTCAAAAACCGTCCTAAATTTAAAAGTATTTTCTGCTAAAACTAAATACTGTTGAAGAGAAAAAGGCAATTATATAATTAATATTTGAATCCTACAATTATATTTCGGTTTTTAGTCTCACCTAGACAAGACTAGATACGTCATCTAAGACATTTAAAATTTGGAGAAAAATAGGTCGTGACAACAACCCATTCTAAATTTTAACGCATTTTCTGCTAAAACTAAATACTGTTGACGAGAAGAAGGCAATTATAAAATTAATATCTCAGTATTATGTATAAAGTCTTGACTAGACATGTCTAGTCTTGCTTTGCCTACTTTTGCTTTGTATATTCTTGTAGTTTGTTGTTATTTACTCGAAAATTTTGTTAAAGAAAAGTTTCGTAGAAATTAATAAAAATCCTAGTTTTCCAAGAGTTATTTCATGGTCTCGTGGCGGATCTCGATTCACTATTTAAGAAACGCCAGAATAGAATATAAAGTTGATGCATGATTTTGTGATTATTTTCTCCGTGTTAGTGTTTTCCATTGTTTAGATAAGTTTTCGAGAAATAATTTATGAAAAAACTGTATGTTAATAGAATAGAAATATAATAGTAATAAACTTATTTCTTTTTGGATATATAAAAGTATTTGTAATTAGAGTAAAGTAATGTCTATTGTATATCATGAGGTTAGGTTTTATTTTATGAATAATACGTCAATTTTAAATACTTCAATAAAAAATTTAAATTTATTCAAAACTACATGACTTTCAGTTTTATAAACTTTATAAATGTGATTGTTTTTTGAATTGTGTTTTTGCAAAAAATAGATTTCCTGTTTTTATGTACTGATAAGTATTTCTTAAAGCAAGAAAACGTATTTTATAACGAAAAGAATATTGTTATTTAAAAAAGAAATGTGTTATTTGTTGAAGAAGTTTATACATTTTTTAAACTAACGTTATTACAGTTTCATAAAAAAAAATGGACATATAATTTGGAACTATTCTAATATTTCAAATAATGTCGCAAAATTTTATATTATCGAATATTAAATATTAATATTCTTAACATATATTTGCATTTTTGATTATTAAAGTTCTGATAAATTTGGTGTAAAAATAATTTTTAATAAAATTTTTAATATAATTTTCGATTATGAAATGAAATCTGTGTTTGCAAAAAGAAATTATATAATTTATCAAATATTTTTTTGCTATGTTTCCTAATTTCAATATATCGTACTAATTTATCAAGGATGATATCTATATCAAATTGTTGGTTGTTTCCGTTTCCCTACTCCATACAATGTATTTAACTTAAGATGTTTTGTAAAATTCTAGACAATGTCGAAGTATTCCGGAAGAATATTATTGATAATAAATTTTGAAAAACGTATAAGGGAGTTTAGAAAGTTTTTTATCGGTAGGCGGAAGCAGATATGTGATGCTTGTTGAATGAATGGAAAACGTTGTTAAAGTTAATGTTTGACAGTTGAATCTGAAGCTTATGACAAATTAACATTAAATAAAAGAAACATTTCAGTAGTTTTCTATTTTGCATCTATAATGAAGTCATTAAAGCACTAATATGGGTTCGTTAATGGCTCGCCGAATGCAATACAATTTTCTTAATATGTATCGGCGATTTTTTTATTTAGAAATTCCATGTATAAAAGGGCGCAAAATAGAAAAAAAATATTAAAAACTCGTTCATAAGGCGTTTTTCGCACTTGTCCATTTGAAAACTCGTTACGCTCGTCGTTTTCTAAACATTGACGCGTGCTGAAAAATCGCGCTTATTGAACTCGTTCTTTAATATACTATTTAAATATATTTATATTCTAGGGAAAATATTTTCATAGAGTAAATATTTAAGAGTCAGAAACATTTTTAATGAATATAATGGTTGCGACCGTTCTTACTACGTGGTAATCCATACTTACAATGAATTGATAAATTCGCTACGTTTTAACAACACTTATAATTTCAGTGTTTGCACAGAATCTATCAATTTAGTGCAAACATTTTTAAATAGTAACATTTTTAATAGTATTGCAATTATGAAATAATAATATATTTACTTTATAACAATTAGTTTATTAAAATACCATAATAATAGTTTATTTATGAAATTGATATATAAACTGTTATCTTTTTATTAGGCGCATCTTAATGAAAAGATTTTTCTTTATACACGTTCTCAAAATCAGGAGGGTATTTTGATACTGATATCCGCAGTCTTTCAAATTTTTGTTCGATGTAAACGTATCCATGTGAAGTCACATTTTATACAATGTTTATCATTAAATTTATATCGAAAAAATAGTAGAAAATATGGCTAAGCGTAGGTACATTCCAAAAATTGTAATACTAATAACTAGGGTGACCCAACGTCCCGGTTTTCCAGGATTGTCCCGATTTTAGGTACTATGTCCCGGCTTCCCGAAATATGTCTTCGGGACGGTCTATTGTCCCGGTTTTACATTACTGCAAATTTTATATTCCTCGTTTTAAGTTTTACGAAACAGGTGTAAGTGGTTGTAAGCTTAAGCACACTAACGTACTAGTGTACATTTTCCTAGCGGAATCGATGTTGTCTAATTATAATAGTGAAATTTAGGACTTTTAGAAAACAGCGTACGAATATCTTTTTACATGGAAGGAAACAAATGCTAGTGTATCCGTATTTTCTTGGATCTTACTTTTAGAAACACCCGTTTGGAATAAAGTTGAGACCACCTGTTTGTATCTCAAAGAAAGGTAATCAAATGAATAACATAAAAAAAATAATGATTGAAAAAAATGATTGAAATGATTGAAATAATGATTGAAATTTACAGAATAGAAAAATGAGAATTTGCTCTGTTACGAAAAATGAGTGGATTTTTTTTTAATGTAGTAAATACGATATTCCGAAATTTTGCAAAAATCTCAATATATGTTTTCAGTTCCAGCTCATAACGCTACTATTGAACACATTTTCTAATGAATGTACAGTGGGCAGACGAGCGAAATCAATTGGACATTTGAACCGTAGAGTCTATTCGTCAAGTGCTGACGAATTATGATTTGAACTGCCAAGAATTTCATGAATATATTATCTCCAATCCAGAAATATTAAAGCAAGTTTTTTTAACAGACTTTTTTAACCAAAAAATTATAAATAATTGACACCTTATTTATAATTTATAATGGACGATTTATAATTTATTTTATTTGCATAATATATTAGAACAAGATGCGAACAAGAACGACATGCGCATATATTTCTGTGATTTAGATTTAATTGTATTGATTCAAATTCTTGTTTTGTAAAACAAATGAGAATGAGACTGATTTTTTTTAGTGTCCCGGTTTCGTGTTTTCGAAATATGGTCACCCTACTAATATCTACATTAACTTCTTACATTAATTTCAGTATACATTATTTCAACCGATTATTCCGATTATTATTAGTTATATATACCCGAAATATCCGATTTCTTCAAATTTTTCACTGGAGTAGTGTAAACTAATGACTTCAGATAACCCCATAAGAAATAACCAAGGGGGTTTAAGTCTGGGGATCGAGCTGGTCATGCGTGTGGCCCACCTCGACTAATCCAGCGATCTCCGTATGTTGCTGTTAAAAATATCACGAGCAACCAATCTGAAATGTGGTTGTGCACCGTCGTGCATAAACCACATTGCAATTCTTGTCACCAATGGTAGATCCTGCAGAAACTCGGTCAGTGTTTCTTCCAAAAAGTTGCGATACATCTCGCCAGTAAGTCTTGCTGGTAGAAATACCGGTCCAATTAGATAGTCACCCACAGTTCTAACCCGAACATTCAAGGAGAACTGATGTTGAAATCGATATTTATATACCTCATGCTGATTTTCATCTGCCCACACATAGTTGTTATGAAAATTCCTTATTGCATTTCTTGAGAAAGTGGCTTCATCAGTGAAAAGAATCTGTGTCAAGAATTGAGGGATTAGAACTAATGTTTGCAAAAGCCATTAACATAATGCAATACTTGGACGATAATCAGCACGTAGTAGTACCTGAATATGTTGAATGTGTTATGGATACTACAAATTGCCCTTAAGAATTTTCTAAACTGTCCAATGACTTACATTCAAAGTATTGGCAATTTGTAGCGTAGATGTACGGATTTTCCTCTATCATGCCCAGCACATTATGTTCCAATTGTACCGTTCTTTCTGTCATTAATCTTCCTGGCCCTTTCGTTCCAATGTGCCTATTTTACGAAGATTTCGATGAAGATTTTTCGGTCGGGGATATTATGGCTAGGAAATCGTTCAATGTACAATCTTTTAGCTTGTAATGAATTGCCATCAACAAGTCCATACATGACATGCATGTCAGTTATCTCTCTCTCTACCTCCCCCTCCCCCCCTCTCTATCTCTCTCTCTCTCTCTCTCTCTCTCTCTATATATATATATATATATATATATATATATATATATATATATATATATATATATATACACATAGATATAGTGGACTTCACTAACTATTAAAGACACGTCCAACAGCCGAACGTTACTCAATGTAAAAAACTAGTAGACTATATGTAGAAAACGATACAGGTGATGATCACGAGACATATTGAAATGCAATCCACTTGTACGTTATTAGATAAAACAGTCGTTCCAAGTTGTCGTCAACAATTTTTTGTACTTGATAAACTCATTAATTTTTTGTACTTGATAAACTCATTGTCGTACGCCATACTTTTATTTGCATTATTTATTTCAAGAAATATCGAATATGGTTGTCGCAAATTTTGTTCACCCTGTATCTTCGAATCAAAGGTGTTTTTCAGAAATCATCATAGGTCAAAATATTCTTAAAATAGGCCAAGGAATAAATAACACCTTGAATTTTTGCCGCATGTTTACCCAACACCCGGAATAATAATATTACATATATAAGTTGCAGATATTTAAGCATCTATTACTTTATTCGGTAAGTTATTTTGTATTATTTTGCTATATAAATTTGTCATAAATATATTCTGATTACTGTTCTACCACTAATAAAATAAAATGGTAATGTTTGAACAGGACATTTTTTTTCTGTAACCAATGTGGGTCCAGGGGGGTTAGCCCTTAAAACACTGCTGCCCATTGGCCTATTGTATTTCCCCACATTGTTTCGTTCATGCAAATAGATCCAGTCCCTCTATCAGGTCCAGGATTCTATGTGCCATGTTTTTCACGGGGACTCTCAGTTGTAATATCAAACTTGTGTCTCCTACGTGCAATTGCTTCACACTGGGAGATTATATGGGCGGCAGTTTCGTCCTCCTCATAGCATAACCTGCATAAAGGTTCATCCTTCCAGATACCCATGTTATGGAGGTGTTCTCGTAGTGGGCAGTGTCCTGTAAGTAGGCCTACCACAATTGCGATCTGCTTCCTTGTTAGTTGCAGGATTTCAGCAGTTAGAGTTTCCGATAGGTTTACTAACATTCGTTTGCTGTGTGTCAGACCATTCAAATTGACCCACTGTAGACGGTGCTTAGTTGCTACCCATTTACAGATTTTATTTCGGGTCGTGGTCTTGGTAATGTAGTGTCCGCTTTCAGCAATGATGTTTGCCTTGCAAGCTCCATCTTTTGCTAGCTTATCCGCCATTTCGTTACCCACCAGTCCCGTGTGGCTAGGTACCCAAGCGAGTGTGACCTTGTTATGCGTTGCCAAGGCTTTTAGGTCCTGAAGACTGTCCCGAACTGTCTTGGATTTGATTTCGTGATACGCTAGAGCATTAATCGCAGCCTGACTGTCCTTGAAAATGCGGATGTTTCTACTTTTGTAGTCCACTCTCAAATTTTCACGGGTACAGACCATGATAGCGTGTATTTCTGCTTGGAATACTGTGGCATGTGTCCCCAGTGGTACAGATAGGCTGCACCCGAGGGACAGTCCATAAATTCCTGCGCCAGTACCACTGTCTTTCTTGGAGCCGTCTGCATACCAATCCAGTCCTCCTTGGCAAGTGGTTATTTGATTGCCTCCTGTACATCGTAGATGTGTGTTGAAGGTTAAGTCGAATGACAGCCTTTTGGGCATCGAATCCCCCTCTATATCGAGGTACGATTCTGATATGACATTCGTTATGATGATGTGTCCTGACCTCGCCAGAGGTTCCCATGTGCCATTGCATATGCATCTGAAAGCTCCTATCCTTGCCTCGCCCATGATAAAGATATCCAGGGGAGGAAGGCCTAGGATCACCTCTAGAGCCGCGGTTGGGGCGGTTTTCATCGCTCCCGTAATTGCTAAACAGGCCAGTCATAAACAGGACATGAACAGTTGCTGAACAGGACATACTAAGTAGTACTTTTTTATTTTCTCTAGATGTTAAATTTAAAACTGAAACTGAAAGGTTACCATGTATTCTGTGTGTTACAATTAAGTTTAAATAGATTTGTTCGACTATTTAGTGCCCGCATATTAATTATAGATATATGAAATTACGACCTTCTCTGCCCACTATGTAAAAATTATTACGTAAATGTGAAAATATGTTTTAAAGATTACAACGACAGAATAATATTAATGTGGGCTCTGTAAAACTAATTTATAATAACTAGTAAGTCATATATTTGTCTAGTTGTTATGTATGTATTGAATTTCAATCATCTTGGTAGTATTTAAATAATATTGGTATTCAAATAAGATATTTAATCCAGATTTATATGAAATTATTTAAAGTTGAAACAACACAATCTGAAATTTATTTTAATCTATTTATTTATTTACCCAAAATACACAAAATATACAATGTATATATCTTATAGAGATAAGAACTTATCTATGCAAAGCTGCACAAAAAGACAAAAAGAAAATCAAAATACAAAAAAAGAAAAACTAAAGGCGACACACACGCGCATTCCCACCAATAACATTCCAAAATATTTAGCAATACAACTGAAGGGCTTCCCTTATCCATTTTCTATTTTTTTTTCTAATAGTTTTATTTGAAAAAGTCAGGTTTTTCAAATCGTGAGGTAACATGTTGAAGTGTTTTATGGCTACATAATAAGAGCTTTTATAATAAATAGATTTTTTTATTCTCGGTAATATTACTGTTTTATTTTTAGATGTGCCAGAATAATTGTTATATGATAAATTGCACTCTTCATAGTGGTAAACCATTGAGCTTAGTATAAAATTATCGCTAATGTTTAGAGGGATATTTTTGTTTTTAGCCCATATCTTATTATTCTGTTTTGAAAAATACTCAGAGGTTTTGTTATATTATTATAAGCATCACCCAGCATTTATATATTTAATTATTATAAGCACCCATCAGTAAATATTAGTCATTTTATTATTTTATTATTATTTACCATTGACATCATTTTCAATGCTAATATTTACATTTTTCTACTAATCTACTCGTTTGTTTAATAATACAATAATTGTACCAAAAAAATAACTTTTAAAATATACAACGTAATACAATATGTAATATATTTTAAATTATTACAAGGTGAGCAAATATTAATCTTGTTAACATAAACAAATTTAGATAATATTTGTTAGTTGCCAGTTTCCTTAATGCGAAAATAAAGATTTAAATTATTTATCTCTATTATACTCTGTCTATTTGTTTATTCATTGACTCCGTGAATTTCCACCAGGTATATTTTAGAGCTGAATAAAGGTAAATATTTAGATTTGAAATGATTTTGATTGAAATATGTATTTCAAATATTTTTGTTATATTTTGTATGTCGTTTCGAAAAAAAAACATTCCACCTAGATCGCAAATATTATATCAACAAGTGCCGATGTACCTGCTTTGGCTGAAAGAATATTAACACATTGCAGTCCGTTGACGTATCAATACGTTTTTTTTTATTTAAAATGTTGAAGCCGACGACGTAGTGGTACGTCAATTTATAATCAAAGTATTGGAGCCGTTAACGTATTAGTACATTTTTTTAAATTTAAAACCTATCCCGGAAGAAAGCTGGCTCAAGGACTGACGGCAGTTTTCAGTTCCCTCCTCGAATCTTTAAAAGAAAAGGTATCGGTTTCGTTTCCTGAGATTTTTAGAAATTTTTCCCATTTTTAGTTATGTCGAAAATTTTGAGCTTTTCCTGGATTTTCTGGGAAAGTGTTATTAGGGCTTTGATCCAGACCCCCTCATGGTCTGGATTTGAAGACGTTTGGAGATTTTCGGAAAAATCTATACTTACAGTTTGGATCAGACTATGAGGAACATTAGAACAGGTTATTTCAAAATTTTAAGTTTTTTAAGCATTTTAGCTTGCCGCTGTTCTGGCGTGTTCTTCCAGTGGGTTTTTGCTCTTCTTCTCATTTCTTAGCCCCCTGCCTTACGTGGGCCTTTGTAAGCCCACAAGTTGGCTCCGGGCCAAAGAAGGGAGCCTTGGTCCCGCTTTTGGCGAGTGCGTTGGCCATTTTCCAACGTCCGAAGGCTGTCCGTTAGGATGTAGATTTGCACTCCTTTAATACGTTTATTTAGGCATATTTGTGCGCATCTTTCAATGGCTATAATTTCAGCCTGTAGTACCGTGGGAGCCTGGCCCAATGCTGTGGACTCCCAGTTTTTGATGCGTCGGTGTACCACATGGACGCTTTGTCTTTCAGGTTTTCGATTCTTTGAACACTGCTTTGTCGGTCATTGATGACCACTTCAACGGCTGTGTCAAAGTCGTATTCTGTAGACATTGCGCCCGAGGGCTGCTTCGGAAATTTCTCTCCGATTTGTTCCCTTATTTGCATGTGTCTCTGAATAGGCGATGTACACCTTAGTCTCAGAGCACTGAGAAGACCTTCTTTTTCTACCTGTTTGTGCAGTGGAAGTAGGTTCAACAGAACTTCCATTGCTGTGGTTGGAGTAGATTGCATCGCTACTGTTATACCCAAGCACGCAAGCCGTTGAAGCTTTTGTAGCATGTTTTGGGTCTTTATTTCTTTTGTTTTGTACCACCATACGAGTGAACCGTAGGTGATAATCGGTCTTACCACTGCTGTGTAAGACCAAAGGACCATTTTGGGTTTTAGTCCCCATGTTTTCCCAAAAAGCTTACGGCAGATCCAAATGGCCGCTGTGGCTTTTGAGAGCGTTTTGTTCAGATGCGAGTTCCAAGTGAGTTTCTTATCCAAGGTTACCCCTAGATATTTCACCTCCTCGGAAAACTCTAACGTCTGACCTTCAATGCTCGGAGCTTTCAAGTTCAGCTTCCTCTTTCTGGTAAAGGGGACCAGTACTGTTTTGCTCGGGTTGACACTAAGGCCCTCCTTCTTGCTCCAACAGTTGATAGTGTTAAGTGCACTCTGTGTAAGGTTCATAATTGTATTACCAAACTTACCCCTTATTATGATGACAACATCGTCTGCATAGCCAACCGCCTTATACCCGTTCTTTGTTAGCACATCTAGGAGATCATCAACGACCAGGCACCACAGCAGAGGCGATAACACCCCCCCTTGTGGGCACCCTCTCTCTATGGTTACCGTCCTCGTTGATCCCCCCAGTGCTGCGGTAATTTTACGATTGGTCAGCATGTTTTGAATCCACTCAATGATATTGTCTTAGATTCCTTTGTTGGTGGGTCTATTCTTTATTGATAAACGGGTTGTGTTGTCAAACGCTCCCTTTATATCTATAAAGATACCTAATGCAATTTCTTTGCAGTCCAGTGCTGCCTCCAATGTGTTCGTTATCTCGTGTAGAGCGTCCACTGTGGATTTGCCTGGCTGATAAGCGTATTGATACTTATGGAGAGGACTTTTTTTAAGAGGTCCGCACCGTATGTGATTGTCCACAATTTTTTCCTTTGTTTTCAGGAGGAAGGAAGTGAGGCTAATTGGTCGGTAGGACTTTGCCAGGTCTTGAGGCCTGCGCCCTGCCTTAGGGATGAATATCACCTTGGCCTCTTTCCATTCCAGCGGTATGTACGCCAGTCGAAAGCTGGCCTTAAATATATCAGTAATGCAGGGGGCTATAGTTTCGATCCCTTTCTGCAGCATTGCCGGGAAATGCCGTCAGGTCCGGCAGCCTTAAATGGCTTGAAACTGTTCACAGCCCATGCGACTTTTTGAACAGTAAACATGGTTGTTGAAATGTTTTTGCAGATTTTGGTTGGGCGCTCATCCGCGTTATCCCTTCACCAGTTATGGTTGATTTAGAGTCAGGAAAGTGCGTCTGCAGTAAAACACTAAGACTTTCCTCTAAATCTTTGGTATACTTACTACTCGGTGCCTTAATAAGACCGATTTCATTTGAGTGGTCCTTTGCCAAAACCTTTTACAGCCTTGCCGTTGGGGCACATTGATCAATGCCCTCACAGAAGTCACGCCAGGTTTTCCTTTTCGACCTTCTCAATTCTATGTTGTAATCAGTAAGTGCTACTCTGTAGGCTTCCCAGTTGCCTGTTCTTTTCGCACCGTTGAAGGCTTTCCTGGCCGTCTTTCTCAGACGTCCTAAGCTAGGATCTTGGAACGAGTCTTGCGGAACTGAAGAATGTTCCCATAAATGTTACCTTTTCCCAGCCGTTTTGGACGGCGAATCACGAAACTAGCAAGGAAATTAGTGTTTGGGAACTGTTGATGGTCGGATTTTAGATTTAGATCCTGACCGAAGGAACAAAAAATTGCTCGAAAAAAAAATCCTCGAAAAATGTTCCATATGTTCTTTGCCAGTATTTTGAACAGGAAAATTTTCGACTTTCCGATTTTCCTTTTAAAATTCTTTTATATTTTTCTTATTTTGTATTTTTCACTATAATAATTGTTATAAACAAAGTTTTATTAATTCTTCAGAAAGGGGGCTATGGCGATGTTCATCCTTTTAATCCGCCTTTTGTTACTGTTAGTTGTGTAGATTCTTCTGTAGATTGGGACTATATATTTTCTTTTATTTAAAATAGATTATATTTGTATATTTGGATTTCAAAGGAAGGGATTCCAAAGGAATATCCGGACGGGAGCAGGCGCTCTAAATGGGTAAGTATACCAATGATTAGAGGAAGAGGGTGGGGTACAATGGATTTATAAAGGTAGCAGTACAAGTCACCACCGAAATCTACAACTATTTAGATATAACTAATGTTGAACAATTTTAATGTTTGACCGTCTACTACGATACGCCGAAAATTTATATTTTTCTCCGTCTATATAACCAAAAACTCGGTAGTAACATTTTTCATATTGTTTTACTTACAAGTCGAGAGTTTACTCATAAGAAACTGAAAACGAAATGTAATTTAATAGAAAATAAAAGTAATTTTAATGCGATGTTTAAATATTTGTTGAAAATATGTAAAATAAATTAATTTAGATATTATATATTACATAATGCAACATATTTTGCAGGTGAAAAATTATATTAACAAAGAAGAGTTCTTCTAGATAAAATTATTTACCATCCAAATATTTTCACATTTAAAGATTGTTTATTAAATATTTCACATTAATCAGCAACTTACAATTTAACTGTTAATAAGGTTCAATTATTGTTATTTTATCAAACAATAAGTTATGTGCATCCATTTTTTTTATTTGCTTAATTAAAACTTTTTACTTCGTTTTAACATAGTAAAGTAAAAAATATAAATACTGTTGAAAGTGTTTCAATTAATTTTCAAAATAATATATAAAATACCGATTAAATTTGACCGGTCCCATTTTTCGCGCGCTTTGGATGACGTCGCAGAGCACGTTGTCATTCAGTGTTGTTTACTATTTGCAATATAGTTACAGATTTTCAGTTTGAATCGCTATTTCGATAATGGAAAATGCTAAAAAAACATTTTATAGATATTGTCTAATACCGGAATTCAAAATCACTGTTATAAGTACACCAGATAAAGTGTTTGGTAAAGTCTAAATCGACATAACCCAGTGTATAGTCCATCCCACCTACATCTTTTGCACATGAGCATGCGATACAAAATATGATGTCATAAATGCATCTATTTTTGGTAAATTGTCCGATTGTGCTTTAACAAAACCACTTTCAGTCATTGTTCTCGATAATTTATCTCACTATATGCAAAACACTATAGAAATATTGCATAGCAAAGGGTGTTTGTTATACAGTTAGGGTTACCAACTCTCGGCAGATCCAACCCGGGAGATTTTTATATGTCGTATTTATATTTACATTGTTTTCGAGAAGCATTTAATATTTCACGGTTTTTTAGCACATAATCATAGAAAGTTTTACATGAAAAATTAAGTTTAGCAGTACTTGTAACTCTGCTTTTACTAATGATATGTTCATCCTGTTCCTTTCCTTGCTCCACACTTGTTCCATCATGGATTCGACCAATATTTTGGACTTTTGATTTAAGTTCTTTGGAATTAAATAGCAACTAAATGAGAAAATAATGGTATAGGTGTAATTTCAAGATCATATAGTATCTGGGATAAAAAAAATCTGGGTTAAAAAATGAAGAAAATGTAAAACACTTGTATATTCCCTATTATTAACATTATTTTATAATTTGTTTTGTGTAAAAATGACAAAACGATAGCGCTGATGGTTTATTATTATTTTCAATAAAACACATAACATAATCAAGGAAACCGTAAAAGCTAAACACGATTCTAAGCAGGTGTCTACCGTACTTAATGGTAAAAATAAATTTGTATTCACATTTAAAATGATCATATCGTTGCTCTAGATATGAGCATTGACGTAGCTAGAAAATTGTGAAGAATTAAATTAAGTGGGAGGATCAAAACTAGTATCCGCGGAATCGCTGAACATTGACTTTTAGTAATTGACTGATAGTTCCTGTCGAAGTTAAATTGCACATCTCTCGACTACATGTACCTTTCTCAATGCACATCTCTCGATTGTATGTACCTCTGCTCGGAAGATACTTGGATAGATTCCCATGGATTCAAAGTATTTGATACGAGGTCCGAACACTCTTGCACTAGTACCTTCCTTTGTCTTCGAACTATCCGTATAGCACTTTGCTCTATGTGATAAGCTGAGAATTGAAGCAAGGTGCAACGGAGTCAGATGCAGCAGCAGTTCCAGTGCCGCTGTCGGGCATGACACCATCGCCCCCGTGATGCAGGCACAGGCCAGTCTTTGAATCTTCTCAAGCTGCTTTTTCATGGAGACCAGCTTGGTTTTACTTCCCCAGGCAACTGCCCCGTAAGTGATCGCAGGTCTCACTATCATGGTGTACATCTATCACAGGATTGTGGGGTTACAACCCCACTTTTTCCCTGCCAGATTTCTGCACACCATTAGAGCGCGTTTGGCTTTTCCACTTCTTCAGCGTGCCTGTTCCATAGGAGTTTACTATCTAGCGTTATGCCCCGATACTTTATATCACCTGTCAGTTGTCTTCTTCTTCTAAACCAATGTTCTTCTGGAGCAGCGATATTTAAAATATTATGAAAATTTAGAATATATATATATATATATATATATATATATATATATATATACACTGCTTATCTACCATATGTTCATGGATCAACTGACAAACAATCATAAAAGGAACATAAACACCAGTTTCAAGACAAACTAAAAAATATCCTCCATGCTGTGTAACTTTAAAGAGACTGTCCCGTTAGAATCCAATGGAATTTACATAATACCCTGTAGAACGTGTGACCGAACCTAGAACATGCAGTTTCAGTTAATCACTTAGAGAAAGTTTCGTCCGCTCTTGTCCAATACACCAACACCGGCTTCTGGATGGATTGGGCACAGATTAGCCACGAAATGTCACGGGTATACAAAGAAGCCATATAGATAGAAAAACGAATCCATTGCCTGAACAAGAGAGATCTTTCCTTGTGACTCTTGAAAATGGCGTTAGTTAGTTCGCCGAAACATCAACTTTATTTAATATAAACTAATAATATAATAAATGTATTAAATATAAACTCGTTATGTGAACATATATTTGATATAGACGAACATTTATACTTTATATACACTTTATTTGTAAAAGTATACGAACTTTATATACAATTTTTGTGTCTATTTCCATAAATTAGTTGTTATTTAAAAATAATCGAGTATTTGTAATAGATAACAATATAGGTCAGCGCGTACCACCAATAGTTCGTGAGGACTCCAAAGGTAGTATGCAAGCACGACAAATATGCAATACAAGTTTGGCGGTTTCGGAGTTTGGTGGATACGTACATATAACAGAGCTTTTTTTGTTCAGTGGTACGCGTTTGGACCACATTGCATATGATTGGTACACTAAGAAAAAAGTTTGAGAACCGCTGATCTAGACTATTTTTTTATATAAATTAAATATGCGATGGACATTTACTACGCGTTTTATTCTGTGTAAGCAAATATTTTTATTGTGATAAACTCGTTGTTTTCAATTCGTTCGAAATGCAAATGTAAGTTTAATTGTATTTGCTTTTAATTATTATTACTAAAATTTGTTTTCCAACAAAATGAGATTTTGTCCGAAGGGGACAGAGGTTACCTTCCATCCAAAGAAAGTATTTAAAAATATGTGGTACTTTTAAATTAAAGTGAGTGAAATTTTTCCATAGCATTTCCGAAACAAATCGGTAAAGAAGAACTTTTCCGTGTATTTTTTCTTTAAAACTTTTGTTTTATTTTTAATGTACAAATTTTCAACTAACTTATGTGTTTCTGCGTTAAAACATTCATTTAATAACTACACTGTAACGGCCCTAGCGTATAGACCGCTTGCACACGCCAACAATTTTTGCGGTAAAAATCAGTAGCCTTAAGTATAAATTTTTTTAATTTTTTATATTCATACTTTTTATTAGTATTTCCATTCTCCTAAGATCAACACTAACTATGATTTACTCTGACACCTAACATTCAGTTTATATTAAGAAATACTCGTAATCAGGTGTCGTACCTGGGAGACTAAATATCAACACACTTATAGGTGTGGCTTAAACAAACTAAGAGTGATTTACGTTTTACTTATAATGATATTTATTACATATGTGTTTATGAATCCTTTACTTATAAATTTAGTCTATTTATATTAGTAATATCAATTTTAGTTCTTTTATAATCTGTTAGTGGTAGAACATTTTTACTATGTAGTTTAATAAAATTATTTCAGTATAGTTAACATACAAACCTCTTCAGAGTTGTTTTTTTTTTTGTGCGCATACGTCAATTTCCGCTATGTTTTTCGCACGCTTTTTGACGTATAACTAGTGAAAATAACAAAATGTGCCCGAAACTTTCATATTCACGCCTTTTTAACATGGTGGACGCGCATGCGCTTAACTAACCGTAAAAGGTCTATTGTCGCATATTCCGTCCCAATTTAGACTAATATAATATTGTTTTGTTTCAGGCCAAATATAAAACGTCATATAATCAGCGCATTATTGACAGGAATCTTGATAGGTTTCTCATCAACATACATGTTACTCTCCCCTCCATCATGGATGCCTTTCTCAGATCCTCACACAAGTCATGAAATGCAACACATGGTTGGTCCTGAAATAGATCCGGGCACCCATTCTCACGACGAAGAATTTCATCGATTTGAGGATGATAGCTTAGCGAAAAAAATGAAGGAAGATATTAGAGTTCTTTGTTGGATTATGACTGGTCCAGCTAATCACCAGAAAAAAGCAAAGCATGTCAAGAATACTTGGGGAAAGCGTTGTAATATTCTTCTCTTTATGAGTTCTCAACAAGGTAAGTTTTACTTTCAATTATTACGAGAAGATTAGACTTACAAAAGATAAGCAAAAATATTAACTGACAAAAGTAGAGCATTCACTGATCTATAAAACTACAGCACTGTATTAATTATTTGTTTTTTATTTATTTAGATGATTCTCTGCCATCTGTTGCATTGCCAGTAAAAGAAGGAAGAGACAATCTCTGGGGGAAAACCAAAGAAGCCTTCAAATATGTTCATAAAAACTACTTGGACCAAGCTGATTGGTTCTTAAAAGCTGATGATGATACGTAAGGGATTAATATTTTTAGATTTCATTTTTCTTCTTTTTGTTCTATTCACCAATTTTGTGGGCAGCAAATTCATGGTGTCTTTAATTAACTTTGTATGTTATTAGATAAATAGATAACTAATGATTTGCTTTTAGATATGTGATATTAGAGAATCTCAGATATATGCTACAATCATATAACCCTGATAATCCAATTTATTTTGGGTGTAAATTTAGACCCTTTGTCAAACAAGGATATATGAGTGGTGGAGCAGGATATGTTCTTAGTCGGGAGGCTTTAAAAAGATTTGTTGAGGTATATATAGCAATAAATGTTTTTTGTAGATATTAAACTTAACTAATCGTTTTGTTCGCGTTAGGTTGGTGTTAATAATGATACGCTATGTCGGAGGACAAATTCAGGAAGTGAAGACGTTGAAATGGGTAAATGTATGGAAAAGGTTCAAGTTACAGCTGGAGATTCAAGAGATTCTATGGGAAGAGGTAGATTTTTTCCATTTGTACCTGAACATCATTTAATTCCTGGACACACTCCAAAATCCTTTTGGTATTGGAAATATATTTACTATGACAGCAAAGAGGTAATTGCATAATAAATAAGTGATAGTCAAGTTATTAGTTAGGAGTATAAATTAGATAAAAACACATGCCAAGATAATTAAAATAGGAACAGTAAAAAAAAACAGTAATGACTTATTTGTGACTAACCACAGAAAATTAAACAGACAAAGATAACATATTATTTATTATAAATAAGGATTCAAAAATAAATTAAGCATTAATATTTACATTTTACTTCTAGGGAATGAATTGTTGTTCAGATAATGCAGTTTCATTCCATTATGTCAGCCCAAACCAAATGTATGTGCTAGAATATTTAATCTACCATTTACGACCATATGGAATCACATACGCTATCCCATCTTCGACAAATCTAGATTCAAGAACAATATCAAATAAAATAGAGGAAAATATTATATGACTTAATACGTCACACTGAATGCATTTAAGTTTGTCATGCTAGTCTTAATTATTCAAGAAATACCAAAAATATTTTTTGGAGCTTGTAATTTGAGAGAATTTACTATTAATGTGTATATATTTTATATGCTGCAATTACGTTGTTGTAATTGATAATTAATGGATAGTCCTAATATAAGTTATATAATGAGTTTGTAATATACACTTAGTTTAAATCATTATATAAAATTAGGAGATAATTTAAAATTATTTAATTAAAACAATCTACAAATTGAATTTTATGAAATCTCACTTTTACTTATTATAAGTTGCGAATAAATTATTATTCCTTTGAATTAGGTGTAGTAATTTTGATATTTTAAACAAAGCATTTTTTGTCTTTTTTTAATTTTTGAATCTCTAATGAATTTATTTTATCTCTTAGTTTTTATTTTAAAGTGCTCATATTTAGTTTATATTTTATATAAAACCATTATTTATCCAAAATATCTTTATGTACGACTAGTCATTAAAATTAAATCAAGTTATATGCTTAAAAAAAATCCTGAGATAATAAAAATAAATGTAATGAATGTGGCAGATTATTTTCCCTTCCAATCTTTCAACACTTTCTGTTACCTGTTTCATTTTTTTTGTCAAAAAATAACTTAAAATTCTGAGGAGTTTAAATAACATCTGTTGAATAAGGCAACAGCAAAGTTTAGTTCAGAACAAAATTCGAAGGTTCTACCCTATGATTTGCCTGTAGATTGTGCGTATTATATTATTATTGTGACGAAGGTTAATTGTGTATTAACCCTCGGACGAGGGCGCCCAAAAAATTGAATTTTATTTCCTAAAAACAATTCAGAGCCTCGAATTTATTGGCTACCCACTCTACCGGGTGTGCCAGAACTCCACCGACAAACTTTCAGGGTTGATTTTCTAACTGTTCGACTCGCTTTAATTACACATCGTAATAGCTCTTAAAGTGATCTGACTGGAGTTTCGTACACCATGGTTTTCAGATTGGCCCATAAAAAAATCCAACAGATTTAGAACTGGGGAGCGGGCCGGCCATGGTATCGGACTGTTCCTGCCTATCCATTAATCAGGATGTGCTCGTGTACCGTCATGCATAAACAACATTTTATGTCTCAGTTATATATCGACGGGGTCTAATCCATTGAGGAAGTGAAGTGATGTTTCAGAAAATTTGTGTAAGCCGCCCCCGTTAAGGGATGCGGCAACACAAACAGACTTTTCAAATAGTTGCCAACAAACCCACAACAAAAATCAATTGAAGTTCTCTGTAGTGATAACCTCTACCAAGTATTGCGTGAGGATTTTCTTCAGTCCACAAGTGTATGTTATGGCTATCGAACATTCCTTCCCTTGTAAACGCAGCCTCAACGGTATAAAGTATCAACTCTGGAAACCGTTCATTCTATTGTGTGCTGTTCAAGAACCACGTACAAAACTGTACTCGTGGAGCAAAGTCATTAGAATTCAATGCCTGGACTTTATGAATTCTAAAAGGGTGTAAGAGTTGTTAGCAAAGAACTCGCCAGACTGTGGAAGCATGTTCGTATGCTACAGTTCCCACAGTACTTCTTGGATTATTGGCAACAGTCCTGTATCTGTCATAGCACTCTCAAATTTTCCACGTTCTCATAGACGTCGATGAATTGCTGCAAAAGTTATATGGTGAGGCTGCTGCCTTTTCGGAAAACGTTATCCATTAATCCTTGGCAGCTGCTCGGCCGTTACCGTTAGCAGCAATTAAGTTAAATGCACATCTGCTAGTTCTTCGAAAGAATACATTTTTGAAACACTATATTGGGTAGATTTATGAACATAATACACAATTTTCAATAAACTAAAAGATGATTTAAATGAAGTACCTAAGTAACTAAGATTGATGATTTTCGTAAAACAATGGTAAATTGATAGTTTTTTTGGGCTTTATCGCTTCACATTATGTTTTGTGTATTATTGTCCGTTTTCCTTAACGGAATTGTTTTTCCGTTTTTTTGTCGAGTATCTCGCAAACTAAGCCTTTTTGACCCCATATGTATTAAGAGTTTTATGCCTATTTTGGATCATAGAATCGCGCCCTGAAGGTTTGTCGGTGGGGTTCTGCCACACCCGTTATATTAGTTGCGTTAGATTTTTTTACTGCGTCTTAACCCTCCGTTAGACGCGTCTCGTATACTGCCGAGATCATGTGCAATGTGTTAAAACTGCTCGCTTTCGAAAATTGCCTATAAAATTAATTCTAATCAATTTAGTACAAACATAAAAAATCCTCACCTACCTCCTGATGTATTTAAAGGAATTAGCTTAACATATTCAGTATATTTTATAATCGGATTGAAAAATTCGAAACTAAATAGTTCGTGCGTTAGCGTTTATTTTATAACCCGATTGTATTTTATAATCCGAAACTAAATAGTTCGTGGCATTTTGTTAATTTTTATATTTTCCACGAAGGGCTTGTGAACGATTTTATAGAAAAAATGTGGAAATACTATTTCCACTTATTTTAACTCCGGCCGCTGTGAGTCTGAGAGATAAAAGGGCCTCTTTATGGTCTCCAAGCAAGTGAAGGGAAAAATGACCGCGTGGGATCAGTATAACACAAACAGTTAGTTAGCTATTGGGGATTTGGGAATCCAGCGCCCATATGCGGCACCCGGACATTTGTCCGGTGCGCCAAAATTTACTGGCGCAATTTTGGGCTTCTTACCAGTAGAAATATCCACAGGAAAACAAATGTCTGATATAATTTTAGAACATTATCACTTTTTAAATGACGGTTTAAATTTGCAGGATATCAGAGGGGAGGGATAGGACAACTGATTCAATATGAGGGCGTAAAGGAGGAGTGTTTATAATATAACAAAAGCTTCCTTGGATGCCGTTAAGTCCTTTAACATGGTCCAACAAATATATTTATTTTTATTTACTTTTCGATGGATAATACTTTTAAAACATGTTTAAGGTTTAACTTTGAACATTCAGTGACACTGGATGGTTTGCTAAGCGTTTGCAAAAACTAAGAAATTTATGATTTTCTTAGACATGAGACCTCGGGTTTATTAAACAATTTAAATTGTTGTGTTCATTAGTTATTTGGCATAAAATGTTATATTTCATTAATTTAATTAGCAAATTGATGCAAACAAAAGATTTTGATCTAGCCTCTGCGCGTTCCACTCTTCACAGTCTGATCTTTTTCAAATTATTTTGGGGTGGCAATTTGTCTTTATGTCCGGGGTAACGATGTAACGGCTAAAGCGTACACACCTATGATATATAATCTTTAGATTAGCGTGTTCATTTTGTCTGTTCCATAATTTAGCACGTAGTCTAATTTATCATTCGCTTTTATCCATCTGTATATTTGATTAATTTCACAAAATTAGGTCGATTACCTATCTACGTAATAAACTGTTCCAATTAATCCTATACGTGTTAATTAATGTCTTCTACTTTCCAGTAAAAATCTAAATATATACAAAGCTAAAGCAATCAAAAAAAAAACATCCCCTATAAAATTCCGAATGACGAACAGAAAAAAATCTCGCAAATTCCCATTATCGACATCTATTTTCATCCCTAATGTTTTTTAGAACGGCGCGCGCCTTTCCCTCCCCAGCAGTATCAAAACAAACCGCCCAACCATCCCTAAATCAACGCCCGCGCAACTGAGAAATCGCTACCGCTGACGCACCACCGTCCGTCTGTTTATGCAACAATAACATTGTCATCCGACAATCTATATCATTCCGGACAAAATACAAAATCAAATATAAATTCAACAGAGTGAGATTTAGTTTTCAAGTGTCGTTTTTCATCGTTGTTTGATAATTCTGGACTACTAAGAACATTTTGTGTTGTGGGATGGAGTCGGATAACTCGTAGTGATTTTTTTCTTTTCGGGATTTATTTTAATTTTTTTTTGTGAATTTTAAAAATTAAATAAATGCATTTTTGGATTAACAAGGGAAGCCAAGGTCGGGGTATTAATGGTAGATACGTGCCACCTTCTATTTCTGCAGGTAATATTTTTTCCTGTTCATTGTTTCAGATTTTCAACTAAGCAACTGAAAAGTTTTACATTAAACTTATAATTACATATATTTAATTGTATTACTTTATGATATTCTAGATAGACTATACAAGACTAGAAAATATAACAATACTGGGCAAAACAATATTTCAAATAAGATCGCGTATGCAATTTATTTATGGCTTTATTGAATTATTTTTAAAATTAAACCAAATTTAGTGAAATACTATATTGTTTTCAAATCAGTCTATGCAATGATGTAGGAAAACGAAGGAACTGAAGACAATTCTCTATATTAAGTTGTCTAATAGAGTAGATCAGTTTATACAATGCACCAATACTATTTCTAATTGGGAATAATCAATTTAAACTTGACAATAGACAATTTAATAACCAATTATTATATATGAATTATTTTCAAACTGGCAAAAGAAACTATGAAGCTTTTTTTGACCTTTAACGGTGAAAATTCGCAAATTATCGTTAATTGTAAATATATATATATATATATATATATATATATATATATATATATATATATGTTCTTAAATATCTCTAAATATTCTCAATATTAAATACGGGCTGCATTTGCATGGAAAATTAGATCAAAGTGATTAAGAGCATACAGAACAAAAAAACGCAATAAAAACTAGTGATACAAAATAATAAATGTATGTAATGTATACAAAATAATAAAAGGCCTCATAATAAATACAGAGAGAAAACGCTATAAAATAAAGAAGGGAACAGAATTCATGACGAACTCGAGAAGAAATCTTACGCATAGTAGAAGATTTATATACAAACCTTTACCAATCAAAAACACTACCAGAGAGAAGATGTTGACGAAGAAGATGTTGATGTTGAATTTCAACAGTACCAGGAGCTGCTCGCAGTGCATGGCCATACCATCGGAGTCGTTTCTCTCTCATTTTGTCCACAAATGAAGCGTTTTACACAGAGACAAATATCTAAAGATGGTTTTAGGGAGGAAAATAGAAAATGTAGGATCGGAAGATATTCCAGATATAGAAATAGAGGTAAAAAGTAAAAACTACTTTGAACAACATGAAATCCAATAAAGCAGTTGGACTTGGATGACAATATCACGGCGGAAATGATACGCGAAGGAGGATTTAACCTAATAAACAAAATTACGAAACTAGCAAACAATTGCCAAAATACAGGAAAAATACCGAAACAATTGAAAAAAGCTTACGCCCTAATCTAAAAAAGAGGTGATAACAACAAAAATACCATAAATGATAAAAAATATCACCAATAGACTAGAGAGAAAGTTCGACGAATACCAATCATGCAGGCTGGATTTAGGAAAAACTACGGCACTAATCAGAGCCGACCATCTGGGGGGTGCAGGGGATGCTATGCACCGGGCCCCGCGATTGGCTCCAATTTGATCATGAACTAAAATAATGTACTCTTGCACATGAAAATTTTACAATATACCAATTGTTGTCAGTGTGACGAATAGTATACATTTTATCGTGAACATTATTGTTGTAGAATTTCGACAATCTTCAAACTAATTCTTATTTAGGGCAATAATAATAATCACCTATTAACGCCGAAAATTATTATAGAAAAATCCAACGAATACGGATTAAACCAATTATATCTGACGTTTATAGATTAGGAAAAAACATTTCTGCTTCTTCTTCTTATCGTTGTCCCGCTGGTACAGGGTCCGCTTTCTTGTCAATGACCGCCTTTTTGCACGGTTTTGTGCTTCATTTGGTTTTAGGTCCATGATCTTTAGGTCACTATTTATCGTGTCCTGCCATCGCTGCTTCGGTCTTGCTCTGGGACGTTGGCCTTCAATTTCAAATTGGAAGGCAGAGTTGACAACAATACCAGGAGCTGCTCGCAGTGCATGGCCATACCATCGGAGTCGTTTCTCTCTCATTTTGTCCACAAATGAAGCGATATCCATTTGCTCTCTAATTGTGTCGTTTCTGACATGGTCAATAAGGAAGATGCCCATTCCACAACGAAGTATTCTCATTTCCATAGCATGTAGATGACGTTCAGAAATTTTGTCGACATTCGACTCCATATAGCGCAACAGGCCTTGAGGTGAAGTGGCATTTTCTTGTCGCAAAGTACAGCCGTGACCTCCTTCCACCGCATCCAGGTTGCATTTACTCTGGCTCCTACTTCTTCACTGAAGCTGCCATCACTCTGTAGACGAGACCCAAAGTACCTAGAAGAGTTGGTGTTGACTAGATTTTCTCCACCGATTTTAATGGTACGGTCACTTGGATTTAATTCCAGATATTCCGTCTTTTTCACGTTTAGACGTAGACCATACTGGGAGAGGCGGTTATTCCAGTCTTCAACTTGACGGTGGAGTTTCTCGCGGGAGACATCTGGAACCATTACATCATCTGCACACAGAAGGGTCCAAGGGACATTCCGTTGTAGATCATGAGTGATTGTGTCCATGACAAGAATAAAGAGGGATGGTGATAGTGCTGAATCTTGGTGGACCCCGACATTTACAGGAAAGTTATCTGAGGTGCTAGCATCTTGACCACATTTACAAATGATTCTGGAACTCCATGGTCTCGGAGCGCATACCAGAATAATTTATGAGGAACACGATCAAAGGCCTTTTCGAGGCCGAGGAAGGTAATATGCAGTGTTTTGATTTTCTCACGATGCTTCTCCATGAGTAATCGTACTGCAAATATGACGTCAGTAGTTCCAGATCTCTTGACAAATCCACACTGGTTGATGTTAATGTTGGCAATGTCACATAGTCAATGATCAAGAGTTCTCTCCAAGATCTTCATTTTATGTGAGAGAAGGCGTATTGGGCGATAGTTAGAGCACTCTGCTAGGTCCCCTTTATTCTTGAAAATCGGTATCGTGATAATTGTAGTCCAGTCAGTAGGGATGTGGCCAGACTCGATTATAGTTGATTATATCAGGAAAAAGCCTTTAATAGTATAGAAACATATGCGGTTTATAAAGCAATGGCAAACAGAAGGATCGACCACCAATACAGTGACCTGATCAAATAATACAACAAAGAGGCAACCGCAACGGAGATTCTCCACGAAAAAACTAAACCTGTCCAACTTAAAAGAGGAGTACGATAAGGTAACTCCTTATTTCCAAAACTCTTCCCTTTAGCACTGGAAGTTTTTTAAAAAAATTGACTGGAACAGCAAAGGTATCAACATATCTTGGTACTTAGTAGAGAATATAGAGCTACTAAGAGAATTTACAAAAATAAGGCTGAAAATTAACCTTTTAAAAACTCGGATAATGTATCACGGATCAGAAGAACCAATAATATTGGGAGTAAAGAAATTCAAAAAGGTAAAATCAGAAACTTACTATCGACCGAACCAACCAGAAAGAAGAAATAATACAAAGAATAAGGCTAGGATGGGTGCTCCTCGCCAAACTATCATTCATCCTGCGAAATAAAAAAATAACACCTAAAATCAAGAGTGCCTTTGTGTCCACTGCCTTTTACCTGTGATGACATATGGCGCAGAAAACTGAACTACAACCAAAGAAAATATCGACGACAAAGAGCAATGGTCAATGATGGAGATTACACATGGTAACAGATATCGAAACGAAAGAATACGAGCAATAACAAAAGTCACCGATATTGGAGAGAAAATTGCAATCCTCAAATGGACATTCCCAGGTCACGTTGCAAGAAGTGATAGGATGACATGGGACAAGCAAATCTTAGAACTGAGACCGTATGAACACAAAAGAGGAAGATCACCTATGAGATGGTATGACCTCAAAGGAACAGCCGGACTAGCATGGATCCAAATAGTACAGAATATGGAAAAATGGAAACAATTGGGAAGAGGCCTATGTCCAAGGATGGACCTTGTGGCTAAAGAGGAAGATTCAGAGGATTATTTGAGACTTGATTTTAAATTTGTTTTTTATATATGTCGACGTTTATTCCAGAGAATATACATCAAATTAACGCAGTTAGTACAAAACGCTGTAGTTTATGGGTCAAATTAATTAAAAACATCGCCGCGTTTGACTGATCTCTCACGAATGCGAAAGTATGTGATTTGGTTCTTTGTGGTAAATTGGCTTTTGACTAAAGCGACCGTTACACGGAATTGATAAATTCACTATGTTTTGAACATACGTATATGTAAAATTATTATATAACTTGTTTCAAATCACTTGAAAATGACCGTTAACAGTGGAATGGAAACTCGATCCGCGATAAGTGTCTAAATTTATAGAACTGTGAATAACAAGTTAGATAATATTTTTACATATTATAAGGGTGGTTAAAACATAGTGAATTTATCAATTCAGTGTAAGTATGGATTACCACGTAGTAACGGTTGCAACCATCCTATTCATTAAAGCGGCCGTTGTTTATTTTTGATCAGCTAACATTGTTTTGCTTAGCAGAAATTTCTCTCGAGATGTGTGTTATGTATTCCTATTGTTTCTAAACAATGCTACAGGCAAAACATACAAGGAAAATAAAGTTCTACTAATGTAATAAAATAAAATTCTACTAATATAATAAAAAAAATTGTTCATTTATTTTTTTATTAATCTTGGGTAATTACCATTGTCAGGGGCCTCAAAATAAAATTCAAAGGGCGGCACTCTGTGAAATAAATAGATGTAGTAGTTGGGTAATCAATGCGTAATCTATATTTAATATTAAAAAATATTGGGTTGACATTTAAATGTCAATTGTAAATATATAGGGAGATGAAAAAGTCAAAAAAAATTCGAAAGTTTTTCAAGTCAAGACTGGACAGACTGCGATTTAGACTTCGTAAATTATTTAAAAAAATGCGAGGTATTTAAAAAACTCTTTGAAAGTATGTAAACGTTCCAATTTGATTTACCATTTTAAAATAGTTTTTCCTGAGAGACTTTAACTGATACCAGAAATGACGGATTTCTTTGAAATTTGACATCACATTGCGATATTTATTTATGTTGTTACGTGTTGTTAAATTTTGGCAAAACCTACGGACCATTTTTAAATTTTCCATCGTTAATTAAAATGGTGATGCAATTATTATTATTATTACACACGTTACAGGCCTTTTATCAGACCACGCGAAACATTCATGACCACTTGTTCTTCCAAGTACTCCTTCATTCCTTCACTAAAGGCTCTCTTCCTTTCTTAAGTCCACTTTAGCCTTTGGGCTTTAGGTATTCTTTTCTTTGACATCACTTCCCACTTGTATACTTTGTGCCTAAATACGCCTTTGTCTATGATATGCGCCTGGACTATCTGTGCTCTTTCCAGATCAATTTTGACTTGTGTCATCCAGGATGTAGTGGTTTTGAGGCCCTGGATGTACCTGAGGATTCTGTTAGTGAGTCGGGTCCGTGGAAGTCTGCTGATGTGTCCATAAAATTTTAGTCGCCTCTTTCTAATGTCCGCTTCGATGTTGGAGAACTTCTCTGTGGTACTCCTGGAGTGAAGATTATAGCTTTCGTCTGTGACTTTTGGTCCAATAATTTTCCTAATGATTTTTCTTTTCTGTGTGAGGGTGTTCTCAAGGTCGATCTTCGTGTGTAATAACAGTGTTTCACGGGCGTATAGCACCTACGGTTTGATTACTGTGTTGTAGTGACGAATTTTGGAGAAGGTGGACAGACATTTCTCGTTGCAGATACCCTGTGTTTTGTATAAGGCTCTCTTGATTTTCAATAACCTAGTGTTCTGCGCGATGTTCTCTTCTCCTGTTGGTTGGATCACTTCACCTAGTGTACTTAAAGTGTGTGACCCTGTGATATATATTTTGTGTTCAAATTTAGTAACTTTACATTCGTGCAGAAGAACTCACAGTTTACCCATCTTTTTTATCCCTACTTTTTTGCGCACTCTTTGAGTACTTCTATCTATCTGATGCTTTGATTTCGTTACCTGTGAGTAGTGCTAGATCGTCCGCGAAGGCTAGAAAGCCGACCTCTAGCTTGTCCTTGGGTCATCCACCTTGAGTCGCACTGGCTTCCAGTGACCTTGTATTTTCAGCTTCTTCTCCCATTTCTTGATGACCTTATCCTCACTAGGCTGAAGTGGAGGCAAACGCCTGTCTTGATCTCAAAAGGTTCGGAGATTTCCCCCTTGAATTTCACCTTAGATGTTGTGTCTGTCAGTATTTGTTTGATCAGTTGCAGTGTCTTGTCGTCCAAACCTTGCTCGTGTAGGATGTTGAACAATGACTGGCGGTCGACGGAGTCATATGCCTTCTTGAAATAAACGAAGGTGCATATGACTGGACTGCTCCTGAGGGCTTTGATTTTCAGGGTAGTCTTCAGACTGAAGATTTGTTGCACAGGAGCGACTAGGGCGGAAGCCTGTCTGGTATTCGACAATCTTGTGCCCCAGCTGGTCCTGAGTCCTTTGCAGTATGCACGCTGAGAATATATTGTATGTGACTTGTATTAGTGAGAAGCCCCTGTAATTGTTTACATCTGTAGGGTCGCCCTTTTTGTGCAGGGGGTGGATCCGTGGACATTTCCAGTCTGGTAACATTTATGATGTCCGTATGTCTGTGATGATCTGTGTGAGTTCTCTGAGTGAGTTCGGTCCGATGCAATTATTAATAATATTGATTTTTTTATTTAGTGTTAGACAAATAAGTATGGACAAATTTAATGAAATAATCCTAAACAAAGTACAACAGAAAAACGTAGACAAACTATATTGTTAAAATACTCGACTAGATTAACATATATAAAGCCATATTTAGATATGTTAATCTAGTCGAGTATTTTATATATTAATCTAGTTAATCTAGTCGAGTATTTTATAAGTAAAAAAAGTTCCGGAAAGAAGTAAAAAACAAAATTAAACCGACAAAATTACACGAATTTTTGGAAAAGATTTTATGTACATATTTCTTTGATTTTTGTAGTATACTCAGTATCTAATTTTGTTAGGTTAGTGAGTGAACTTGATAAATAGGCAAAAGTCTAGTTTTTGGAAATACTTACGGTATTATATATTCGATTTAATCTAGATTAAGAAAAAAAAGTAAATTACTTATATTATTTTTATTTATTTATATTATGCTCTGAATTGAGAAATTCACTATGTTTTTGCTAATTTTCTGAAAAAATTATGTAACTTGTGAAGTTATATAAATCTAAACACTTAATACGACTAGAGTCGAAACTTTTTTTCAAAAAATTGTTGGTAAAAACGTAGAAAATTTTTCAATTCAGACTAAGTATGGATACATCTGGACCATACTAAGTATGGATTACAGGTCACAACCATCCTCAGTGTTTTATTCTGGCTTTCTTTAATTAAATAGGGAGCGACGTTATTCGACGCTCAACCGAAAGCAAAATATAAATAAAATTGCATGTAGATTGTTTTTTATTTTTTTTGAAAATAAAGCTACATTTACATGGAATTATTCAAAATGTACAATATCTTAAAAATACCTATAAGGATATTTCTACCTATACAGACAAAAGTAAATAGATGGAATTTGCCAGTCTAGTTGTCTAGACAAGAGCAGACAAACAAGACTAGACAGAAAAGACTTTTTTTATTGTGGTTTGGGGGAATTTCTCACTAAACTCCCTTTTCCACTTGGCTTTTAGTCAGCGCCGCCGTTTTGATTTTGAGGCCCCGGGCATATATATTGAGGTGGGGCCCCCAGTAAATAAAAAAAGTGAATAAACAAATAAATTCTTAAATTTTAATAATTACAAGAAAGGAACATATGTATAGAAGAAATATAATAAAATAATATATTAATATAAAAGAAAAACAAAATTGAACTTTATTTTCCTTGCTTTAAATTCAGCAAAATGGGGGCCCACCAAAGCCTCTGTGCCCCCCCCCCATAGCCCGTGAGTCCCGGGCATTCTCCCGATTGACCGACGCTACTGCTTTTAGTATACGCCACCCCGGTGTCGCGTATTTCTCATTTCTTCAGGGTGAGCAGCCGAGAAGGTTAGTGCCGCTCGGGTTAAAAGTAACTCTTCCTTGGCGGGGTATTGGCCCGGTCTCCTGCTTGAGATAGAGAAAACTGTTCTCCTCGGTAGTGTAGTGGACAATACGCGCTTGACAATCGGGAGACCGGGGTTCGATTCCCCACCGAGGCAGACACACTTTCAACCAGGTTTCTTCTCTAACCGTCCGAGATGCCCACCCTGAAGGAATGCGAAATTTGCAATAGCGGGGTGGCGCATAGGCTAGAATGGTGGTTTAGTGAGAGATTACCCAAAAACCACAAAAAGGATAGGCATGACAAGAAAGACAAGACTAGATCGAGAAGACTAGGCAGACAAGGCTAGACAGACAAGACTGTACAGACGAGACTAGGCAGATAAAACAAACAAACAAGACCAGAAAAAGAAACTTTCAATTTTGTAATATTTGTTACAAATGTATTTAACTTTATTCACTAAATGAAATTAGTTTTAATACAAGATAATTTTATATATGTAGAAGGATTCCGTTCCTAAAATATGATTTATTTTCTAAAAATAGTAAAATGGCTATAAACTGAATGTTAAACATCACAAAGTGAATAGATAATTGTGTAGTGATTGTTATATTGTTAGATTATAGTTATATAGTAGCAGGATATTAATCAAATTTGTGGACTGAGTTATCAAACAAAACTTTTCATATTAAGAAAAGATATCATGACCTGTTATTTTAAAATATTTGTTTTGTTTCAATATTACCAATTATTTGTTTCTAGAATGCAACAGTAATTAAGATCGCCGTTATTTATGAAGTTTTTGCATAAAAAAAATACTTGATATTATATTTTAGGTGCGCGAAGGAACCAATTGTGTGGAGAAATCCATCCGAAACCAATGGTCACTCCGGTCCATCGCTTTCAGTCCATAGAAAGCGTCGCTTCAGGGGCCCACAGGCACCCAAGAGCTCCAACATATCACACTAGATTTCCAGTCCCACAATCCACCCACCACCATCATAAGTAAAACAAAAAATGGCACACGTGTATACATATAAATAATCGAATTTTGTTTCGCTAGTCACCATCATCATGGAGAATTCGGTCCACCCCCTCAGGCGTCCAGGCAGAATCATACGGCTAGAGTTCGACGACAGTCTTTGGAGTTTTCAGCCAATGGTCAGCATGTCACGCTGACCCCCGTCGCGTCCACCAGACACAGTCCGATCGCTAAATTGAAATGCGGTGTTTGGGCCATCATTGGTTTGATACCGTTTTTCGTCGCCGCCGCAAAATATTATTTCATGGGAGTAAGTAACAACAAAATAATATTTAGAAAAATGTATAAAACAACGTGTTTCTTGATATAATATTGTAGTAATAGAGTAGCAAAAACTAAATATTTGGAATAGAATTATAAAAGTCAATCAAGATATGTACTAGAACACAAGTGTGTATAAAAATATATTTTAACAGGGTGGGTTTAATGGTAATTAGGCAAAACCAAACAGAAAAGTTTACTTTGTAATACATACTAGGCAAATAAGAGGAAAACTACGTCCATGGTTGTATTAATTAGTGTCGGTTGCTAACGATCAGTTTCAAATGACGCTATCTGACCCGCTATCGAACACGGCCTTCGTTCAAGTAATGATTCCACCACAGCACCTACATATCCTATTACTTGACGTGTATTAGTCCAAAACGGACAATCCTGGTGAGCATGATCTCAAGAAATTGAGTTTATATGGTCGCAAAGAAAAAATAGGTGCTATGAAGGAAAATGTGTATGAGTTAATACATGAATATATAATAATTAATAATGCATGCAAATGTCAGAAAAAATCATCCTGTTTCTAATATTTAGCTGTTTTATATTTAATGTTTTTTTTAACGATATTTTGTTGAATTAGATTAATTCATATAAACAGCTTACAGAAATTATGGGCATTTTGGTTCCTTTTGTTTCACACGGTTTTTCATTACATTTCAGTGGATACGTTTTCTATTTTTTTTTGGATTCTCTATATTTTCCTATTTCAACTTTGTCTATTTAGTTTATATGTTTATCAATTTCCATTGAAGAGATCTAGAAATGTCTATGTCGCCCAGATTTCTCTATTTTTTCTATCCTGACAGAAATCTTGTCTGAATTTCTATAACTCTTTCTTTTACTTGTGTAAATTTAAGGGCTGAGACTCGTCATGTATTCACTTATCATTCTCGAAATAAATACGTATCCAAAGAGTTAAAATACACATATAGATTAAATGTGTATTTTTTTGTCCAGTTAATCTTCATTTGTCCATTGCCGCTAAATATCTATTGCATAAGGGCACAAAGTCTTTACCATAAGGGCACACGGGGCACGTGCCCAGGACCCCCCTCGGCAGGGGGGGGGCGAAAGCCCCCTATATTCGCTATATGATATTACACTATACAAGTTTTTTTTTCTATTTTATGTAGATATAACCCGACAAAAGGTAGGAAGTATGTAGTTTCGCATTTCGACATTATCTATGGTTGGAGAATTCCCGAAAGTGGCGTGATTTGATCTGATGTTTTGACCCAACAATTCTATTTTTATTGTGTTAAATTATTTTAATTTTTAGTTTCTTTATCTCTAGGTTCTTAAAATTAGATATTTACATATTATACTAAGATTACAATAAAGCGACCAATAGGTCCTAATATCTGGTCGTGGCGCACTAATGGTTTTTGAATGGTTTTTGGGGCTGTTTTATGACCGCTACGTGCTTGCAACTGTTTGTGACCACTAATGGTTTTAAATGCATTTATAAACAATGTAATACTTCAACTTACAAATTTTAGATAGATTTAGAAGTATTTAACTTCTGTAGTTGTATATATTAAATATTGAAACAACTACGTGCACTTGGGGTTGGTATTGGAATTATTTTGTTATTAGTTGGGATAGGCGAATGGGAACGGGAAGTAAGCCCTCCTGTCCTCAAAAATATATAATTATCTTCAGTTTAAATCCATCTTTCTTGCCACCAAGAGTGCCTACCAAAGTAATAGAAGTGTGTTGATAATAGAAAAGAACATATTTAAGTGGTTGACAAAAAAAGAAAAAAAGTTGTAGCTCAAAAAGAAATAACCAAGAAACTTCCTAAACTCACTTCATTTTTTACGGTTGAAGAATCAAATAGGCTGACTAATTCTTCACCTTCATCACCTCAAGATCGAAATACTTCTGAATATCAATTGGAAAAAGATCCTACATGTGACAAAAATGACCAACACACATCAGATGCTGAACCCTCTACTTCAAGCTACTGTGAGTTAATAACTACAAGCTTGGAAAATGTATCACCTGATCCTGGTACGTACTGGTACGAAATTTTAACAGAAGAATTACGCGATATTTGGATTCGAAAAGGGCCAGAGTTTTTCCAAAATAAAAATTGTGACTTCTCCGAAACTCTATAAGTTTTACAGATTCAAGCGGTAAAAAAAACTAGATACTTGACTAAAAATATTTTCACCCTTAAATTGACGAATGTTGAGTCCTTAGAAAGAAAATGGCTCCTTTATTCACCGTCGTAGAAATATGTGTACTGTTATTGCTGCCGTCTATTTAATACTACTACTGGACCTAATTTGAGTTCTCCGAATGGATATAAAGATTGGAAGCATATAAGTAACTTATTGCTTGGCTATGAGAACAGTTTACAGCACAGGCAATTAATGATAAATTATGTCCCAGGAAGCAAAACTACGGGACGAGTTGACAATGAGTTGCTGTCCCAATATAATACAGAAGTCTATTATTGGAAAAATGTACTTAGAAGAATTGTTGCAGTAGTGAAATTTTTAGCTTCTAAAGGTCTTACTTTTCGTGGTGATAATGATATATTCATTATACTCAAAATAACGGGAAATATTTGGGATGCTTAGAACTGATTAGTGAATTTGATCCTTTTCTTGCTGTTCATATAACGAAACTGCGGAAATTGTGGAAAATGAATTACATCATATTTGTAATGAGTTTATTAATATAATCGGACAGCAAGTTTTAAAATCAATTGTTAACGAAATAAAATCATCAAAATACTACTCTATAAGCGTGGATTCTACACCAGATCTATCCCACGTTGACAACTCACCTTCATCGTTAGATACGTAAAAGACGGAGGCCTATTGAGATATTGTTGCAGTTTTTCTCTATGGATAAGCAAAATGCAGAATACATAGCAGATACTATTTTAAACTTTTTTAAAAGCCGTGATATAAATATAAAAGATTGTAGTTGGCAGAGTTATAATAATTCTTCAAATATGGCTAGAAAGTATTCTGATGTTCAGTCAAGAATAAGGTCTATAAGAGAGGCTTTAGCAGAAACTGAAAGAAGCAATCCAAATAGTAAAAATTGGACAGAAGAAACAAGCATAGCTCAAGTGGCTAACAATAGGAGATTATGAGGATAGAAGGTTCATCAGATTGAATAAAGACACAAAAAGGAAAGTCCAAAATTGGAAAAATGAATTCTGGCAAGAAAAGCGTTTGGCAAGTTAAGTTCTGGCAAGAAATTCTGGCAAACAAACCAATCGATATATGGGCGGCACAAAAATATCAGGGCCATGGAAAACTATTAAAAATCTTAGAAAAGATAACAAAAACAGTAACATCATACTAATACAAATGAACGAATGGAAAAACTATTACCAATCATTAGTGAAAGAAGACAGGCCTCAGTTTATCACGACACCAATACCAGAGGAGGAAAATATCATAGATAATATAGAAGAAAACAATTTAACGGAGCTAAAAAAGGCCCTAAAATACATAAAGAATGGGAAAGCTGCTGGACCGGGAGGTGTTCCTATAGAGTTGGTGAAGCCTGGACCAGACATACTGCTAGAGAAACTGGTGGAAGTATATAACAAATGCCTCTTGGAAGGGGACGACATTCAAAATGATTGGAAAATGGAATATCTTCATACATAAAAAGGCAATAAAAAGATGTGCTCTAACTATAGAGGCATAACCAGTTCTGTAGGAAGACTGTACGGCCGAATCTTAAAGACAAGTATAGCGCAGGACTTTGAAGAAATTGAAGAACAGTGTGGTTTCAGGGCGGGTAGATCATGCCTAGACAATGTCAGAACTCAACTATTAATAGAGAAATGAATTCGAGTACACACGTGATGTTTATTGATTTGGAAAAGGCCTACGATAACATGCCCATAAATAAAATGTTCGAAGTACTACATGAAACTAACATTAACAAATACAACATCAAAGCCATAAAAACACTATTTAGGAACTAAGAATGTGCGATCAAATTAAGTAGCAAAATATCCGCACCGTTTAAATTTAACAAGGGATTAAAACAAGGATGTAGTCTATCTCCAACCATTTTCAAAGTATATCTACAAAAAGCCCTCAGCTCCTGTATGAAAAAATGTCATAGAATGGGAATTAAAGTTGGAAATATCTGTTTATATACTATATAGTATATGCTATATATACTGTTTGCAGATGATCAAGTACTGATAGCAAACGACGAAGAACACATTACATACATGACTAGAAAGCTGATTGAGGAATACTGCAATAGGCGGTAATACTGCAATAGGCAAAAAGCCCAATGATCTTCAAGTCAACAACGATATTATAAAAAGCACTAATGAATTCAAGTACTTGGGAACATACATATCTTCTGAAGGTTCAACGCGAAAAGATATCCAAAGCAGGATTGTTCAGGGCAAAACGTCAATTCAGAACCTGAACTCAATTCTATGGTCTTCGAAAATTCACATAAAAACAAAAGGCCAGTTATACCGTACTATGGCGGAACCCATAACAACTTGCTTATTTGAAACAACTAACATCAAAAATAAGGAACCAGCTAAAAGCAGTAGAGATGGACTTTTTACGCCTATCGTGTATAATATCCAGGTTACACCATATCCGAAATGACGATATCAGGCAAAGGGCGCATATAGAAGATACCATTATGGATCGGATAGAAAGCCGACAACTAATATGGTACGGCCATGTGATGAGAATGAGGAGTAAAAGGTGGCCAAAGCCATCCCAGATAACAGACGGTAGAGGGGAAGGCCAAGAACATCATGGAGAAAAGGAATAGAAGAAACCACGAGAAAAGGGGGAATGATAGAAGGAGATTGGGAAAATAGAAGAGAATGGAGATTGAAGTGCGGGAAGCGGCAGTAGCCCCAGTAGGACCCCCACTAATATATATATATATATATATATATATATATATATATATATAATATATATATATATATAATATATATATATATATATATATATATATATATATATTATAATTTTAGATTTCATCATCAGCTTTGGCTCCACAACCCATTATGGGTCCTGGCCTCCTCTAGATTTTTTTTCCATTCCAATCTATTCCGGACCTTAGCTTTCCATCCCTTTACCTTCATTGCTAGATTCTCCTGCACTTGGTCCAGATATCTTGTTTTTGGCCTGCCCCGTGTCATTTTCCCTACTGGTCTTTGTCGTGTAATAAGTTTTGCTGGCTCTGAATGTTTTGCTGGCTTCACTCGCTCGATATGTCCTATCCCATCTTAATCTAGCTATTTTTATAGTACGAACTACATCCGTGTGTTCTTAAAGGTAGTACAGCTCATGGTTGTATCGCCGTCTCCATTCTCTGTTTTCCTGTAAACCTTCATATATGTGTCTTGGAATCTTTCTTTCGAAACATCTCAAAATTCTTTCTTCCTCCTTGGTTAGGGTCCAGGTTTCGGCTGCGTATACCAGTACAGGTCGTATAGGCTCCTATAGATTTGGCATTTGGTTCTTCTGGTTATAGTCTCGGATTTTAGGTGTCGCATTAGTCCATAATATGTTCTATTTTCAAGGTATAATCTTCTTTTTATCTCTTTGTTGCAGCTATTAGTGTTCGCAATTTGTAAGCCCAGATATATGAATTCCGATACGCCTTCGATGTTACGTGTTGCGATAGTTACGTTTTCTACTTGTACATCCCGCGTAGAAACAAACATGTATTTTGGCTTATCTATGTTTATTACAAGACCCATTCTTTTCCTGCTGCTTCAATGGCCGTGAATGCGTGGATCATCTTATTTTTCGAGTTAGTTATTATATCTATATCGTCCGCGTATGCTAGTAGCTGTTCTGACTTGTTGATTATCATGCCGTGCCTATTTTGTGTTTACTCCAGATTCCCTGATTACTTTTTCAAGGGCGATGTTAAATAACATGCGCGATAGGGCGTCTCCTTGCCGTAATCTGGCAAGGAGACGCCCTAAAACACTATTTTGGTTCCTAACTCTACTTTCCACTTTCGGAAGAGTTACCTTCGTAAGAAGTACCAAATGTTGTGGTATGCCTAGTTCATTGCTTCGAATAGTGCTTTTCGATTCACAGTATCATACGCGAATTTTAGATTTACCTAGTTAATATAGTTTGCCTACTTACAATTAGTATATATTTGTATTAAATACAGAAAAGGTTAAATGTTTTCATTATCTATTTAGTCCCTATTTTTTTCTTTAGGCTATATTTGTTCATTACCTTATTTCGTTTATTTAATCTACATGTGTCTATTTAGTTATGATTTGTGTATGAATAGTTAGTTATTTTTTTTAGATTTCGAGTTCGATTATATCGAAAATTAAATGCCAGCGGTTGATTTCTTTTCTTTTCGTTCCCAAACGTAGCACATCGAGAAACGTAATCAACATTCTTTACTTTTTGCATACTTTACAATTTTAACCGGCACACAGTCGAATAGCTACGTTGAATATATGACTCTTTTATAAGGAAACTAAGGGCAAGTATTCTGAAGGGGTTGAATCCGACTTGGAATCTGAGGCGTGACAAATTAGCAAACGTGTTATTTGCACTCTCAGTATCGTAAAACCCGAGCGCTCAAAATAAGTTGAATGAATAAAAAAAATTATGCTTCAATGGTAAAAATAGGATCAAACAGTCCAAAATCCGGTTCAGTGTTTGGAAGATCGATAAATCAAGAGAGATTGTCCGGGAAAATATGATTTTAATGTTTAATGTAAATAGTATATTTTTGCATTTGTGTTTATTTGAATATTATTTACTATTTCTTTCTGATTTTTTTAGGCAAACATGGGAATGGAAGTGTTGGCAGTATGTGCAATATTAATCTTAATCTTGTTAGTCGGGGGTTTTGTCTCTCTGTTTGAAGCTTTCGGAACAAAAGGCGTTACTGCGGGTTCGACTCAAATTTCCAGTGAGCAAAACGAAACATTTGAAGATTCATCGCTCCAAGTGCCCACAAACAGCACTCCCGTTCACGTAGAATTGCCGCCCCCGCCATACAATATCGCAGTCATGTTACCACCCACACAAAATGAAAGGTTAAATAATATTCAGGATTCGCCGCCCCCAACATACGAGAAAGCTGTTACTTAAATAGTTTTGTATGGTTAATGTTGGTGGGTTTCAAACGCACAAAGGAGATGAAAAAGTTTTTTTAATTAAAAAAAAGGGAATGTTTGTTTTATTTTATATTTTTTATATATACATTATTTTGAACATAATTGTTGATTAATTGTATATTAATGTTAGGCGGTGAAATTATTTTAGACGGTTTTTATCCAAATTTGAAAAATTGGTTTTAACTCTGAAAAGACAATCTAAATATTTTAAAAGCAAAATATAGATTTAGAATTTCATTGAGTATAAAAAAATAATAATTTGAGAGTTTCAGATGATCGTTTTGAAAATTAATATTTGTAAAAAAAAGTACTTTTTGCAGTTTTTTTTAGTATTTCAAAATTCATATGTTCGCTAGATGTACGAAATAAAAATGGAATGCTGGAATTGTAAAGTGAATTAGGGAGCGATAATAAAAGTTTAAACTTCATATTTGAGATCCATTTCCAAAATTTTAAATTTCTAATTTTATGTATTTGAAAATCTAAGAGTTAAGATTTCTAAAAATTCATTTATTGTGTGTTAAAAATTGAACAAAATTTGCATACGACCAAAATTTAAAATTTGTAGAACATCCAAGAAATTTTTGTTGTAATATTTACTGAATTTAAGAAATAATTTGTAACAACATTTAAGTGTTTTACAATATATTAGATTGTCTAATTTGTATTTTTGTAAATATTTTGGTAAGCTATTTGGGGAAAAATGATATTTTTGATGCGTTTTATGATTGACACACAAACCCTCGTCGATTTATAAAATATTTTATCTTATATATACTGGGTGATACTTACATTTAAATTTTTAGACTTGTATTTGAACAAAAAATTATATTTAAAGGACAATCATGAATTGAAAAATATATAAAAAAAGAAAATCTTCCAATTTGTGTACTGCGCCGTAATTGTTGAATGTTTTTTTGAAAATCCAACTTTTCTGTGTATAATTCTTTGTTCATTTTTTTCTATGTATGCCAAACATTTTTCAATCGTGAAACAACATAAGAGAAACACTTTTGTATATTCGAATATTATATTATTATATTGACCATCATTGGGATTCAAAATAATCAATAAAAAAAATGAAACATTATTTTAAGTTCATTGTTTCCAACTACAGTTACAACTCAATGCCTTCATTGTTACATTTTATTTAGAGTTATTCTTCGAGATAGTGGTATTTTGAGTTCACTGAAAAATCATTATGAGTTATATAGGATTTGTTCGCTGTGATTTTGAGAAAAGAAATACGAACATTTTGAATTACCTTACCCATTCACATTTTGTAGTCCGTTTCCGAAGTGACTCTTTCATCGAGTGATATGGACAAAATACGTTTTACTGATGCGGCAAGCGCCTGGAAACCGAGAGACGCTCTGGCTGTGCGCAGCCAATAGGCTGCCGATAAAATATTCTTTCGATAATAAAGAAATAATCTCATTTTATATATATTTTTGCAAGTCGGCTACACACTATCCGGCAGGCCGACAAATTCGATCTGAAAGTCCGCCTGAAGGCCGGTGTTACCATACCGTTTCCTTTTACCCAAAGAAGTGACTGCTAAATCGTCGTAACGTCGTCGTCAGTGAAAGCCATGATGATAACTGACAATTATTTCAGAATCGCCTGAGTGTTTGGAGGATCGACAGTTCATCCGGCGACCGGCCTTCAGGCGGACAGATCGATTCGAACGTATCATGTGTAGAAGTAGTACAGAATCGGATCCTGTGTAGCCGCCTTAAGATGACTTGTTTGGAATCCCTTATTTTGTATCCATGTTAAATTATATTAGCCAATGTTAAATCAAATTTTGAAAACATTTCGATCAGTTTTAAAAAATTACCATTATCTTTTTAGGGTTTCGTACCGAAAACGGAACCCTTATAGGATCACTTTGTTGTCCGTCTGTCTGTCTGTCCGTCTGTCTGTCTGTCAAGACCATTTTTCTCAGGAACGCGTAGAGGTAACAAGTTGAAATTTGTATCAAATACTCGGGTCTGAGGTCTCTTTCAGCTGTGCAAAAATCAAACTTGTAAGTCTACGCGATCAAAAGATATGACCGTTTATGTCGCATATTTTGCGATTTCACAAGGGAATCAAAACCTATAGGGTACTTCCCGTTGACCTAGAATCATGAAATTTGGCAAGAAGCGGTGTCTTACAGCACATGTATAGGGAAAAATCTGAAAACCGTAAATATGTAGTTTAATTACAATAAAAATGCAAATTTACTATTAGAAATATATGAAAATATACTAATGTTGTCGTAGTGGTATTGTCAGAAGCATATGGGTTGCATACAGTTAGGTCTTCTTCAAGTAAGGTCCGAAGATTAAAAAGTCTTTATATACAGGTATATATTATGTCTAAATTTTGCTAGTTTATAACCGACATGCGACAAACTCAAGTCCCGTTACATCCTGTATATATTATATTTCGTCTAATTTTTCTTTATAATCTACATAATATGTTGATAATCTACATAATAATACTATACTATACAAGTTTGTACGGAACCCTCGAGTCACAACTCGCACTTGGCCGGTTTTTTTTTTAAAGATAGCCACGTAATGCTAAACATTGTCCCGCAAGGTACTTTATTACTTCAAGTATTCTAATTAGTACTGCATGGTTATATCTTTTTTCACATAGCACATTTCATAGCACATTTCAAGTTCGCAGTCATTGTACTAAATTCTTTCAATTGTTTTTGTAGATTCATCCACTTATTAGAATTATTTATATGAGATACTATTTGCGTGATTTTTTCGTTCGATTTGGACAAAATTTTGTTTTCAAAAAAACCCATCGAAAGATGATGAATTGATTCACTTCTTTAAAAAAAATACAACAAAAACAAACATACGGTTAACTAATGATTACAAAAAAATGCAGCAAGCTTTAACTCAAACAAACTTAGCGATTTTTTTCTACTGACATTCGTTCATCTTAAATGTTTAGTTTGTAAATGTTCAAATTTTTAGTTTTTTCTATATCAGAGGTTCTCAAACTTTTTTGGTGACCGAACCCTTTTAGAAAGCGGAATATTTGATGCAGGCTTAAAATAAACAAAAAATTGTTTATGAACATTCTTTATTAATAATCATGTTAAAATGTAACAGTTACATAATAATGAAATATCTAATGGGAGGTATAAAACTGTCTTATTTTTCATCAATTGGTTGATATCGGGTTTGATAAAAGTCTCATATCAATTTCCGCGTCCAGTCTATTTCGTTATTTTGTGTTAAATCCTGTTTCGTACAAGTATTTTATGGGGAACGAGAAAAGAACATTCAAGGCCATTATGGCAAGAAGTATTCATTATTGATTCTGCACAAAAAATCATTGAGAGGCATCGTTTTGAACAGTGACTCCATACTGGTTTCTGATGACATTTCTAAGAACGATTCATGTATCTCGTTTGACATACTTTCTGGGTTTTCCAAGTTGAGTAAAAAAGGATTTTGCCATGAATTCATTATAATTTTTGTATTCTGTTCTTCGGGGAAATACTTCTCAAAAGATGCGCGCATTGATGTAAGATATTGGACCCATTTTTCAAACATATCATCTTCAAACATTTCGCTAGAGTCGCTATCGCTAACAAACTCACTGACTGTTGTAAAACTTTCTATTTCTCTCTTACAGACATAATTAATCCAAAAATATAATTTTTCTACAGGCGTGGAACACTGTTGTCCGTTTACCTTGAAATGATAAATTTAATTCGTTCTGTTTATGAAAGATATCTGCCATAAAAGACAGTCGGAACAACCAAGTTTTATCACAAAAACAGTCTTTCAGATTAAATGAAATATATGTAATAAATGTTTGTTCAAATAGCCTTGTTCAAGTTTTACCCCAAGATAACCATCTCACTTCTGTGTGGAGCAGTAGTGTTTTATGTTTGCTGCCATAATCTTCACACAATAATGAGAACAAACGGATTGTAGTGGACGTGTTTTGATGAAATCAATTATTTTTACCGCTTCATCCAGAACCAATTTTAGATTTGGCGGCATTTGCTTCATCGCGAGTGACTGTCTATGCAGGATACAATGGCAGGAACTACAATTAGGCGCTCTACTTTTTATTCGTGATACTGCTACTGATGTTTTACCTATCATCGCCTTGGCCCCATCTGTACAAATCTCGATGCAATCATTCCAATTGAGATGGTTTTCTTCAAATAACATATCAGTTTTATTAAAAATATCATCTCCAGTAGTGTTTGTGGGAAGCGGTGAGCACATATTCTTCAAAATCAATTCAAAATCATTCTTCAAAAGAATGTTCATATAGATATCTCACAATAACCAGCAATATGGCCAGACCAACGACATCCGTCGGCTCATCCATTTGCAAGACGAATTTGTGTGTTTTGTAAACGTGTAACTAGTTCTTGTTTGATGTAGCTTGCCATTCATGAATTCGGCCCGAAACTGTTTCGTTTGATAGCGGCACAGTACAAAGATGCTTTGCAAATTTATCGTCGAGCATACATTTTGTTATGTCTAACACACATGGTTTTATCTAATTCTCAGCGATAGTATGCGCTTCACCTGTTGTGCGATAGCTAACTAAATACCAAGGCTCCGTGACTTTTTCATTGAGAGTTTGGGTCGTATGCATCATAGACTTTTCAATAATTGTTCTTTTTTACGCACAAAAAAACGGGGTGTACAGTTTTTAAATGTCGGTGCATATTGTTAGGTATCATGCGACTATTAGGAAGTAGTTTACTACATAACATACAGAGAGGTGAGCCGTTGGAATCAACAAATCCTAGACTGATGTATGATTCATTATATTTCCTTTTTTCGCCTGACGTAATTGCATCACTGTCTTCATCGGGTATTGCAACTTTTTTAAGTCCTTTAAGCCGGCGTTCCATTATTCTTATTAATAATTTGAATATACAGTAAACACGAACAAAATAATATTTTCACGAGATACTTGGACTTCAAAAAACTAGGACTTCAAAACAACAAACACGGTGTAAAACCCACGAAGTTAATGATGAACGTACGGCTCGGCGTGGCGACGAAACATCAGTTGTCACCCGTGCCTAAGATGAAGAGGGGGAATATTGTTTTTCTTATTATTATTATCGTATAGGGCCATTGGAGACCACGTTAGGCAACAATTACATGTTTCTGGAAACCTTCTTTGCAGCCCAAAATCTTTGAATACTTTCTCAGACAGCCTAGCCTGTCTTCTTTCTTCTGTCCAGCTACTGTTCCTTTTTGGTTCGTCATGAAATCCCTTAAACTTGTCTATCACTGACCTAAACCTTGTTCGGTTTGAGATGTCTTCCGAATTCAGTACAAGCTGTTGGAGATCCTTTCTCACCTCCCTGAACCATTTGTCAGGGACTATAGGTCTACTGTCAAGTATTTTAAATTACCTTTTTGTTAGTGTCTTCTCATCTATTCTAAAAAAATGCACATAGAATTTGAGTCTCCGTTTTCTCATGGACTCAATCAGTCTTTCATTGTCCTGGTAAAGTTCTTCCCTTCTTCTTAAAGTATACTGCACATCCACGATCTTTGGACCGATTATCTTACGACGGATCTTCCTTTCAAATGTCTCAGCTTCTCTCAGAGTCCTGCTTTCCCTGTTATTTGGAGGCATTCACTAGCATACGGGCATTCCGTTTTAATCACTGTATTGTAGTGCCTCAGTTTAGCTCCCTTCAAGATGGCTTTCTTCTTGTATAAAGCATATGTTCTGCGAAAAGCAACTGCCATCTTCTCCCGTCTGGTGTTGTTACCCAGGCATTTAAAGCTGACAACTCTCTATCTTATGTTCGGTCTTCAGTTCGGCTTTTTTAGTGTTTGTCATATACTTTGTTTTTTCAAAGGAAATCTAAAGTCCTGTTTTTTTTTGCTTGATTGGTTAGTATATTCAGATATTCTATAGCTGTGTCAGTATTCCTAGAAAGCAGAGTAAGGTCATCGGCAAAAGCAAGGCAGTTGATCTTGACGCAATTCTTTGATCCTCTGAAGCAGGGGTCTCCAAACTTTCCAGTCTTAGGGCCATAATGATTACTCCAGTAAGTTCCGAGGGCCAAAACCATATTATCATTGTTGCCGGTGGTAAAAAGTGAAATAGTCCACTGATGAAAAAAAAAAGTCCGAAAAAGTACGCAACGTTTAAAAAAGGCTGCAAATCGGACTAAAGTCCGCAAAACGGTAACACTACATATTATTAATTTTCCTGTCATCTGTAATTTCTAGATTAGTCGTAGAGTACGAGCCATGAGGAGTAACGTGACACGACATCTGGTGGACACAACCGGAAATAGGTAGTACCTTCTATCGCTAACAGATGTCGCTAATAGCACGTACAGAATAATCTCGTTGGTTCGAGAAAGTTCTGGTGTCTTCCACTCACTCCTAGATGGCAGTAATTGGAATATATAAGAAGGCTAGTGGCGCAACCACAGGTCAGTTCCTATGACACTGTTGTGAAATAAAATAGTGCGTACCTCCTTAAAACGTGTTTGTGCGTGTTTAATTATAAGACATCTTTGTAATAGTATTTTGATTTGAATTGTTGCTTTTGTGTGTGATTTAGTAGTATGGAAAAGAAGCGAAAAATTGATAGTGAATGCAGAAAATTCAAAGATCAGTGGAACATTATGAAAGTATTTCGTAATTGAGTCCAGTAACAAGGCGCTATGTTTGATTTGCAATGAAAGCATAGCCGTTCTCAAGGAATATAACATTAAACGTCATTATGAAACAAAACATTTTCAAAATTACTCAAACTATACAGGAAGTTTGCGGACAGAAAATTGCTCTTGAAATTGCAAAACGTGGAAAACCATTCACCGATGGAGAAATGATCAAAGAATGCATAATTGCAGTAGCCGAAGAAATGTGCCCTGAAAAGGTAAATTTATTAAAAACTGTCAGTATGTCAGCAAACACTGTGGCTCGAAGGGTAGAAAACATCGCTGAAAATATATCCTCTCAACTGTTCGACAAAAATGGACATGTTGAGTGGTTTTCTTTGGCCTTGGATGAGTCAACGGATGTGTCAGATACTGCTCAGGTGTTGATTTATATTCGAGGAGTAGACAAAAGCTATGAAGTGCATGAAGAACTTCTTGATATGTATAGTATTCATGGCACAACTACTGGTACAGATATTTTTAAAGGAGTTGAAATGGCCATTAATCAAAAGAACCTTCGATGGAAAAACTTGAAATGTATTACAACTGATGGAGGCAAAAACATGAGTGAGAAAGATAAAGGAGTGGTCGCTCTTGTGTCAAAGGCTGTAGAAAATGACGGTGGTTCAAAACCATTAGTCTTACATTGTATCATTCATCAACAGTCTTTGTGCGGAAAATGTTTGGATATGTCTGAAGTTCTGAAAACAGTCATATCAACTGTTAATTTTATCAGATCTTTTGGGCTGAATCACCGACAATTCCGACAATTTATTAAAGAGATTGGGGAAAATGACTTACCTTATCATACTGCCGTACGTTGGCTTAGTTGTGGGAAAGTCCTTCAGCGCTTTTTTGAACTTCGAGCAGTGACTCGAAAATTTTTTGAATGAAAAGCATCGCCCTCTTACTGAATTACAAAACAAGGCATGGCTGTGGAAGTTAGCATTCTATGTTGATTTGACAAAACATGTGAACGAACTGAATTTGAGATTGCAAGGAGAAAACCAGCATCTTCCTGATTTATACACTAATATCAAATCATTCCGGAAGAAATTGATACTGTTTCAATCACAACTACGAAGTAAATGTTTTTCACATTTTAAAACATGTGAAATATTCAGCCACACCACTGAAACTGAGTTTCCTATCGATTTTGCAATCGAAACTTTGAGTGCTTTGAAAATAAATTTTGATACTTGTTTCTCGGACTTTGATGCCATTGCGAATCAAATTAAGATTTTTCAGAATCCTTTTATACTGACATTGAAACCCTTGCCCCGGAACTTCAAATGGAAATGATTGATCTACAGTGCAGTGATATAATTAAGAACAAATATCAAAACTCATCTTCGTTGGAATTTTCTAAGTCTTCCACTGACACAATTTGATAATTTGCATAAATTTGCTCGTGGGCTGTTTTCTGTTTTGGGTACTACTTATTTGTGTGAGAAGACCTTCTCCAAAATGAAGTACACAAAAATTTTTTACAGATCTAAATTAACTGATGAGCATCTTAAATCTCTTTTAATAATTGGTACAAGTAAAATTAGTCCACAACTACAAACTATTGTCAGTGGAAAATCTCAATTACATAAATCTCATTAGTATTTCATATGTCATTATGCTTGTTATAAGTTATGTTTTTATTTAAAATGTATAAAATGTTAGTTGGATTCATTTCAATAATTTGTTAGTTATTATATACTGAAGTAAAATTTTCTGCATATTATACATGTCTTTACTCACTACAATTCTGTGTTTCTTTATCCAACTTATCACAAAAACAATAAGCCTACAAAATGTTATGAGTAGTTAGCCCATGACCATATCAATGTAGATGTCATATTAATAATTATTCAACATAAAATTAGAATACTTCAGTAAACTAAATTTAATTTGTCAAAAAATATGTTCTCTAAAAGGAGTTTGGTTAGAAACTATGCTAGCTCTCCGCGGGCCGGACAAAATCTGTCCGCGGGCCGGATGTGGCCCTCGGGCCGTAGTTTGGAGACCCCTGCTCTAAAGTATACTTTTTAAAGTATACTTTTTTTCTTATAACTAGAAGGTGTAGTATTTTTTCTTATTTTAGATCGAGAGATATGTGGTCTGGAGCTGATATGTGGTCTGGATTTATCTGCTGTAATATAACCTAATTTAACCATCTTATTTGGAAAGGAGTAATTCGCACACCCGCAAGTTCCAAGCGCCAGATTCCACCTCTTCTTTAGCACGCGTGATAAATAATGCGTCTGCGTCCACACGCTTCGTAAAGTCACAAATCCAAACGTTTTGTACATTTGCTTTGGTTTGCAAGCGCTGCGACCGATTCGATCGAGTGTTGTTTTATCGAGCGTTTGTTGCCTTATCCACACGCTTGTGTTTATTCAAGGTTTGGAGTTTGCGGCAACGTTTGGCGTGGCGACCAACACTGTTTAGCTATCTCCGCTGAGCATCGAGATCCGTCGCGTAGCGTCAAACGTTGTTGCGAACGTACGCGTCGCGTTCGTAGATACTACGATAGTTCGTAGAGTTTTTTTTATTTCTCATTATTATCAGTATTCTCGTGGAGCCCCCAGAGGCTTTCCGGAACCCTAGGGCTGCGCGGAGCACACTTTGAGTATGGCTATAAAATGGCATTCTATCCTTTCCATTTTCTTACATTTGATTCTTGGTGTGGCACCAATTTATTAACGTGTTCCGTTCTAAGCAATTTTGGCGCCTCGATGCGAAGCTTCCTTTGCATACTGTATGGAGCCGGCACTGCAGTAGCCTCCAATTGTTGAAAAACTTATTAAAGCACTCATATGGATTCGTTAATGGCTCGCCGAGTGCGATACAATTTTCTCAATAAGGTTCGGCGGTTTTTTTTATTTAGAAATGACATAAAAGGGCGGAAATTGAAAAAATAGTAAAAAAACTAGATCATAAGGCGTTTTTCGCACGTATCCATTAGAAAACTCGCTACGCTCGTCGTGTTCTAAACTTGGACGCGTGCTGAAAAATCGCGCTTATTGAACTCGTTCTTTAATATACCATTATTCTGTTCTATCGGAAAGTTTAATCATATGGTAAAAAAATTAAGGATATCTAATTGTTTTAGAATTGTGTAAATACATTGCAATAAATATTTATTATTTTGCCACACAATAATATAATATATTAACAAATAATATAAATATATCAGTGAATTAAATCTATTAATAAATATAAAAAATGTATAGTTTTAGTCTTTTTTTGAAGACTAGACATAAATCTCTAAGAAAAGTTACAATTAGATAGAGACATGTCGTAAGTCAATTGTGTCGTATCTAATTAAACTAATCTAAATAAGACTTGTTTGAATAAATCATAGCTTTATTTAGTTAGTGTGTGATTAGACTAGTTTACATTTAGTGTGTAAATTAAAAGTACTAAAACGTCAAGAATATTTTCTAAGAATTTTGATTTTAGTTTGGAATGTTTCTAATTTATAATGTGAAGCAGTCTTTAAAATTGTTCAACAATTTGTACAGTTAAAAACATAACATCCCTTTCTGACACAAAACTCTTTATATAAAAGAGATATCCATAAACTATTATCAATTCAAATGATTAACAATAACGCAAATGATTATTTCTTGAGTTAAGTTGAGAAGTTAGCAAATTAAAAATTGTGTATAAATATAACACGTAAAAGTTTATGTTTCGTCCTTTTTGTTTTTTTTTAGTTATTTTAAATATTTCCAAAAATTATCTTTTTTCTCTGTAAACTTCTTCCTGGTATTCTTTTACTTCTTATTAATTTAAATTTACAAAGACACTTTTTTAAGTATATATAGAATATTTTGTATGCGCATAGACATAGAATATATCTTGACTATTTTTATATAAGTAAAAAAACTAAACTAGAAAAAATAAATAAATTTTCAAGGAAATTGTAAAAACTAAACCTGCAAAGAGACTGTAAGTGTCAACAATCTGTCTCACTATAAAAATTGTTGACACAAATCACATTAAAGAAAGTACGTTAGTCCACAATTTCCAATACTTAATTTGTCACAACCAGAAATTAAAAATAAAACAAAAATAGGAAACAACAAAGAACTGTAGAATTAGCTAACAGAATATTAAGCTTATACTTGAAAATTAGACCCTCTGAATTTCAAAAAGCTTCACATCTGTGTCATACCATACAGGGGGGTCCATATTTCTAAAACAATATGTGATATTAAATAACAAAATTAATATGTTGATAATGCAATTGAAAAGCAGTTTTTTCTAGGTAACAAACAAAAACTGGAATAATAGTTTGGAAATAACACAATTGGAAGAAATTACAAAAAGATGATATTAGGAGTTTTGATAAAGTAGATTATTCTAGGTACTATTTAGGATTGTTCTAACGAAAAATGTAGAAAACAGCATTTTAATGAAGCAAGGAGGATGAATAGGAATCATTTTCAAAGGAAATAGAAAGGAGAACTCAAATTACCTAAGATAAATGACGCCCCACATGTACGTTCGGAACCAAGTTGTCGTTCCACAATTTGCCTGATATTTTCTGATTAAAATTGGATGTGGTACTGGCAGCAATCCAACTAATGTTCCATGTTGCAGGAACTTCAAAATCTCACTCTCATCTGTCAAACCCCTAAAGTAAATAATATATTAGTCAGTAATAGTATGCAGAAATTGTAATTTTTATTTACTTATCAATGCAAATTTTTTCAACTTGGGGTACAAGAACCTGTAAAAGTCTCATAATTGTTTGCAGAGGTAACTTTGACTTCCAAGAATGAACCCATTCTGCAGTTGGCACCCATTGACCACTGACACTTTCTTCAGCAGGCATAACCCTAAGGCTATTTTTCTAAAAATACATTTGTTTATAAAAACCACAAAAAAAAAAATCGCAATGATAGATTAATTACAGTGTTTACAGTTTGCTTCGGTATCACCGGCGACTCGACCATTTTAATTTCTACGCCTCCTTCTGTCAATTTCGCTTGAGGCTGAGGTGAACCTGGTGCCGTTTTCTAATATTTGAAAGAAAAAAACAAACAAATAAAAATACAATTACCAATCTTACTAAGTTAATATTTATCAAACAAAGCCAATAGATAACTAAACCACTTTTGTTAGCCTAACAAAATGAACCGATGAAAACCGATGAACTCTGTAGACTTGTCTCTAGGTTTTACTACTGCTTGATCTAAATACTCCTTATGCTGAGGTCACAGTACTCTCGCTGGCCAGAGATAATCTAGTAACGAGATCGAAAAATTCGAGCATCGTTGGAGTCGATCGATATCGCGTGACCATAACCTTAGTCTGTTACTTTGAACAGATTTAATTTTTTTAATTTTATTTTACAAATATTACTTACACATTCTGGTGCACTTTCATCTTTATTTTCACTAGGCAGTCCTGTATTCTGTGGGGGAGAATTTATATTGACTGTTGCCATCCCATTGGTAATGTGATGTTGATCCATGGGGTGATAGGTCGGATGCGCGCTTTCTCTTTCTGTCATCTGGATAATACCAGGTGTATCAGGAAGAGTAGCCTTTAGCGTTCCTGGTTCAGCAGGAAGAGCTGGATGGGAGCCTTCCATGGCTAATTCTGCGACGTTCTCGTTGCTAGTTGCTTGTGATAACGGTCGGGTTTTTGCTCTTTTATTTAATGATCTGGTTATAGCGTGATGGTCGCATGGTAAATTTGCCAAGCCGTGGAATACTTGACGCTTACGAATTATTGTATATACCAAATTTGAATTTCCTGCAACAATTTTTTTTATAATATACGATAATAATAATAAGTAATATAAATATGTACCATCAAATTGATATTGTATGATGTTGTTGAAAATTTCCAGTAGGAAAAATACAAGATGGTGATTGCTGGCTGAAGAAAATAGGAACCAGGGTGTGCTGAAAGCTTCCAGCAAATGCAGCAACTTAGTACTGGCAACCATTGATAGAGTCTTCAAATATGGAGACACTTTATACAAAAAAATACAAAAAATAATGTGTTGAATAAACATCGTTTCGATATTGTTTTGACTACATAGTTGTTACTTCTTTACCATTGACAAGAATTGTGAGAAGGCAGTCGAATAGTGGTTGTAGTCTTTGGTGACCAGTAGTGATGATCTTGTGAAAGACAATAATAAGCAGATCAGCATGTGTGCCAGTAAATACCGGAATGTCCATTGGAATGGTTGCAGTGTATGGTTTGTTCAGACGGACGCCGAAATTTCTTTCACCAGATAACAATAGTAAGATAAAAACTCCAATATGCATCAACCCAACACGAGCTACATAAAAAAATCGTTATTTATAAAATGCATTATAACTCAAGACTAAAATTATAATATGATGGCTATAAAATCATTATCGGTTATATTGACGTTAAATGCGTTCAATGTCCTCATTCCAACTAAAGTAATTAGACAGGTGTAAAGCTGACCTAAGACTAGACATTTGATAAAGAAACTTACATTGATCAGCTCTTGAATCATTAAGATGATACAAAATTGGTACCAGGATTTCCAAAACATCACTGCTCTTCAAAACATAATACAAAAATTTCTGGAAACCAAAAATTTGTATGATTTAAAACATTTATTTTTGGTGACATTTTATACCTTATTATAATCACAGAGTTTCCAGAAAAATACCAAAAGTTCTTGATGAAAATGTACTTTCTTATTCGAGTTGGGTAAATAAGTTTGTACCAATGGGTTATTCAAAAGTCTAGTTATTCCAAGTAATATAAATTGAAAATCTTCATCGCGATGTATTCGAGAGAGATAGTTGATGAAGAGATTGTCTGGAGAACTTGTCTAAAATAAAATTTAACTTTAAATATAACATATTTCATAGATTGAATAAATTAACGAATGGTATGCTTGGACGAGTTCTAGTCTAACGCCTTAGTCAAGACACTTGCTTTATTGTAATTACACCTTCCCATCTGATACAATGTGTTACTAACTATATAGTTCTATAACAGTGGAAATTTGAGTCAGTCTAATAATATTCAAATTTGAATGTTAACAAACCTCATCTCCTGGTTCTAGGGGATTTGATGTGCTTGTATCATGATCCAAAGTAACAATCAATATTTGCAAAGCAGCTTCAACTAGAGGCTCAAGAGAATCATTAAAAATCAAGTGATTATAAGGCACTCCAAGACCAACTGGATCATAAGCACAGACAGTATTTAGTAAAGAAGTGAACATTGGTAATGCATGGCGATTTTCTGCAGAAGTTAAAAATGCAATCCATTTATTTGGACTTTGTGCAATGTCGATTGGAGGGTTATACATTGTTTCACTGAAGCAAGTTAAGAGAAGTTTTAATAGTTCTGTTCTATTAGAGTCCAACATAGGATGACGAGGTGGTGAATGGGCAAAACCAACACCAGCTTCCCATATGTACTCACAACTGTCAATAGCTGAGAGGTCTTCAGCTTTATCCTGAAAAATGTAAATATATTTAAAGAAAGCAATAATAGAACAATTTTATTATAATTTTATCATATTTGGAACAAATTAAATTAATATCAAAATTGTTTTGAATTCCAATTGTCCAATCACAAAATATAATCACTATTATAACTTGATTGACAAGATAAATATGTAATTTTATAACTAGACAAAGACGTTTGAAAATAATAGTATGTGTATTGGGTTTGAAAATAATGGACAACAATTCTTAATAATCGTATTATTTTATACAATCTAATACATCTCTAATTTAATTATATTTAAGTGATTAAAACAATAGGAACCATATGTGCATTTCATTAAAAATTTTATCCTTTTTTAACGATGTAAATAAATAAATTAAGCTTCTTTAAATCAATGAAGAATCAATTCAATGTTTTCAATCGGATTTTGTAAATTTTGTCCTAGTTTACACGTATAATTCGTCTGTTAAAATTATAAAATCTACGTGTCTTGCTGAAACGTGTTCAAGAGCTCATAAAACTAATAAAATAATATAATGATTAATAATTTGTCACTTGTTTCTGAGTGGTGGCACCACATACGTTTTTTTTAATGACATCATGGGTCGTTTTTTGAATCATTCGATAGACATTTTTTTTTGTGAATAGTCCTAGGTCTACCAGAGGAACTTCGATTTTTCACACTTTTGGTTTTTCAATTTTTTTAGCGGTTCGGGTCACTGTGGACCTACTGATAGGAATTATGTTCGGATGAGTGTCATTAAATAAATGCCACGCTTCCCCGTGAGTCCTTTATCCCCTTCCCATCTTCTTTACGATCCCATAACCAGCAATTATCAGAATTTCTATCCTTTTTGATTCCGTTAAATTCATTTCTTAAACTCGATGTGCTAACAGTATTAAGCTTGACAAGAGTATACAATTATTATTTCTATTCATTTAGAATGAAAAGAAATAATAACAATTAATAGAAATTTCCATTCATTTAATATTTATTTTTCCATTTATTATATTTATTTCTTAAAAATGTTATGTGACGCCACATTTTTGATAGACTCCTATTCACCAAAATATTGTCTATCCAATGATACCAAAAACGACCTATAATGTCATTAAAACGTATGTGGCGCCACCACTCGAAAACAATTGTTACTAACAACATGTATATACAGTATAATTTCGATAATCCGGCACGTTCCGTAATCCGGCGCTCTGCGATTTCTTTATGATGCCCCATGCTGGATATAAACCTCGCGCACAGAAAAATTAAAGTCAAAAACAACAACATCCAGTGTTCTTGGAAAAAGGTCTGGCCAACACACGCTGCTTTTAACACTGAAAACTTGATTGACGATTCCTACCAAGCTAACTCCAATCCACAATTGTCTTACTATTTGTTCTAAGTTTGTACATATTTTGTTGTATGTACACGTTTACCTATATAGATAAATATTTTATTCTTCTGAAATACAATTGTACATAAAATATGTAAAATTGTTTGATTTTTTTTAATAATCCAGCGGTTGTCTCGTCCCATATGTGTCGGATTATCAAGATTATACTGTATATACATATACAGGGTGTTTCATAAATGTCTGGTAGAAATTCAAGGGCGTGTTCTAGAGCCCAAAATAAGAAAGAAAGTCCCTATAAAGTTGTGTCCCAAAACGCTTCCTAACTGAAATACAGCCCTTAAAAAGGGGTGGTCTCACAAAACTAATGAGAGGGCGCAACTAATGATAATTGATTCAAATTTTGTGTATACAAAGGGAGCAAATTTAAATGTAACGAGAAGAAACAAATGTTTAGGGAAGCTTTAAAACTTTCGTGCACGAGTGACTTTTGTCACCGTGACTGTTTTCTCACTCTTCTCCGGTCAATGAATATTTATGAGATGAATGCGCGCATCTTCATAGATATTACGTCGTGACAACCTAGTGACACTTTCGTCCGCGGACCCACGAACAAGCCCGTGATAAAACTGTCATCGATCGCAACGCTAGGTTTCAATAGACGCGCGCACGAATGACAAAATTGTCATTCTCCGAGTCGTCCTTCATTTGCATACCGACTATCGACACCGTAGCACACAAAAATGCGTCAACGCCTTCTCAAAACGTGACGGTGCATGAAGACTACATTGATAATGATGTGCTTATAGAAGAGGTTGAAAAAAGACCTGCAGTTGTCGATAAAATAATCTTTCTTCAACTGGGACAGACAATCTCATGTTCGTATTTTTGTATATTAATGCAGGCAGCCCAGGATCTTCAATTTTTTAGATGCAGAGCAAAAACTGAAAACTGCCGCCCCCGCCCGCCTATATTTTTACCTTTATCATCATCATCATTTCAGCCATCAGACGCCCACTGATGGATATAGGCCTCCAGGAAAGAACGCCACAAGAACCTATCTAGCGTTACTCTTTCTGTGTTAAGCCTATTGATTTACAAATATACGTATATACATGGACGTGTAGGACATATATGTTATTTAGAATAGCACAGGATAGGGTCTGAAATCAAACGTAAGTAAAAAATATAAAACAATTATGTTATTGTATTGCAAATTGAAATTATAATTTTACTCTTCGACCCTTTTGTTCTGCAAACAAATCTATGGCATTGTCATCATTAATCTCATGTGAAATTCGATTTTCTATCGTTAAGATTGCGAGACTCGATAAACCTTCTTGGCTCATAGAGGATAGCAAAAAAAATTTAATAAGTTTTAGGTTGCTACAATTTCGCTGACAGTTGCGGATGTTGTAGGAAGGGTAGAGTAAATTCGCAGAGCAATACAAATATTAGGAAAGGCATGCTGCAAATCATGCGCATAGATCCGTTGCAAGAGATAGAAACCATAGCCTTGTCTATATCACCAAATAAAAGTGGAACTTGCTCTTCAAAAACGAGTTCTTGGCAGAATTTAACGGCGTTTAAATCTGGCTCATATTTTCGAGTCAGATCTGCTCCATGCTATTGCAGTTCTTCAGTTGACATATTCAAAATTTCAGTACCTTTGAGAAATGCAAAATTGAAATTCAGCATGGTAGCACAATCAAACCTCTTTGAATTTCTGATATGATACCATTTGATCAAATACCATCAATATTTCTTTAGAAAAGAGCTGAGCAGGGCACTCCCTTTGGAGATCCAGTATTCTTTTTTTGCGCTTTTTTTTGTCTCATGAGTTCGCAGAGAACGACTGTCTCTTCGAAATCCATTTATACAAATGACGCTAGGATTTCAAAAAAGTTTGCTGACTGTCATCTTTCGTGAGCGCACTCCACTTTGGTGACGTGACGTAACAGTGACCATATTTTTTTGTAGCCGTGACAAGTCATTCGTGCGCTCTAGCTCTCAGTGTCACACTTTTCTGTAATTTTGCAAAGGTTGCTTTTACTAATGCTGAGTACACAGACATGCATCTTATGTATGGTCTGGCTGAGGGAAACACAATTAAAACAAGGCGACTTTACCAGGAAAGTTACCCTGATAGAAGAATACGCGATAGAAAAACTATTGAGGCCGACGATAGGCGTAGGGAACACGGTCGATTGGAACTATTTTGCATTTGGGAGACAAATAGCCTGCAATCCTGATGTTGAAGAGCAGACCCTGGAGATTGTTGAAGCAAATCCAGCGACAAGTACTTGAAAAGTTGCTGCCGCTATACCAGTGCCACATACGGAAGTTTGACGGGTTCTACACGAACAGCAGTTGCATCCGTAACGTAATCAAGAAGCGTTGATTATTGACTCCAGCAGATTATTTAAATCGACAAAAATTTAGTCAATGGCTGCTGCTTCGTTGTTCCCAAGATCCTTTGCTTGCCATTATGAATTCCCATAACATGCTGTGTTGAGCGGACGAAAATCTAATACTATTATGGTGAGAGTTCATCAGCAACGATTCTTTCAACGATTAATGTCTGGTGTGGTATTGTTGGTAATGTATTAATCGGTCCCTATATTCTACCAGGGCGGTCGACAGGTAGAAGTTTATCAACATTTTTAAATGGAAATTTTGCCAGGGTTGCTGGATGAAGTGCCTCTTTGGCCTAGACACCAAATGTGGTTCATGAACGATGGTGCATAACGCCTATCCATTAAGGTGGATAGGTCGAGGCGGTCCAGTCGCTTCACCAGCAAGGTCACCGAACATGAACCCCTTGGACTACTTTTTTGGGGTTACTTAAAAGAATAAAAGTCTATGAAACCATTACTGTGCAACCATTCAGGCCACCGCAGGAATTTTTGAACGTGTTCGAAGATCATTACTGCAACGTGCTTTGGCACCAGTATCTAGTATACACAAAATTTGAATCAATTACCATTAGTTGTGTCTGAGATATTAGCAAAAATGATGTGTCAGCATCCCCTCACATGTTGATTTGTTTTCTGAGGGGTTCCGCGTTAATGTTGAGGGTTGGTTCTGGAAAGAACCGAATTCTCGACGTTTCGGCGAACTAACATTCGCTATTTTCGAGATATGTGCGTATGTGCGGTTTTAAAAGTATGTATCAGATCTGGTGGAGCATTTTCTAAAGAATACATACTGTATGTAAGATGGTCAAATATACAAACAAGTCCTAGGAGCACCAATGGGTTCACCTCTATCCCCAGTAATAGCCAACATATTTCTTAAAGATTTTAAAGAAAAAGCAATTTCATTAGCTACACTGAAACCTACACTCTGGTTAAGATATGTGGACGACACATTTGTAATATGGCCCCACAGCAGACCAGAACTGGACAAATTCCTCATACACCTTAACTCCCAACACGACCAAATCAAATTCACAATGGAGGTAGAAAAGCATCAACGACTCCCTTTCTTGAATGTTTTGGTACAGAAGAAACCAGACGGCACCTTGAGTCATACAGTGTACCGGAAACCAACGCTCACGAAAAGATATCTGAACGCTTCTTCGCACCATCAACCCAAACAACTAGCATCTGTAGTCAACACTCTCACCACCCGATTCGAGGGACTGGCCGACCAACCTAACTTACAGAAGCAATTGAAGAACTTACAAGAAGCTCTTTCTTCAAATTGATAGCCAAATAGCCTAATATCCAGAGCTTTCTGTCGTACAGAGAACCGTAACCAAAGAACTGAAGAATGCCAGAAACCGGTTAGCACAGCATACCTACCATATGTTCATGGATAAACTGACAAAATCGCCAGAATCCTATAAAGACACAACATCGACACCATTTTCAGATCAAAACAAAAAATATCCTCCATGCTACATAGCGTTAAAGGCACAATCCCATTAGAATCCCATGGAATTTACGATATACCACGTGGAACATGTGAACGAACCTATATTGGATGTACCAATAGAAAAATATCGGCTTCGGTCAGACACAAAGAGAAAGTTTCATCCGCTTATTGTCCAACACACCAACACCAGCCACTGGATGGATTATATCCACCCTCCAAATGCAATCCCAGACACCCTGGACACATATACGACCAACAAGACAAACAAACAAGCGAACCAAAACAACGCACACAACACGCACCCGAAGCCAGACAGCTATAAGTAGTCGAGTCCCACGAACGAGCACTCGGTATGCGTCCTACGTTTAAACCCGCACGTACGCGTTTAAACCTCGCCGAAAAATCAGAACCAAAAATTCGTCGAGAATTCGGTTCTTTCCAGAACCAACCCTCAACATCAACGCGGAATCTCCGAGAAAACAAATCAACACATGTTTCCATTCGCGAAAATCTCAATTACAATAGTATGTTATGTACAGTTATGTTGCAGTTATTTTTTTAGTGCCCATAAAAAATAAATACTTACTGGTCCACTTTTCCTGCAGTTAATGACTGTAAAGTCTGGACAGAAGAGCAAATCCTGCAAAAATATTAATGTTTTTTTAGGGAATCAAATCATAAATTACTCCTTGTCTTACACAAATGGCGTTTAAAAGTGACTGAGCCAAAGGAACAGAATCATCTTCGTTCTCACTTTGCGCCGGTAAAGAAGACCAGAAGAATCCTTTCCATTCAGAATCTTCGAAAATATATGGGAGGATTCGCGTCAATAAACGCACGCAATTTAAAACTACAAAAGAGAAAATTGTTTATTTAATCATGAATTGGTGCAGAAATAATGTAAATTCCAACTTTCACCAAAATATATTTAATTAATAATTATTATTAAATTTTTGTATGGAGAAATAAATATAATGAGAAATCTAAAATTGTATTGAATATTTCTGATATATTTTTAATGTATAGTAATGTATACTACTATTAGTTGAAGATATAAGATAATAAATTAGATAATCAAGACAAATTAAAATACACATCTCTAAAATTGACTAATAAAAATTTTAATAAAAAGATTCTAGAGACAATTACAGTATAATATTGATAATCCGACACATATGGGACCAGATAACCGCCGTATTATCAAAAAAACGCATGCGGTCAGGGGAACCCCATCAGGAACGAAGTTCGAAATAAAATCTGCATATAATTGATTGATTATGGAGTTAGGTATTTGTTGAAACTTCATTTCAATAGCAGAGATAAAAAAAGCTAAATTATTTTTAAGCTTCAAATTTATTGTATAAATACAACATATGTTTCACACGACATTTTTGGCGCAACATATGTTGTTTTTTACATTTATACAATAAATTAGAAACTTTAAAAACAATGTTCAAATTGACAAACGACTTATACAGTTACATAGATACACTTAAAAATGAAAAATAATAATATCCACCTTGGGACAGCTTAATTAATTAAATCAAGGGAGGAACACGGATATCTTCTGTTACTCTTTAGCACACGGCGCTCGAGATGCATTGTGTGAGCCTTTCGCTACGTCAAAGCAAGTAACGAGAAAGCTCAAGACCTAATATGTCAGGGGCTGAATGCCAAAGGTTTATGTACTAGTAAAGTAACATAAGATAGATATAGTTTGTATATATATATAGACATTTGTTCGTGAGTTCTTCTTCAAATTCCTCGTCACCGGACTATTTGTAGTATTGTGTAGAAAAAATTATTAAAAACAGAAAAAATATTAAAAACAAAATTGGAATTTTTCAATTCAGTGTGGTAATTATTGGTTTATGATATCTATAGTAAGATACATATGTTTGAGATTTTATGTTATCCAAGTATCTCGAAAAAACAGCATCAATTGTCGTACAGTGTCTTGTTGTGTACTCCGCTGGATGATTATTTATACTCAAATCAAACCTTTTTGATAAAAAGGTTTCGTTTTTCAGATTTTTCAAAATCATTGAAGTTAACGTTGAAGTCTCCAGCCAATATGATTGGAAGTTTATAATAATTTAGATTAAGTAAATTAGAACCTTCAATACTATATTCGAATAGCGATTGATGAATAAAAAAATTAACAAGCGAGTAGCGCAACGGTAACGGCTTCGAAAGCGCGAAGTCGGCGGTTCGAACACGCCAGCAGGCTTGCGTTTTTTCTTCAAATATTTCACATTTTTTACAAATTCATGTGTCTTGAATAATGTTTATTTTGGAATCAATTGTAAATATATTTTTAACGGGACGTAGCAAGCACCATGAAGTTAACTTGTCAAGTGACCCCCTGAAACCTTCCCGAGCATCTTGGAATCGCTCCACGTATTACCTAATGATGTCGAATTTGTTACAATTTATATTCCCCTCCTAGGTGCGATCTACGATTTCATTTTTAATACTAATTGTAAGGGATTATGATTGTAAAATATCCATTACGTTATGTTGATATCAATGCAGATAACGTAGAAATTAAGAGATTAAAAAAAAATAAATTGAATTCACTTTTCCCGCTAATAAAAACAGTTATTACAATTAATTCCAAAATAAACAATATTCAAGACATATGAATTTGTAAAAAATGTGAAATATTTGAAGAAAAAACGCAAGCCCGCTCGCGGGTTCGATCCGGCGACCTCGCCCTCTCGAAGCGCGACTGTTACCGTTGCGCCACTCGCTTGTTGAATTTATGTAAACGTATAACTGAGAAAAAGAGAAAAAAACATCGAGCCTTATGACGAAAGAAAGTGTGACGCGGCGTATAACGAAAGAAAGAGGGCGCGGTATAGAGAATATAAACTGAGAGAAAGAGAAAGAAACTTACGCGGCTTATACGTTTTCTGCCGAATCACTCATACCGAGACCTCCCTAAAGGAACTTCGTTCCAAAAAAAATCCGGATTATCAGGTACAATTGTATTTCAGAAAGAATAAAATATGTACCTATATAGGTAAACGTGTACATAGAAAAAATATGTACAAACTTAGAACTGATAGTAAGACAATTATAGAGTGAAGTTAGCTTGGTCAGAATCATCAATCAACTGTTCAGAGTTAAAAGCAGGGTGTGTTCGGCCTTTTTTCAAAACACTGGATGTTATTGCTTTTAACTTTTTTCTTCGGTGCACGAGATAATTAACGGCGGATTAACCAACCGCCGGATTATCAATATTATACTGTATTTCATATTAAATTAGACCGCCAATATGTGCATACAAGTGCCCTACACAAGTAAAACTGCATATATGACAGATGTAAAGACTACTAGAGAGAGTTATATATACTGAACAAGATACATATGGCTAGAGATAGAAGAAAATACAAGACCAGAAATTAAAACTATTTCAGTTCACTCTGTGCTCCTGAAACCCTTGGGTAATAATAATAATAGTTAAACCACCGTCATATATAGTAAAAACATACAAACCAATGAAATTGAAGTAATAAAAGAATGAATAACTAATTAATGTTGATAGAATTTCATATTACAACTTTAAAGATTAGTGCCAGTATAATAATATGTTTCCTGCACACCACATACTCTTTAAAGATTTTAACCCATTTATTAGATAAATAAAATCAATAATATTTAAAACCTGTTTGTTGTTCATGTTGAGTTCTACAACTGTTATCTACAGATTTAACCAACTTTTCAACAGCTTTATAACAAAGAGTTGCTAGATTTGATGGAGCCTCTTCCCGCAGACTCCGAATTTCACCTGCAGGAACCAATGTAAATATATCCTGGACATTATTAACATTCTCGGACCAAAATTGTTCCCAAAATGAATCATCGTTGGCATCAATAGGCTACAAAAAGAAATGAAATTATGACATTTAAATGCCAAGCTTGATACCTCAAAAATGTTTTGACATTTTAAGAAAACAATTGATTATAAGGCTGATTCTTGATTAAGACAAAAACATTGTATTTTCTTAAGGATACTCAAGACCAACAAGTTTATTATTTCAATTTTACAGTGTTAAGTAATATATAAATAATTATAGATTTTATATAGACAATTTTGTTTATTTGTATTTTTATTAAAGTATTGTAATAACGCTTTAAAGTTTTAAATAAAGGATTCTTTTTGCTGATAATTGTTACTTACCTCTGTTTTTGTTGTGAGTTGAATCACAGCCTTCCGAAAATTTAATTTCGTGTCTACGTTGCCCATATTTTCGGGTTTTGTGTGCTATGCGCCCCCGAAAAAGACTAAACGTCAAATCTGACAACTGGGTTATTACTACATTGCTGACAACACTACAATAAAAAAACGTAAATAAATGTGACGCATGCTTCCATTCCCAAAATTTCCAATTTCACTTCCACCTTCACATAATCATTATAAAATCTAATCATTATAATAAGTAAATACGAAATTTAAATAATTACGAATTTTAATTTTTTTATAGATTAATTCAATAAAAACCAAATATAAAAAATAATAATAAAGTAAAAGCTTGAAATTTAAAGCTTATTTCTAAAGCTTATTTCTATCTAAAGCTTATTTCTATGTATTAGTCACTATAATGCATTAGTTGGTTCTATGACTATTATCTATTCTATGTCTATAGTGACTATTATCATCATATTTATATTTAGGATGTGATGTTTTAATCGAATGATTTCATAATCGAATGATCTCTCGATTTACCCTAAAAAATATTTTTATCAGTTATTATTGCATGTAGCTGTAATATTATCTTTAGAATGCAATTTATGTAAATTAAGCCGGTTTCGTTAATAATTTGACGCATTTTCCGACAGTTTTCGCGGAAGTTAACGCGTATAGAGAATATTGAATTTTTGCAACACTCTATTACAATCCTAGTAATCTATAATTGTAATATAAAAATATTATAAATGCATGTGCTTCTATAGAGAGGTTTCAACATTTCCAGCGGCTGTTTCTCCTAAACAAACATTTGGGCATTTTATAAACAAACGTGAGATGAAGAAAAACGTAAAGAAATCTTTGATAATCCTATTCCATCGTTAGCATATTTTATGGCAGTAAAATAAATAAATTTAAATAATATTGGATTCTAAATATGATCCATAATACCATAATACTCATATTTTGTTGTTTAATTCAATTTTGTTACTTTATCACCAACCTAGCTTTTGTTAAAAAATTCAAACTAAAACTTGTTAGAAAGTTTTAAAATAATGTGACCCATCACTGCTTAAAAGATTCTACTTCAAAAACTAGAATTTGTTTCCTCTTTCTCAAACAAAAAACCTGTAACAAAGGTATTAGTGATGGCGCCTGCAGATTCCGAATACTAAAGTCATTCGATTGCGCATCTCGACACTGCCGACGACTGCTAACGCCAGATTCCGCTTTCCCAGTCCGAATGAACATTCGTAACTCGATACGAAATAATTCGACTATGCGCATCTCGGCACCGCCGACGACTACTAACTCCCAACCACGAATTCCCAGTCCGAATGATCATTCATAACTAGATACGAATGCACGAACTCCAGCCGAATACTAAAATATTTCGATTATGCGCATCTCGGCACAGCCGACGACTACTAACGGCTGATTTCGATTCTCAACTCCCGAGTGATCATTCGTAACTCATGCGCATGAGTGATAATCGACTATTCGAATGATCCTGAATAATTCGAATGATTCAGCTCTAGTCCGAGTGATCATTCATCACTCGTCCGCACGTGTAGTAATCGAGAACTCGAATGATTTAGAATAATCGAATAGTCGATAATCGTCACTCGATTATGCCCATCTCTACAGTATTGTTTTCGTAGTGCGTTGTTATGTCACTGTGATGTTTTAGATGTGTTGTTTAGTCGCGCGTTGTTATGTCATAACCACAATTGGATTGTCGGATTGTCAGTTTGCCGCCAACTGTTAACCTCACATAGTTTAAAATTGTGATATCTTGGAAAATGGTCCAAAGCGAGAAAAAAGTGAATTTGCCCTGGTAAATATATAATTTTATATAATAATTATGTGCAACATTTAACTCTTAGTAATAATTCATAATCCACTAGTGATTTATTAAGTCAAGTTCTACAATAAAACAATTTTATGTATCACATCTTCTTATGTATTTATGTATCATCATATAATTCATAAACAAGAATAGACCAATTTAAATCGAGTAACAATTATTATTTGACGATGTTTCTGTTAATGTGGATGTTCACTACATGTAGATGTTCACACATGTACACTACACTGAAAATGTAATATTGTCGAGATAAAATAAATTACAGGTTACAATTGTAGCAAATCTCTAAAACCATGAAAAAGACAAAAGTCAAATTAAGCATTGAATGAATCAATTATAAACAAATTACACACTAAAATCCCACATTTTTAATATAACACACCATGTTTCACTTTTAATTTGATAACAGTAGATGTTCTGAAAAGAAGATATAAATTCTTATTCTCTGAACAATTCATACTAAAGTTCCTAATATTAATAATTTTTTGGTAATTTTGGATGAGCAGATTAGAATTAGTTTAAATTAGTTGCATGCCTCAGTTTTAATTGTTTTGTTTTGTTGTGGTTGTACTAAGCACCTCGCGTTTAACTTAACAAGAGGACCCTCTGAATATCACAAGCATCTTGGGACTGCTTTTTGCATTACTTTCAAGATGTTGCTGCATTGTGTCGCTTTTACATCCCCCTTCCACTTGCAGTGATTAGGGCTTCCGGTACTAATATTGTTCATCCTTTCAGCTTCTATCCTTTTCTGCTCATCTAGCATTTTTATTTTCATGATGTCTTGGATCATCTTTGATGTATATGCCCATAAGTCATCTGACAAGATTATTTTTAGCCATTGGTCTATTGTTTGTCGGGATTATGTTTCCATTGTATTCCATTCGGGTATCCACCTGCCACACTCAAAAATAGTATGTGCTGTGCTGTCTGTGAGTTCACAGTATATATGAAGCAAACTGTGGCTCTACCCATGCTATAGAGAAAGTTCCTGAAACAGCCATGCCCCCCTAAAACTTGGGTGACATAAAAATTTGTTTCACCGTGTTTTCTTGTTACCCAACGCTCCACATCATTTTGGTCCAGTGGTCCTTAGTGGATAGACGCCACTGGTTTTGCCAGGCCTAGCACATTCAGGCCTTTGCTAGTGCATTTTTGTCAGCCTGTGTGCCATCATCATTTGAGCTGCCATTGTAGACTTCTACCCTCTGTTCTACCATAAGTTCTATAGGTGGTATGCCAGCTAACACTAGGGTGACATCCCTAGGGACAGTCCAGTAAGCACTGTATACTCTTAGCTCCATTTTCCTTTGAAAGGTTAACAGCTTTTGTCTAATCACCTATTTTCTCAAGGCATTTGCCCAAATCGGGGATGCGTAGAGCATTGTGGAGTTGCGTAGAGCATTGTCAAGTTAATGCTGCTGCAGTTTTCAGTGCTTCGGCTGCCACTCTGGTGATATGGTAGTTAAAGGATAGTCTCTTATCAAAGCTTATACCTAGATATTTCAGTGATTCCTTTGGGGTTATTTTTTCACCTTTTATTTCAAATGTGATGGGTTTCATTTATCATTGTACAGTATATAGTGCTTTAGTCTAAGTACTTCGTCATAAAGGAAATTCCATAATGTCGGTCCCAAAACAGAGCTCTGTGGCACCCCACTAATTTGTTGTTTTGTTGGAGAACAACTTTCCTGTTACATAGGTAACTTCATACCAGACATAGCAGGTATGGTGAGATACCTCTTGCTGAAAGTTCCTCAAGAATGTTATGCCAGGCAGCTGAGTTGAAAGCATTGCGTCAAGTGTGATAAGGGCACATAGCTTTCTAGTTCTATATGTGCCTGCGTTTTTTTTGTTTTGACTATAGCGTCTACTGTTGATTTTCCTTCTCGGAAGCTATATTGTTTTCCTGATAGTTATTTACCTGGTCTAGTTTTAGTCTGCAGATTTGGTTCGTTGCGTTGAGTACATATGTTTGGAAGCTATCCACTTCGGCTTTTAGAGCATCAGGTGGGAGTCATCTAGTCTTGGCGCTCTACCATTACGAATACGTTGGCTGGCTCTTAGCAATTCATCTTTCGTAAATGGAACTATACTCTGTCCAGCGAGAGAAGCTGTACTGCGCCGAGGTATGAGGGTCAAGGAACGCGCCGAGGTTCGCGCAGATTAGTTTAGAGTTAAAAAATATGCTTCAGTTTTTTAAATACGTGGTGGGGGTAATAAAGTGGGAGTATGCGCAGAATAATGCTAAACTCGTCAAGACGGGATGCATTCTCTTGCCGCACGAGTATATCTCCGTCACGTTGGGTTGCTCTCAGCTCGGCTCTTCATGTTGGGAACAGTGCGTCTACCACCTCCAACATTTTTTCCATCGGAACCTGTAAAATTGGATGTCTTTTCAGCCCTAGCATTGCGATTCTATACGTATTCCAGTTTCCTATATACGCCCTCTGTCCCAAATTAAGCATATAATTTCCATATTTCCTGAAACATAACGTTCATCTCAAAATTTCAATTTTGTATTCCATCAAGTTACTTATGTCAAAATAGACATTTTTATGTTGACAAAAAGTTTGAACACGGCAGCTCAACTTTTGGATAGTTTTATTTAAAAATCACATATTCTCATTTCAAAAAACACTGGTGTGGCCACATCATGAATGGTGTAGAACTTTCTGGTGCACCAGAAGGAAAAAGGTCTAATCTAAAGCAGGAAACAAGTCAAAGTGTGTACCATTACATGCTAGATGCATAAGCATAAATGGTAAACTTAAAGATGTATTAGTAAAGGTTGCAGCCTGAAGGTTTGCTCTTCATCGGAGAACACTATAAGTCTTATTTGGCATTGAGGACAACAATTTTTACTTGAAGGAACAGTAGTATGTAAATTCACAAGAGTAGGCAGGAAACGAAATATCGTAGATATACTTTTACTGAGTGATGGTGGTTCATACTGTGTATGATAGTAATCTTTCTCATTATGGCAAGTTATTATGTAAGATGTTTCTTTAAATTAGAATTATTTTAATCCATTGATTTCACTCCTATAAAACTTTTTTTCAATTTTGCGTCTATAATGAAGTCATTAAAGCACTCATATGGGTTCTTTAATGTCTCGCCGAGTGCGATACAATTTTCTCAATATATATCTGCGATTTTTTTATTTAGAAATGGCATAAAAGCACGAAACAGAAAAAAATATTATAAAAAACTCGTTCATAAGGCGTTTTTCGCACTTGTTCATTAGAAAACTCCTCCCTACGCTCGTCGTTTTCTAAACATGGACGCGTGTTTAAAAATCGCGCGTATTGAACTCGTTCCTTAATGTACTATAATTTCAAAACAGACACGTATTATAGGACAGAGGTAGTATTATATTATTACAGTTCATTATATTATTAAGCTCCAATCTTATAGATAAAGTTTTATACAACTAAAAATAATAAATCTGAAAAACCTGATTCCAAAAAAACCCTTTTTCAAGTAATACTATATTGGGAAAAAATTAGAAAATGGATAAGGGTTATGGAAAGTCGTTTTATTGTTGAAAATGTTGAATATATGTTGAAAATGTGGGATTGTTATTGGTGTGAATGTGACTAGAAACAAGAATTATAGTTTATTTTATCTTTTATATTATTTTTTCCTCGCTTTTTGTTTTTAGCATTAATTTTTGTGAAAATAAATATTGTATAACTTGTGAAGTTATATAAATTTATACACTACGCGACTGTGACATGTTGAAGGTCGTTTTCATTGTGAAAATGACCTTAAGAGCTACCCGAAAAATAAAGTGCTGTAGTATGCCAATTTTATGACTGCAAATTTATGTATAATATATGTGTGGCGCTACTTTATATTTGGATAAACACAATGCTCAGATCAATGTTCAAATGAAAAACTGGTTTTCATCATTTTCTCAGCCAAGTCAGCCAAAAGTCGTTTGGCTTACTTTATTACTGATTGTTATTATAAAGTGGTATAATTAAAAATAGTATAAGATGTATTTTCTAAAGTGGTATAATTTGCTTATCAATCATCTTGCTCTCATATAATCTTTCCCACTTTTGTCTTTTCTTCTTCTTCAATGGTGCATCAATCCTCAGTAGGACCTTGACCTCCTCCCTCTGCCTATATCTGTGCTTGGAATCTTGACTCTAGATGCAAATATAAGGAGCCTTTACAGATTTTATCATGGCGAGCAACTAGTAGCGGAGTTTTCAATTTAGGCATTAAAAATTGTTAGAATAGATACGTTATTAGGTTGGCAAAAAACGCAAATTAGGTTTTTAATAGGTTCTGTAAAGATAAGAAAGATAGTTTTCAAAAATGTTCGCTTAAAATAGGTTATATTTTCTATTAAAATTTATAAAAAGAATGCAGCAGTCCAAAAGTATTTTATTCAAACCTTTATGTGCTTTGCCCATCTATATATTGCATAAAATTAATTACTTAAATTATGTAAAGAATAAAAAAAAACAATACTTTTATTATAAAATGTAAACAAAAGTAAAAATCATTTTTTAATTATTATTGTTTGTTTCGGTGTCATAGTTGCTGTTGCAATAAACTACCATTATTTTTTCTAAATTGTCTGGTGTAAGGCTGTGCCTTCTGTCAGATAAAACCATTTTATATGTGGAAAAAGACCGTTCGACATCGCATGATGTTACCGGTGCATACTTCAACATTACCGCTGTTTCTGGCGTTATGTTTTCAGGAAGCTCAACATCTTCGCCACTAAAAATTTTTCCTACATTTCGTAAAATAGAAAAGTCTGCATTTTTTTGTAAACGGCCTCAACTTTTAAAATTGCACTTCGTGCATTTTTGCTTGGTACTGTTTTCAAATGGTTTAATACATTTTCCACCAATGATACAGACTCTGTTAATGGGGTTACAGTTTTTTTCCAAATTTTGTAATTGTTTCTGTTAAAATGTAAAAATTCGATGAAATATACCAAAGAATTTTTAATAACTGTATTTCTAAAACAATGTTGTGCCTTGCGTATAGGCTGCACAGCTACAATCAAATTTCATTACAACCTAAGAAAATAAAATGTTTGGCTGACCGAATGGGAACACAGAAGAACAAACCTTTTTCACAGCATCAAAATTGTTGCTGTAATAAAAAGCCGCTTCTAGCCAAGTATTCCATCTTGTGATATTTGGTTTGGGTGGCAATGGCAAATGGGGTAGTACATATTTGAAAACTCTTAAAGGTGCTTTCAAGAAAACGTTTTTAACGTTTCCAATAAGTTCATTAACCAATGAATACTCTGTTCTTATAAGTTCACATACTCTATTTAATCTGTGAGCTACACATAATGTGTACCAAATTTGGATACCAGATTTTGAGTGAAGTTCCTGCTTTGATCATGTAAGCAGCTGCATCAGGGTATAAAACACGTACACGTTCATACTGTATTTCATTGGACCACAAAACGCCTAAAACTTATAGTTACTTAAGTAATAGAAGCAATCATGGAAATTTGTAAGAAACATATCCATTGAATCATTGACAAAACGAGCGATAGTTTAATGATTCGTTTCTCCAAAAATTGCACAGCTAACAAATATGGACTCAACTACGGGTACAGTAGATCTATAAAGGTCGCAGTATAAGTCGTCACCACCATATCTACAAATACTACATAGGTTCATTTGAACTTAATTTTCTTACAATAATGTTAGCCACATAGCGGCCTTTAGTGTCAGTGTTCATCAACTGCAATCCATACACAACATTCGCCAATGTCAGAGGGAATTTGTGCCAGCATCTTGTTGTAACATATCGGCAGAAATTGTTTTCTGATGGTGGATTCGTTTGGTACGGAACGATTGCAGTATTTTTCTAAAAACTGTTACTTTGGTGCAAAGTTATTTTTTCATGTTGATTTATACGATTTTTTAGAGCAAGGCACCTATAAGTTATCAAAGAGATGGATATATTAATTCAGAATTATGTAATTTTAGTAGGTACTTACATGTTTTGAACAGCATTGTAACTTTGTGAACTAAAGTGTAATTTTGAAGTTAGGATTCACAAATATGTGAAGAAGACGACAAGAACACGTTTGTTGGTGCCAAGCGGTACTAGCTGCTAATGCGTAGATAAAAAGAATGCTGTCCGTAATTTCACAAAGACTACGAATTTATGATAAACAATTTTTCACTATTTTGGGGCACAAATAGACGCTATAAGAGCTCATGAGCATCAGAGCCATACACAGGCGAACAGTGGCTTATTTTTCCACACTTGTGTTCCAGGATTTGAACCTGGGACTTGGCTAATTACTAATCTGACACCTTGACTACTAAGCCACCACTGCCTCAATATCTTTTGTCCTACACTTTTGTTTTATTATTTACTTTTTTCCTTATAAAGTTAAAAAAATTTTAACTACTTTAATTCACATTTGCCTTTTTAGGGTAGAAAAATATAGACCCAGCACCTTAGATGATTTAGTTTCTCATGAAGGAATAATAAACACAGGTAGATATGTAACTAAATAATAAAGAGACAATATTGAAATTAATATTTGGTTTATACAGTTCGCAAATTTATCGATGAAGATCAAGTTCCACATTTGTTATTCTATGGACCTCCAGGAACAGGGAAAACAAGCACAATTCTGGCATGTGCAAGGAAACTCTACACTCCAACACAATTTTCTTCAATGGTAAAATTTAAATATTTTCAAAAAGTAGATATGAAAAATCATCTAATTATTATTTAGGTTTTGGAATTAAATGCGTCTGATGATAGAGGCATCGGTATAGTTAGAGGACAAATATTAACCTTTGCCAGTACAAGAACTATTTTCAAATCTGGTTTTAAATTGATCATATTAGATGAAGCAGATGCAATGACCATGGATGCTCAGAATGCTCTCCGAAGAAGTAAGTAAAGTTACTATCACCAATGCACTAATTTTTTCTGTGGGCACTATTTTGACCACCCCTGATTCGGTATTTTGTTTTGACATGGTACTTCTCCAAAACTTGGTTGACATTTATTTTAGCATGAGGTAGTAGGCTAGACAGTGACAAGACTACAGAAAAACTACGCAGAGAAGAACAGACAGACAAGACTTTACTAGTCTATTACCACATAAGTATTACACTACTGAACTAAACAGGCAAGGCTAAAGAGTTAAGAATAGTTGGACAAGAAGAGAGACTAGACTAGATGTACACGGTGAGTGAAACTCGAGGTCTCAGCTCTATTATAAGAAAAGGATAAAACTTACAAAAAAATTTAAAAGAGGCTCTTAAATGGGATTGTGTAAGGCCCATTTTAAGCAAAATTTGTATACTTTTCCACATTTGGTAAATGAAGTAATGACGTTTTCCCTGAATTTTGTTTTGCCAGTAATATGTCTATATTTTGGCATATTTGAGAAGAGCTAATTTTTCTGAACAAATCTTGTAAAAGCAAAACATTTGCTATCTTTTTCTATTATAAAGCTATTTGTAAAAAAAATATTATAAAAAATTCGCAATCGTCATATAATATGCACCAGGCTTTGTCCTATGCTATATTTTATTACACAAGTTAAGCAGCTGTTAGTTAAGAAATCAGTTAATAAGTTGTATAGTCAATAAGTTATTATTAAAAAGTTTTATTCTCATTTGTCTTTGAAAAATATTTACGCAAAACGAAATAGTCAGCAAGTTATTAGTTTATGGGGAATCTAAAATGAATCCAAAAGGCTCGTTTACACGGGTATAGTTGTGGGTGGAGTAGAGTAGCGGATAGAGCGCACTTGCCTTCTTACTCTACACATTTTCGTTTTGGTCGCGTTTACAGAAAGGATAGTTATCAGTACGCTGTGCGGTGAGTTTTGTGAAAATGATTATTAAAACAATAGTGTTTACAAAATTCCTTTGGTAGAGTATACAATGCTTTCATCAGGGAATTCGTTGAAGCTATTGTAGAGGGGGCAAAGAGAGAATATCTGGATGTTAAATGGCTTAAAAGAAGGGATTCTCTTGGTGTAACATCACTTCTGCTGAAAGAATTAGCTATAGTAGCCTATTGAATATCTCTATCCCCAATTGGTACGGCCCTTTGCAGATAGAGAGATTTACTTTTGGAGGGTATAGATTTGAATGCCCCCTTGTGAGTAATTGTGTTGGTCTCTGGGTAGTTTTAGGAGATGTTTTTGCCTATGTATGAAACATCCCATTTATACATGGAGAGATTTTAATGTTTGGAAGTGGGATTTGCAGGACTCTCTGATGCCAATTCCCTTAATAGCTCTTAATAAATAAGTAGTTGTTTAGTGTATGTTGATGAGTCCTATACTAAGATTCCATACTTTAAGATTCACAAGAAAAACCTCACTTTAACTCAATATTTTCTATTTTTAATGATATTGCCTTACAAGACCTTTTCTGTGCTCTAATGATCATATAATTTTCTTTCGAGCCGTTCAAGAACAAGTTATTCGTGGTAAACCATTTATTTATGGATTCCAGCAGTATATTTGCGTGTATTTCATTATCTCCCTGATCGCCGTGAGAGATAATGAGTCTGGAATCATTTGCGTATAGAGTGCAGTGATATTCCATTATATACAGTATAATCTTGATAAACTGACACATATGGGACAAGACAACCGCCGGGTTACCAAAAAAATCCGGATTATCAGGATTAAAACAATAAGAATTTTACATATTTTAAACGCGTCACCGTTTGTACAGTTCGGTACAGTTCGGAGTTCAAATATTCAAGTCATCGTTAGCTTCATCTTCATCCGTGCAACAAATTAGGCTTAGGATTTCTTCGTCAGAAAAGGAATGAAAATTTTCTTCGCTTGCGCTTCAAGCTAGGCTATGTCATCGTTTGTCAGCGTAATACCAAAGCTCTTGTAAAAATTCCGTAGAGTTAGCTTGGTCAGAATCACGAATCAAGTTTTCAGAGTTTAGATTTTTTCTCAAGTAAGTTAATACAAGCGACCTCACTTGCGGTTTTTTCCCGGAATGATTTTTCCCATAGTGTACTGTGTGTTTCTCGAGCGGTTATAGCGGTTACTGATCGCGGGAAAAAAAACGTAGTGCGGCCTCGGCCTAAGCTAATACAAGCGGCCTCACCCGCGACTGATTTTTCCCATAGCATACTGTGTGTTTCTCGAGCAGTTTCACGGTTATAACGGTTACCGCTCGCGGGGAAAAAAACCGTAGTTCGGCTTTAAGGGTGTTCCTTTTGACTTTATTTCAGCTGTGCGCGTGGTTTATATCCGACGCGAGACAGCGGAAAGAAAGGACCCGTGTTTCCACAGATCGCCGGATTACTAAACCTGCCGGAATATCAAGATTATACTGTATTTCCGCTATTTTTAAGCTGGTTGATTGCACAGCTATTCTACCCGCTACTCTACTTAATTTTGTTGTGGGTTAGGTTAAGGGTCGTTCACACGGGTAGAGTAGCCATGCAAGCACTGGGTAGAGTATAGTAACTCAAGCTGTAGAAACCTGCAACAAAGTTAACTCGAGTAGAGCAGCGGGTAGAGTAGCTGGTAGCCGGCAGAGTAGAGTACTTTACCACGGTTGGAAAGTATACTCTACTCTCTCGAATAAAGTGGGTTTTGTTTTGTTTACAATTTCCTGCGCAATCAATCAACTTAAAAATGAAATTCACTGAGAATGACTAAAACTTGAAGTTTCACTCTTGCTTTTATCGCATCTACAGCTCTTCAAATTTGTCTGGTGTCATTCTAATACATCTTTTCTTTTGGCATATTTTTTACAACTAATTCTTTCAGCAGAAGTGATGTTCCACCAAGAGAATCCCTTCTTTTAAGCCATTCTCTTATCCACTCATTTCTATCTCTGTGTACTCCATCTTCAATAGCTTCATCGAATTTCCTGATGAGACCATTGTATATTCTACAAAAGCAATTTTGTAAAAACATCTTTTGTTTTAATAATCAATTAAAACTCACCACACAGCGTTCACAAACCTCACACATTTCTCAAAAAACTCACTCAACTCAGTTCACAAAACTAAAGCCTGGTTTACACGGGTATAGTAATCAGGAGAGTAGGGTATCTAGTAAAGTTCACCAGCTACTCCACCACTTTTGATTTTTTTTCGTTTAAACATAGTAGAGTACCAAGTAGAGTTCACTCTACTAGCTGCTCTACTACTTTTGATTTTTTTTTCGTTTAAACAAGTATAGCATAGCACAGTAGTGCTATACTATACGAAGCAAAATGGTTGTTATGGAATTATTTGCTTGGTTGTTAAACAATTATTTGCCTAGAGTTTTAATAGCTCTGATTAGGGAATTTTCGGAAGCGATTGATGAGAATATAAACAGACAAGGAGGAATGTGGGTGAGAAAATGGCTCAAAAGGAGAAATTCACTCGGAGCAACATCGCTTCTACTAAAAGAGTTAGCCATAGAGGATCAGTTAGAATATAAATGATGTGTCAGAATAACACCAGAAAATTTTGAACAGCTGTTCAGCATGGTGAAAGACAAAATTCAACGTGAAGATACGATGATGAGAGATGCTATAAAAGCTGAGGTCAAACTATAAGTTACATTGAATTTCTAGCTACTGGCAACAGCTACGCCTGTTTGTTTAGGGTCTCAAGACCTTCTTTTTCCGCGGCCTTCCTCATGTTCTTGTTTCTATAGTGTACACTGCCTAAATTCCACAGACACTCTTGTTCAACAAATAAATCAAATCACAAGTTTAATTGTTTCATCCTCAAAGAACTTAACCATTTTTAAAAGAAAATATTGCACGAAATGATTGCAACAACGTGTACACTGCAACTTAAAATCTACTGGTACTTGATGTTATAGGGGAGAAGATAGAGGGAGAGTGAAGAGGCTAGTAGAGTGGGAGTTGTGGTGGGGGTAAGTAGAGTAGAGTCCACTTTACTGCACGCAGTATAGTACTCTACTCTACTAGATACTCTGTACTCTACTCTACTAAGAAAGTTTTTGGGGGTTTCTACGAGTAGAGTTACTCTACTCCCTACTCTACTCTGCCCATTACTATACCAGTGTAAACCAGGCATAACGGCATAGCGTACTCTACTCTACTGATAACTATCCTCTGTGTAAACGTGACCGAACCGAAAATGTGAGAGTAGCGAGACAAGTGCACTCTACCCGCTACTCTACTCTATCCACAACTCTACCCGTGTAAACGAGCCTTAAAAGAGCGGTGCAGTTATATATTCAGTTAATATAAAAGAGCAGTTCAGTTATACACCCAGAGGACTTGACCTCATTTTTGTGGGGATCTTTGAAAAATAAAGTTTAAAGAACACCATCTATTAGCTTAGAACATTTAAAATCAGACTATCTTGAGAAATTTGTGAGGCTTCTGTGAGCGAAATGAAGCGGAGATTGGATAGGTAGAAGTAGGAGGTGGTCACATTGAAAATTTATTTTAGTGATAACCGTAGGGCCTACCTAAATAACTTTGTTTCTTTCTGTGGTAATAATAGTAACATATTATGTGTTTTGTAATGTTAAATTAATAAAATATACTAATTAATAATGTGTAATTAATCAATAACACTAATAGACCTTTTCATAAATGTAGAAATGTTTTTGTGCGCATATGTCAATTTCCGCCATGTTTTTCGTCACTTTTTGACATATAACGAGAAAATAAGAAAATGTGCCCGAAAAGTTCATATTGCCGCCTTTTAAAAAGTAACTAACCGAAAAAAGGTCTATTAATAATGTTTAATTATTGACTGATACGATTTTGCTATTTGTTTCCAAAGGCTACTTGTTTAACTCGTGATCATTGTATTTTTTTTTTTTAGAAATGTAGTTATATTTTTTGAACGGAAAAAGATAATATATATATATATATATATATATATATATATATATATATATATATATATATATATATATATATATAATATATATATATATATTAATGCTTCATTTTTCATCGATATTAATATCGTTTTTTTTATTGTCAGCATACTTTTACAAGATTTACTATATACTGGAAGATTCTTTAAAAAATTAAATATTTCTAGCATTTTTGCAAAAACTCCTGCTCTATTTTTCATATGTAAAGTTATATTGTTTGTATTCGCGTTTCCAAGGGGAGCACACAAATCCATATACAATATTAATATTCGTGTGTGAAAACGCGTTTTGACTTCGTGAAATAAATAATTCAGTGGGAAATTTGTGCGACGAACTAAATGCCTTCTAGCGATAAAACACAATAGCTTTCAGAAACAAATTTGAACCACACACAGTAAGTACGAAAAAAAACTTAAATATTATATTACGTTATTTATTTATTCATAATTTCCCTGCGTTTCCTAAGTCTAAAGTTAAAAACAACTGATTTCCTTGCCTATTTTTCTAGATATTCTGACCCTACCAAATTGTATAAATCTGGAAATTCTTGTAGTCTTTTCTCCCCTTCGAATACGCCACAGGATTTGTCACTGTAGCAGGAATCTAAAATATAGAAAATGTATTCTAGTAATCAGTGTTTTTGAGATAGTTATTTTTACCTTGTGAACAGCAAATGCCATCAGCGGCGCATCTTCCGGAGTTTTTTCGGCAGGATGTTGGGCCAGCTATGCAAGGTTCGCGTTCGTGGAAATAACCATCGCGCTGGCAGCGATGGGTCTCTTGTGTTGCTAGCAGGCAGCCAAATGGGCCGCAGCAAATGTTTGGACCAAAACATTGTCCCGAACGGCCTGGACCACATGAAATACACTGGAAAAGAAATATGTTGAATAATTAAAAAAAAATATATTATTTTGATTTTTTTTGCCTGAGGAGATTTGTCATTACTATTTCAATGTTTCTTATATTTTTCAATTTTAACTATTTATAATATTTTAAATTTGAACTAGAAAAGTTTCAGCAAAATTGAAAATTAAAAATGTTACAATATAGGTACAGCAATATTTCGCATAATTCGGCCTCGAACAGTCCCCGGTTTGTAAATCAAAGAAACGAATCTTTAATTAAACTAAATGAAAATAAAATCTGAAATAATTATTCGCAAGATTATGATCCTTTTTAAAGAGTTTGTAAATAACGGATATTTCTCAACAAGTTGATTTGAAAAAGTTAGATTCCGTCAACGTAACCATACGTGTTCAATGGGCTTATGAAGAACTGACTGTTGCAGTGCCTGCTCGATAATTAACAAAATAAAAAATTTGGAATTTTTCAAACCATTATGGAAGTTGATCCCAATATTGAACATAGCCTTATAGTTCGTGGAACGATTAACAATACAATTCGTTGTTACATAGAAATGTATGAAGAGAAAAGGCTAAAGATGAAACACGTGCAGAAACGTTGCCATTGCATTTTTTAGGGAAAAAAAACGATGAAAACGTGTATTTCTTTAAACTCATTTCTAATAAAAAAACCGGGGAAAATTTCTTCAAGGACCAATTATCAGTCTTTCTATATGTTTAGTTCCTGGTTTAGTCCAGTTATGAACAGCCCGAGCAGATATTAGCGGAATGGATTAGCCGGACTATGCGAAGTATTTTATTTGTCATTCGTGTGAAGTTCAAGGTTTCATAAATTTTTAAATTTAATGGATCTGATTTCTGAAAAAAATTAACGATTTATTGGAATCCTGAAAAAAAATTAATGGCAATGTTTTTTTTTTATATTGAAAAAATAATAGACATATTAAATGTTAATGACAATTACCGGTTTGATTGCATTTTCCTGAAGATTATTGAACTTTCCAGATCGTTTCCCTCCTCTTGGGCAATTGGTGATAAGACAAGTCTCAACCACGAAGACGAATCCGATGAAAATAGCAATAATCTTAAACATATTTGAGTCTCAGTTGGAACTGAACTGAATATCCTGCATTCCTCAGCCATCCCTTATATACTAAAAATCTTACATACACACTACATGTGCTAAATATTCACACATGCCCGACGTGATTTTTTCTTTGTATTTTCCTTTTCAGTGGGTGCTTGAATTGTGTTCTGCACTTTGTGGATTACCTATTTTTATGCTAATTATTACGCGAATGAAATATTTCAAATGTCCGATTCGGAGAGCGAAGAAAAGGACAACACACTTCGCGACTCTGTGCTGAAGATTGTTTTTGTCGGCGAGTCGAACGTCGGCAAGGTAAAATCCGGGATTTGCTTGAGTGTATTAACTGACTAAAGAGGAATGTTTCATCAACATTTTAGTTGAATACATCCTTATAATATTTTAGTATGCCATTTTATTTATTTGGTAAATTTTGCCTTTGAAAATTAACAAATTGTGTAGAAAAAAACAGCTGATTTATTTTATAGATTCATTAATAATTTATACCAATTATTTAGATTCATCTTAGATATACAGCATGCATTTATAAACTTGCGTGCATACAAATCGGCTAACTGTAAACATTTAACTTTTAGAGATAAAATAAAGAAATAGGCAGTTTGAAAGACAATTTAATATGCTTTAATATGAGTTTAACATAGTGAAATTAACTCATGCAGCAAATTAACTTTTTTTGTTACTAAAAGAAATATGGGTATTGACGATTTTTAAATTAACACTTAATTTTTAATAATGGGTTAAATTAATTGGGGGTAATAATTACCCCTCTTGCCCTAATAACATCTATCAAAAAATTGGTATCTTGTGGGTACGAAGCCTAGCTTGAATTCTTCGTTTAAGCTAATCTCATAAATGTTCTAACGGATTTAGGTCGGGACTGCACACTGGCCACTCCATAGCCCGAAAACCGATTTCTGTAATGTAACCTTGCACGATTCTTGCGGTTTGCAGCTTCGTCTTGTCATGCACAAAGATAACTTCTTCACCAATGTACTCGATTTAAATCGATTCAAATCGATTTAAATATAAATCGATTTCCTAGAATTTGTTCCAGGTAAAAAAAAGTATGTACAGACAATGTTAAATAGACATAGAACAATATACAACTCTTTCTTTTAATCACATGTTTAAGTACGCACCGTAGTATTAGTCCCAATTCAATATCTGTTGTACGTGATTAGTCCTTCTTGAAAATGCAGTTTTCAAAAAATTGTTTTTCTTTTAAATTGAATTCCTTTAAAAAAAAAAATTAATGGATTTCAATATATGATGTAATAGCACACACACACACACACACATATATATATATATATATATATATATATATATATATATATATGAGCCGTTTATTTTGAAAGTGACCTAACTCCATTTATGTTCGAATCGAGATATTAAAGGGTTTGCATTGGATTAAATTTAAAAATATGGGTAACAGATAACATAGTAGAATAATGTTTTGATGTTTCTAAGGGAGTCAAATTTATTACCCCAATTAGCATATTTACCATTACTTAAGAAATAATATATTTTTCATGGCTGTAAATGGACTTGGGCCACTTTCAAAATCAATTAAATCACGTTTCCAACTCTTAAAAAAGCACAAGTCCATCCATACATAAAATAAACTTTCCTTGAAATAAAGATAAATGTATACACTTTTATGTTATAAAATCAAGAATGATAAATAACAGTTGTTAAATAATTTTTATGTTATAAAATCAAGAATGATGAATAACAGTTGTTAAATATTTTTTACATTAATATTAATATTGTTTTATTAATTATTATTCAGTCTTCTCAAGTTTGTGTATGCAGGAAGGATATAAAATAATTATTGTGGGCAGGTGGTATACAATGTGGTATACAAAGGTGGTATACCAAAATTCCTTGTATTTGAGGTTTGTGAGTGGTCTCGTATTTTTTTTTATAGTTTTTTGATTAAGATTAATACATTTTCTCTTGGAATCTTTTAATATATTCATATTCTCATACAGTTTTTTCGCAATTTAATTTGTTATAAACAAATTATTAACAAATTACTGAAAATTACAATGGTATATCAGGAGACCCATAGCAAATCGAAACTGAAATTTGAAATTAAATTGTTTATAATAAATTCATTGCACATTGATAATTCAACTGCTACTTTAATAATTAACCATAAAGCTTACGAGATCACAAAAACTTTAGTTGCATATTTTCGACATCGGTTTGAAACTCTCTCAATGGGACTTAAGCCACTTTCAAAATAAACTTTTTCATCACTTCATTAACCCAGCAAATTTTGGTTTTACAAAACCTTAATGATTTTAAATATATTAGTAACAAGTTACTTCAGTATAAAAAGATCAAGTAAAAATCTAACTATTAAGGTAGCTAACTCAATATTTTTTAAAAATGGAGTTAGGCCACTTTCAAAATAAATGGCTCATATATACATATATATATATATATATATATATATATATATATATATATATATATATATATATAAATATATATATATATATATATATATATATATTTATCAATTTTGTGTAAATTTTTCGAATTATTAATAATTTTAAGGATAGAAAATCGAAAGAAGAAGATCGAAATTGATGAAAAAAAACTCCATGATCGACTTTCAAAAAGGTTTTTGTTATACTTCCGCGTGCGTCCCCGTAGTTTTTTAAGTTATAATAGAATAAATAGTATGTGTTCTAACTGAAAACACCAAAATTAGCAGTAAACTCCCGTTAAAACGATATTTTCATCGATAGTTTGTGTTTTGTTCCAGTATCTGAAGGTACCTCAGGCTACTCGCTACTACTCGAGCAGTAGCGCGTAGATTTAATTTTGACTAAATGCATGAACAAGATTTACCAAATTTTGACAAAAAGTTGAGCCACCTTCAGACATATATCCGAGTTATAGCATTCTACAGCAAATAAAAATGGCGTTATCCGAAAAAAAAAACAGCCTATCGGATAACTGAAAGTTGTGCTGAAATTAAATTGAAGTATTTATTGGACCACACAGCTAAACGTTTGGTTACATTTTTGTAGGATGTATTGATTAAATTGAATATACAAGAGCGTAAATCATTGACGCTAAATTCGAAATGGGGATATGACGGATCGGAACAAACGCAATATAAACAGAAAATACAGGAAGAAGATTCCATAGACAGCAATATTTTCCTAAGTTTCTTTGTTCCAGTGCTATTGGTTTGTAGCATAAATAAAAAAGTTGATTCTCAAAATCCAACTCCCTCTTCGCTACGCTACTGTCGAACAATGAGGATACGATTAGTTAAAGAATTCGGATTTTGTGATATCCACTATTATCACTAAATCCGAAATCGCCTATATAGAAGAAGCTATAAGCGCTTTACAAAAATAGCGAATTCATACGAGGAGAGAGCTCTATTTCAATTAAACATTTATTGACGCTAACTATAGTGGATTCCAAAGTATGAAATGCTGCCACGACAACTACCTCATCTATGAGATGCTATATTTGTGGTTCTACCTCCAAACAGTTTAATGACCTTATTGTAACAAGAAATGTCTCCAGAAACGCATTAAAATTTGGCCTTTCCATATTGCACATTAGAATACGCTTATCGAAGTATTCTGAATTTGTCGCATAAAATTCCCGTACAAAAGTGGCAGATGAGATCAGAATGTGAGAAAGAAATTGTAACAGAAAATGGCCGAGATATAGATGGGATTCCGAAAGAAAACGGGCTTGATCGTCGATATGCCTAAACCTTAATACGGCAACACTAACGATTGTAACACTAGCAGGAGATTTTTCGCCTGTCTAGGAATGACAGCTAAAATTACCGTTATTGAATTGAAAAATTCACTATGTTTCTACCACTCTTACCACACATAGTGAACTTTTACCACACATAGTGAACTTTTACCACACATAGTGAATTTTTCAATTCAATGTAAGTATGAATTACCATGTCGTAACAGTCGCAACCATCCTATTCACAAAATTACCGGTGCTGACTACAACCTAATAATACGAATCAAAGTGATTTTAGAGGTAATTTCTAGTGGTCATGATTCCAACAATGTACAAAATCCTGATCCACGGAGCAACGGTCATGGAAAAAAAACATTGCTATCTATAGGATTGCTGTCCGAAGAAGCAGCAGAGGCGCGAAACAAACATTGTTTCCTATATATTTATACACCTATGTACATCAAACAACTATAACAGCTATAAATAAACATAAAAACCGATTTAAAATGTAAAAAAACTAAGAAATAATTTGAGGCGGCTAAATTGCTGAAATACCCCTATGTGCGACGTAAGGTATCATGAACTGCTAAAATCTCCTCGATGTACCTAGGACTCGTTAAACCTCATCTCCTGTGACCACGGGTGTCTCTAATGATGAAAGCATGTTCTGTTCGTGCTTGCAGAGAAATTGTACCCCAGATCATGTAGGAACCACCTCCATAAGCAGTCCACACGCTTCTGTCACTACCATAGAGACATATTCTGGTCTCATCTGACCAACAGAAGTAAGTTTTTGACAAACTGCAGGTGTCTTAGAGTTAAGTTACTTTCCTGCAGTCTTCGTCTTATTGTCCACTGGCTGTTTTTGCAGCACAGCATTAACGTGACAATTTCTTAATGATGTTGATACAAAAAAGCGGTCATTGTAAATCTCCTGCTTTGGTGGATTTTGCGGTGTAGTATGCACTTCTCTTGAAAATCAAACACTCTTGAAAACCAATCAAATTATGAAAAACGAATAATGTGCAAAATTCCATTTCAAAGGCAATAATTACCAGGGACTAAGAACGGATGGAAAACGAAATTAACCGAAATATTTGAAAGAACGAAAACGAAATTTCAATTTTACGTTCATGATTGAAAACGAAATAAATAATTTCGTTACTGGTTTAAACCGGTTTTATTTTTGATTCGCTTAAGTATAAATCCAAAATTTTAAATTTTGAAATCTACAGCAGTTGAAACATGCATTGTAACGTCACTGTATAATCTGAAGCTCGATTTGTAAATAACCAGAATGTTCGGAAAAATTTTGTTTGGAAATCTGTGATTTTCCATAAAAATCAATGGTAAAGGCAAATTTGTTTATTATTAATATCTTTTTTTCTGGTTCTTTGCGGCTCTTTATTTATTTAACTGGTTAATTATCTTATTATAATGCATTAATATGCAAAATTTCATTAAAATCTGATACCGACGGTATTACCTAATGTAAGGGAGATTTATTTCCAAACGGTCGCTTAATATTCCCTTGGTCCAATGGATTTGTTATACAATTTAGTGACATTCTGTTGTCGATATCGGTCTGTTTTTTTTCTGTTTCTGTTCTTAAGATACTGTCCGAATTTTGTGAAGTTGTTATTGTACATAGAATAAAAGTTAAACTTACGAAATAATAATCTAACTTAAACTCTTTTAAGCCGCCTTAGAATGTCAACAAATCATAATAATCCATTCAAAAAAAAAAATTATACGACTCAGTAACATATAAATCAACTTGCAAGGTTGATGGCTGCGATAATGGGAAATCACGCAGGGACAACATATCTGCAGGTCCGGCACGTGCACCCTCATCCAATTCATCACCACCAGCTAAAAAGAGGCGCCTAAATAATCAAACCACCTTACATGATGTTGTTATAAAACAAAATACCAATATTTCAGTCAACATTACTACTGATTTGTTGAAGGAAACGTGTACAGAACTGGTGACAGTTAACGGGGGCCGTTCAGTATATTAATGATTTGGGTTTTCGAAAAAATTTGGATCCGATAATAAATGGAGTAGACAACAAAATTAACCCAGAAAAATAAATAAAAATAAAAGAATATAATAAAATAAAAAAAATAATAAAAATTTAAAAGATAAAATAAAAAAAGAATTGATGGGAAAATTATTATCTTTAAAAGTTGATGTCGCAAGTAGATTTGATAGAAGTATATTAGCACAACGTTCGATTTGTCGGAAATAATAACTGTTTAGTTTCAAGGACTTTGGCGATGAGCGAATTAAAGGAAAGGCATGCATGCTTCCTCACACCTTTCATAAATAATATTAGCGGTCTTAGAAGAATATGATGTTGATTTGAAGCAAGCAAGTCTTTAGTATAACAACAGACAATGGGTCAAATATGCTCAAAGCGGTAGGTTTGTTAGGAGAGCAACAAAGCAATATTAGTGGCGATGAAGAAGATGATGAGAAATTAAGATGTGATAGTATTCTAAGTAGTAACATTTGCAAAACCGGTTTTAACCGTAATTTAATTTCGGTTCACGAAAACAATATGTTTTGGATGAGAAAGTAAATAACGAAAACGAAATTTATCGTTTTCGCTCTGATCAGAAACGAACGAAATATTTTTCGTTTTTAGTCCCTGATAATTACAATCCTTCACAAGTTTGTTATTATCGTTATAACCGCCACATAAATACGTTCGTTTTTGTTTACTGGTTGATACGCCTATATATAAGCATTCTTGATAAATGTAAACTTATATTAAAGCATATCAAATTGACTTTCAAACAGGATATTTCTGTACTCCATCTCATAAATATTTCTAAAAAAAAGTTTACAGTGGGCCGATTTCGATACACGCAAGTTTATAATGCTTCTTTAGTTTTGATGCACGAATTAGCTTAATTCTAACATGGGCCAAAAATTACCAAGTCTTTTAGATCAAATTTTATTTACACTTTTGACTGTAGAGATTTGGATCTAAAAGACTTGGTAAGTTTTGATACATGTTAGAAGATGCGTATAGTGGCTTTAGGCAAATTATCTCTCTATAAATAATTTTTTTTAGACAAGTATTATTAGACGATTATGTTTCGAGGAATTCCAGCGCCAATACACGGCGACAGTCGGTGCTGATTTTTATATAAAAAGAATAATCTTGCCTGGAAAACAGGAAGTGACATTGAAATTAACTGATGTTGGTGGATTGGAGCTTAGAGGATCTATGCTAGATAAATACTTATTTAATACAGATGTGAGTACTAGCTTAGTTTTTTACCAAATTATCTTCCCTTCTAGTTTCATATATGAGAATTAATTTCTCAAGAGAAATTTCATAGCTGGCATATTTTTCCTTATTAATATTATAATGGTGGTTATAAGGGTGGTAGCAAATTAGCAAATTTTATATTTTTGGGTTAATGATGGAATGTGTTCTTACCTTAATGATTGGAATATATGTTCTTTTCTTTCTTTGACTGTTGTTTTCTTAGAAAAATGTTTTCCTGTATTATCAAAAACAAAAGAAACAGATCTTTAACTGATGTCTCAAGTTTTCCAAATAATACCATTCTTATTAATTTTCACTTTATCTCCACTAAATTGAAACTAAAATTTGTAAGAAAACTATTCGATCTTCAAGTGTATTTTGTCAGATTACATAAAGGGTAATGTTTTTTTTTGGTATAAAGTTACTAAAAAAATGATTTAGGGTTGTTTGATAATATCTAGCAAAAGGGATGTATAAGATTTTGCTCGTTATTGTACTTCGTGTGAGCACTTATACCAAGCAATCCATGTCTTCAACAAGAAGATTACAACAATATCTTCAACAATTACTTTATTTTCGTTTTAATTTTAATTTTTATTTACATATTAGTTCGTCTGTAACAATATTTATCGATATTATTATATATTTTTCCCCGTTACGGCCAGTTTAGGACCAATATTTCCACTGTTTCCTTCCTTGGGCTTTAATGTTAACCGATTACTGTATCATTCGTTCTCGATGTTTTTGCTTCCGTTCTTCAGTCCAGATCTTGCCTGTTTTGAGCTTGGGCTTTTCATGTAAACTCTGGAATGGTTTCAGCTTCATCTCAAGAGGTTTACGTTTTACTTCTTTCAAGTCTTTGTCCAGTTCTGTGAACCATGCTCCCTTGATATTTTTCCCTAGGAAAAAGGTAAAGATTCTGTTTGTCAATCTCGTTGGGTTCATTCGTGCCATGTGACCATAAAATGTGATCCTTCTCTTCCGAATAATGTCGGTCATTTTTTTCACTGTGCACGTAGAGTTCATGATTATGCCGTTTTCTGTATTCGCCATTTTCCTTTACTGGACCCAAAATTTTCCTCAGAATCCTTCTTTCCCTAATTTCCAGGGTTTTCTTTCTGGTACTTCTAGGAATGAGTTTCACTTTGATCTTAAAGACGTAATGATCAGAATCAAGATTTGCACTTCTCAAAACCTTCACATGAATCTCTCGGTGTGCTTTCCGTGCCATAGCGACGTGATCAATCTGGAACTCCCCAAGGTTAGTGTTTGGGGATGTCCAGGTTTTCTGCATCTTGGGAAGATGTTTGAAAGCAGTTGATTTCATTACCAGATAGAAGATCTTGCAGGGCTCCATGAGCCTCTCTCCATTCCGATTGTTTCTGATGAGCTGGGTTGACCAATGATATTTCGGAACTTTATTTCCTTTCTTAATTGGGCACTCTAGTTCTGTAAAACTGTAAAGCTTCTGAAATCCGTCACAGAATATAGAATCTTCTTATCTACAATAAATGCTGTGCCGAGATGTGGGATGGTTTTAACTGCACGTTTGCCGGTCTTGCCTTTCAAGATCCTATAACCCGGTGACTCAAAGCCATCGGTATATCTCGTTTCTTGAATCGCGACAATTAAATTTTTATGATGGGAAAGAGTGTCGGTGAGATGTTTTAACTTGCCTACTTTAAGAAGGGAGTTCACATTGAAGGTGGCAAAGTAGTTCTTGCATTTGTGCTTGATCTTTCCTGGAGTCTCCGATAACCCCAAGCATGTCGGTGTAGGCGCCCCAGAATCCGAATGCCTATTTGCGTCGTCCAAGGTGACGGTGGATTGGTTACCACCTGTGGTAGTAGCTTCCGCTGAACTTTCCGCCATGCTTTGAACAGTTGAAAAACTGTAGATTGGCACTGATGCTGTTTCACACCAGCCAAGGTATTACACCTCTTGTAGGTTATGTGCTGGAGTTGGAGTGAAAGAGGCTAAGTTGTATTATTTTGCTGAATACAATATTTTAGAGCTGCAAGTTACAGGTAACGACGCATTTCACTCCCATTTGCCCAGAGCCACAGGGTCTTCTCCTAAGTTGGGATGTGGCCACAGGGACTTCTCCCATTATTAAATATTTATGTTTGACTATTGTAATAGGGTATTTGTTTATAAAATTGATTTCAGAAACAATTTTTTTATAGCTTGTAGTGTTGGTATATGATATAACAAACCCAGCAAGTTTTGACTACATGAGTGAATGGATTAGCGCAGCAGCAAGAACGACATCTTCGCCCAACTTTTCTGCTATTTTTGGAAATAAATGCGACCTCGAGCATCAGCGAGCTGTACGATTGGATAAAACTAATCAATTTATTAACGAACACGATCTTGCCAGCTACTTAATGTCTGCCAAAACTGGAGAATCGGTAAAGAAAAAAAACAGTTGTTCTTCAATTATTATTAATAAATAGTATATTAAAGAACGAGTTCAATAAGCGCTATTTTTCAGCACGCGTCCATGTTTAGGACACGACGAGCGTAGCGTGGAGTTTTCTAATGCACACGTGCGAAAAAACGCCTTATGAACGGAGTTTTTTATATTTTTATTCTATTTTTGCTATTTTGCGTTCTTTTATGCCGTTTCTAAATAAAAAAATCGCCGATACATATTGAGGAAATTGTATCGCACTCGGCGAGCCCATATGTGCTTTATTGACTTCATTATAATAGAAAACGCAAAATAGAAAAATTCTATTATTCAATATCAGACTTAGCTAAACATCGATTTGTTTTGCTTGTCAAGAAAACTCGGACAAAATATTTATACTAATAGTTTCATAAATTTCTTTTAATTGTGAATAAAACATTTTTTGTTGGTTTTAGGTTTACGGTAGTATAATGGAATTAGTAGCTCGTCATTTGGGTATTAAGTTGACTAAAGCTCAACGTGAGCAACAACAAAACGTACTTAAAGTGGAACTAGTGCCTTCACGTCAAGAATTAGTAAAAAGGAGAGTGTACGTTCATCAGACTAAAAGCTCCGTTTGTAATCTCCAGTAATACATTTTTGAGAAAAGAAATATTTTGTGACGATGAAAACTAATTAGTTTATCCAATAATGTAACAATAAATAGTTCTTTTTAATTATTATGGGCAATACAAATGTTCATTAAACTTTCATTAAACTAATGTAACTTTTTCCCTTTTATTTATTTGTATTATTTAATGGCGCCTTTAGCAAAAAAAATATATTTTCAAACTAATTATTTTTTTTAATTTTTAGTTATTGAGAAATATACAGAGAATATCAGGTTTTGCATTATTTGCAATTATTTGAGCAAAATAATTCCAGCACTTCAATCTCGTTGCACTAGGTTTAGGTTTGGACCTTTGACTCATGAACAAATACTTCCTAGGCTGAACTTCGTCATTGATGAAGAAAAGTAAGTAAACAATCATAAATATGATTCTTAAAATTAAGTTTAAAAAATTATTGTAAAGCTTTATTGGGATTTATCGAGAATTAACATTACTATTATTTACCAAAAAGGATACCAAAGTAAATTTGTCACATTAAAATAAAGAATACCAAAGTAAATTTGTCACATTATCATTCTCCAGTTTAAAAGTAAGTACTTTCATGCCTTTGCATGCAATTCTTTAACAACCAATCACTTTTAAACATAGTCAAGAAAAGTGCCCCGTTTACATTGGCAACCAAGTCACAAGATAAATTATTTTAATGATGTGAAAATAAAACAATGTTAATTTTGCTTGCCATTGTTTATTTGTTTTTATTATTATGTTAAATAATTATTTTATTTTCTTAGATTGAAAGTATCCGATGATGGAAAGAAGGCGCTGATGACATTAGCCAATGGAGACATGAGAAAAGTGCTAAATATATTACAAAGTACTTGGTTGGCTTATAAGGACGTCACCGAAGATAATGTGTACACTTGCGTGGGACATCCGTTGAAAACTGATATCGAAAATATTGTCAAATGGCTGTTACAAGAAAATTTTAAAACAACATATTCAAGTAATTGCTTTTTTATTATAAAAATATTTTTAATTACTTAATTAATATTTATTTATATAGAAATACTATTTGATAGACCCGGTCATATTTTTTGCAAAAATATGAAAAACAATATATTTATACATTTAATGAATAATATTATTGATTGTCTATGGTCTAATTCGTGGAATTTTACTAAATAATTAACCATTATAGATTTTGTAATTAGATATTTCTGTTTATAGATATTAAGGAATTGAAGACTATTAAAGGATTGGCCCTTCATGATATTTTATCAGAAATCCATAGATATATTTACAAAAGTAAGTTCTACAGGTATTTTTAATTTCAACAAAAAAATGATAATATAATTTTAAGACTAGATAAACAAATAAGTCTAGACAAATAAGACTTGATCAGATTGAACAAACAGCACTAGACAAAATAAAGCTATATTTACAAGAGTACTAACCTAGACACTTCATTGATTAATAATGTATAAAAAGTATTTTTTTTTTTTAGTTGAGTTTCCATCAGAAATTTTAGCCAAGCTATTAGATAGATTAGCCGAAATTGAGTTTCGTCTAACATCAGGCACAAATGAAAATATTCAGCTAACGTCTTTAATATCCGCTTTTCAATACTCCAGAGACATCGTGCCGATGGATGATTGAGATTTTATTTTTGGGAATTTCGTCTTTAGTAATATAAATCCATTTATTTTTTTATTAGTTTTAAGATATTTAATAACAAAATATAGAATTTTTTTAAATTAGAATTTTTCAAGATTTAAGTAGGTGATTTCGTTTTTCTTTGTCCCATTATATCGTGCGTAAGGACAGAACGCGTGAAGGTAGTGTGCTAAAACGCCTGTTGCGCTCTGACCGTGCTTCTCGATTGTCTCTCGATAGCTCAAATGGAGGGTTATCTAATAAGGACGTTGGTTAATGGTGCACCTCTTCACACTAAAGCCTAGAACGCATTTTCTCAGAAGCAAAATGGAAGTTTGAACTCTAAAATATGGAAAATTGCGCTGTTTTTGTGGGGGTTTAAGATGTAAAAATTCCCACGTGTTTACTGTTTGTACATACAATGATATGGAGTATCGGGCATTTTAAACATTTTAAAAGCTTTGGATGTATTATTTGGGCCCGATGCTATAGACGGGCAGTAGAAAACAGATAGTTGCTGCACGTCTCACAATGGGGCCAAATCCCAAAAAGCCCAAAAGTCAAAGTTCCGGTAATTTATAGTCGTGGATTACTCTGAGTAAGGGTCCGTAAGTCGAATTCCAGACTTATTATCCCTTATCGTCCCCTATCCATTATACCTGCTATAGTACAACAATTGAAAGGAAACCCTCAATCGAACTAGACGCGCGGTTCGTGCAGTAAGCAAACATTTCAACGCTATATTCAAGTGGACGCCAAATCTCTAGAAATTAATCGATTTCAATTTTTTTAAATGAAATCAACAGTTGCAAGTATTAAAAAAAATGTTGTAAAGCAAGATTAATAATAATAGTTTATGCGATAACAATAAACTAATCATTTGTACGAAAATAAACGGAATTACTACGGAGAATTTTAAACACGTAGAGAAAGTTCTATAGAGTTCTGCGACTTGACCGATCGCATGTTGTAAATGGAACTATTATTGAATGAGAAAAATTAAAACTTGCTGCATCTAGCTGCAAATCTGTCGTTGGTGCGAGTTCTTGCAATGTGAACAAAGTTTATGATTTTCTTACATTAACAACTTGCGGTTGACTAACGGTTTTCTTCATGGTATTCTATGATACGTAATTCACTTTTAAATAGTATATTTTCTAACTATGACCGTAGGTTGTCAATTGGACACGAGAGCGAAATTGGGCGCATATTCGCTCGAGACTTCAATTGTCTCCGGTGTTATGGATTCGCCATAAGAATTATATTCAGTCTCTGGTATCACCATAGAATTTACACTCATTTTAAAGAAGTTTACATTACACAGAAGTTATCTTTAATTTTGGAACGTTTTTGAAGTTCTTTTAGGAAGGTCTCGGTATGAGTGAATCGCCAGAAAACGTACACGCCGCGTTAGTTTCTTTCTCTTTCTCTCAGTGTACATTTCTATACCGCGCTCTCTCTTTTTTTGTACACCGCGCCGCGTTCCTTTCTTTCTCTCAGTGTATATTTTTATACCGCGCGCTCTCTCTTTCGTTATACGCCGCGTTAGTTTCTTTCTCTTTCTCTCAGTGTATATTACTATAATGCGTGCTCTCTCTTTCGCAGAATGACAGACAATCGTGGGTTATAACCTTAAAACTAAACAAGAAAAAAAATTGTCCAAACGTATTTGTTGTTTTAAATCATACGAGAGTTATGTTGTTTATAAATATTATACTCATTATTTAAATTAGTTTTCGAGAATTGGGAACCCAAGAAAATATACAAAATACTGGAAAAAAGTAAGTTACACCAAAAAAACTGTATAATTTGTAGCAATTGTTTCATTATTAGCCAATTTTTATAAACCGGTCTACATATGTTTATCGTACATGTAATTCGAGTGATTGATATTTACTATATTTATATATGTATATCCTTGTCATATAGTGAAAAATAAGTCAGATCGTGTAAAACTGAGACATTGCATGATCTGTCAGCAGTTCGAGTAGTTCATCTAATTCGTGTAGCTCATGAAATCGCCAATTTTATGAGGCACTTGTTTAACTAGGATTTACACTCACTATCTTACCTACTGACCGATTCCATGTTTAAAAAAATGCCAAAGTGCTGTCATTTGATAGTACACTGCCGAGCATAAAATTAGGGTCATTCCGTAATTTGAAGTTATTAAAAAAAAAAATAGTTTTTTACGTGTTTTTTCGGTTGTAACAGTTTACTAACTGATTGCTTGAATAAAACAAAAGGTTTTTCTTTTTCAAAGTTTATTGAAAGTAATGAAAATGAACAATTTTAAATGTATGTGCTATGTAATGAAAATGAACAAGTTTGTAGCGGCTTTAGAAGACGGTCGTGGTCGGCGCGAAACTGCGAGAAACGTTGGTGTACTTGTGTAATGTACTTTACTAACTAATTGCTTGAATAAAACAAAAGGTTTTTCTTTTTCAAAGTTTATTGAAAGTAATGAAAATGAACAATTTTAAATGTATGTGCTATGTAATGAAAATGAACAAGTTTGTAGCGGCTTTAGAAGACGGTCGTGGTCGGCGCGAAACTGCGAGAAACGTTGGTGTAAGTCTATCGAGTGTGCAACGAGTACGACGGCGGTTCGAAGAGACAGGTCTGCTCACTAGAGGACCTTGTTCAGGCCGAGGCAAAACTCCAACAGCTAAGGATGACCGCTTTCTCGTTTCTAGTGCAATCAGAAACCGAACGGTCACGGCAGTTTCCCATCGAAATCATCTGCAAGAAGTGAGAAATGTAAACATAAGTGAGTGGGCAGTTAGGAAACGACTTTATGCTGCTGGATTATCTTTTCGAACTAGAGCTACTGGACCGCCGCTTTCCCGTGCACACCGGATTGCGAGCTTGAGTTTTGCACGAGAGCACTTGACTTGGACAATAGCGGATTGGAGACGCGTATTGTTTTTCGATGAACCGCGATTCTGTCTTACGGGGTCAGATATACATGTAAGAGTGTGGTGACGACAAGGCGAGAGATATGCTCAAGCGTGTAATGCCGAGCGACTACCATTTGGCGGAGGATCAGTTATGGCAGGCACTGGTAGGGAGGCATATTTTTGACACTCGCACGGAGTTAGTCTTTATCGAGAATGGGACGTTGACTACGCATAGGTATCTGACAGAGGTTCTAGAAGACCTTGTTTTGCCATTCATGGTTATTCTTGGAGACGACGCAACATTTATGCATGATAACGCACGGCCCCATACTGCTTGGATAGTTACTGAATATCTTGACTAGTGTGAAATCACGCGATTTGTTTGGACAGCTCGCAGTCCAGATTTAAATCCAATTGACCATATTTGGTATGAGATGGGAAAACTTTTACGGAGACATGTGCCGGCCCCCAGAAATGCTAGAGAGCTTCGCGACATACTGGTGCAAGAATGGGACAATCTTCCGCAGAACGTGATTCAAATCTAATCCAGAGCATGACACGTTGTTTGCAAGCTGTTGTCACTGCCAAAGGAGGCAATACTCACTACTGAAGTCCTTAAACTTTCTTTTGTTTCAACAAAAGCATATCAATGTAAAGTTGTTCATTTTCATTACTTAGCATATCAAATTAAAATTATTCATTTTCATTAATTTCAATAAACTTTGAACAACAAAAACCTTTTGTTTTATTCTAGCAATCAATTAGTAAACTGTTTCAACCGCAAAATAACGTAAAAAACAAAAAAATTCTAAAATAACTTCAAATTATGGAGTGACCCTAATTTTATGCTCGGCAGTGCATAAAGCAACTTGTCTTAATTAACAGACCTATTAATAAAGAGATAAATAAAGAAACATTTTTGAGACGGTTTCACGAACTAGCTAGTCATATCGAATATTTAAAGGTTTTTAAGTTTTACCCAATCTGATGGACATATACATATACATATGATGGACATATTGATGGACATACACATAGACAATAGTGAAATCACAACCTCAGTGTCAAAAAGAGTATCGACGGAGAAAGAAGAAAAAAAAAAGAAATTTTACAAAATACAGATTTAGAACATGCTGCAGGCGATCAAATATACAGAGAAAAATTTCAATCAAAGTAGAAACATGTTGAACCTGAATCTTTACAATCATCGAAAGAGAATTCATTACCAACCATATTAATCGAAAGAAATGAAGAAACTGAAAAATTAATATTTAGTCCCTTTCTGAATATTCAAATTCAATCATCCGTTATTGATGAAGCTCAGCAAGTAATTAGTCCAAGTTATCAATCATTCCAAGCCCCATACGAGGAACATGATGAATTTTCAATGACAAATGTCTTGTTGCATCATGACAGAAACATTGCTGGCGACGGTAATTGCCTATTTTCAACTCTTATAAGAATTTTACATCTTCAAATATTAAAAGAGAAGTGGTTCGATTCTGTTAAATGCTCGAGGAACTTTGTTCCTGAGGGGGGTCCCATGACCGCATACGTTTGAAAGGCGGTGAAAGGTCATTTGAATGACAAAGCGACTGAAACATATGCAGTGATCCAATGGCTGATTTCGGTAGCTCGAATGATGGGAATACCGCTCGAAAATTTTTCGAAAACTCGAGCATTAATGCTGCTATTACTTGATTAAGTGTTTTTCATGTCATATTGCAGAAAATTTCGAGTGGTTATAAAATCGATTTAATAAAATTTCAAGCTTATGCCTAACACACAGCTCGCTTCTTTGTGCAGTTATATCCGTGGTTCTTCATATCAACTTCCGTACATAAGATATTAATTCATGGTGCGGTAGTGATAAACTCATTGATATTGACGATAGGGCAGATGTCTGAAGACGTTCAAAAGTACTAATAAATACATTAAAAAGTTTCGGGAAGATTGTGCAAGAAAGTGTTCTCGAGCCAAAACAATGGAAGACATTATATCCAATCCATTTATTTAAAATTGGGGCGAATTGAAGCAGTTTTATTGTTAGTTCCGTCACGTATACCAACAAGTACAGGAAGCTCCTTCTTGAATAAAATTATCCTTCGGATGACGATCCATGAACATTAAATCAACCGATTCTATGTTTTATCGTATTATAGAATTATTTTGTACTTTCTCTATAAGTGATTCATGTCAAATCCGCCATTTTGAACTATTTTGAAAACTGCTCCATCGATTTTGTCGAATATTTAAACTAAGGTACACAGAGAAATTACGTAACATGTATTGCGAGCAGGATTTCTAAGAAAACCCGGTTTCGATTCCACACCCTAGTTGTTCCTCCCCGACCGTGTATCGAACCCAGGTTTCCCGCTCGCCAGGAGGGTATGTTGTCAACAACAGCACCGAGGAGGACTTGTAACAACATACAGAAAACAGAAATACACAAAACAATGCTAGAACAAGAACAAAAAATCTCTTCGGCGCAAAATGAACAGATTAGTAACTGGCTTTTGAAAAGATTCTCAGCTTTGAACTTTAACTCCTCGTTAGTTTACCTGCCGACTCTGAATGAAAGCGAATTATGTGATACCAGGGTGGCGCATACAAAAAGTCAAAGTGGAATACGGGGTTGTATGTTGCTACATGCTGTCGTGTTTGGCAGGACATTAGTTTGTTGTCCTAAATCGTTTGCTGTTATTTTGGGAATTATTCTTGAATATAAACCCTATGACTAATGGAGTAACAAGGGAACTGTGAAAATTCACAGACAAATGGTTAAACACTTTTGAGAATAAGAGAAATTGTTTGATATTAAGTTGTCTACAACAATAAAATTTGATCACTTAGGACATAGTGAAACAGGACTGAGCGATAGAGGAATGCAAACGTAAATAAAGAATGTCATATCAAAATAATTTGCAACTAAACAAATATATTTTAAAGCCTTAACATTGGTATATAGTTTTATATATAAATATATAAACTCCAATAAGACTAAGTCTACACTAAAAATAAATAATAAATAAGAAAATATTGCAATCACATGAAATTTGCTAAAATTAGCAAAAAAAAAACATAAAAAAGTAAACAGTTAAACAATTAATCAGTCTAAGTATATTTAGACTTTATTTATAAACTAAAACTACCTAAATGACAATAGTTTTAAGTTTGAACACTCTACATAAACATCAAGACTATACAGCCTAAAATAAATAAATACAATCTAATCTATAAATATAAGTAGATAGATATTATATTGACTATATAGTCTATGTAAACACACTACGTAAAAGGAAAGTAATTATCCAAGTGCTAGTGGAACTATATAGCCAAAACAGACTAAATAATTAACAAATCAGTCGTGGAAGTGAAATACTAGAACTAAACTCAAGATCTAAATAGTATAGTCTGGAATCTGGAAATAGTCTGCAGTAAAAATAAATTACTATGTGGTCGAATAAGACTATAAATCAAAATATTCCATATTAGTTATGTAAGACTACCGAATATTGCGTTATTTTAAGAGATTATTTTATTATCCGAAGATGTTGCTAACGAAGTTGTTAAAGCCACTGCTGATAGATGAGAAGATGCCAGATTCAGCTGGCTGTTGTTGTTGCTGCTGTTGCACTGGTGGTCCTCGATGGTAAAGAGATTGTTGGGGGCGATAAAATGTACCATCTTTCCTCTATTAAAAATATTATCATTAGTGGATGAGGGTACTAAAAAGTGGAAGTATAGAATCGATGTTAGTGTTAAAACATGCAAAGCAATAGTGCGTTAATAATACAACGTTAAACATGACGATGGACAAGTTAGAAATGTCAAAATGCGATGGAATATGGGATTTAAAATATTAGATGTGGAAGCGAAGCTTTTATGACTTAAATATATGTATGCAAATGCTTTACTTGTACCAAACACTTTAAAATAACAAATTTAACTTTTAATCCTTTCACTGTTCCTAGCCGTATATATTCGCCATAAACTTTGCTCCAGGCGAAGAAGTTCGCAACGGGCAAAAGTATAATCAGTAGTAATATATTGACTAGTAATTGTGTATGTTGTAATAAAAGCATCAATTCAGTAATAGCACACACTTACTAGACAGTGTATGTACATACTAGTTTGTAAACCCTGGGAAAATGAAAAGTTGTCAAAGTGTCTGTACGAAGAGTCGGTAATGCGCCTTTTGGAACACAGAAATAGTGTGTAGAATAGTGAGACTTTGAGAGTTGATTTTTTTTTATTGTGGAGTGTTGTCGAAGGTCGGGGAAGTGTTAACATTTGTGCCGCCCGATACTTCGTTTCGGAATATCGGAATCTAGGAAACACTTCGTTGTACTTCGACGCCACTTCGTTTGTATCGGAAACACTTCGTTGTACTTCTATAACACTTTATTTACGGCGACACTTCATTTTCACTAGGGTAGTAAATGTATCCATAAATATTGATTATTTCCATCGACTTTACTTATTATTTTATACCGTCGTCTTGTCTGTCTAATAAACTAATAATCACTTTGATCTATGAAATCGAGATGATATCTATTCTACTAAAAAAAGAACATGCTTTAGCATAGATCTGTTGATCTGTACTTACAAAACGGACAAAGTTAATATAATTTGATATAGTGTGCATGAGGTAGTTTGTAGAGTATACATTTAGAGTAAAGTAAGTTAGAAGATTAATCTTCGGGAAAACTAAAGTCTCCGACGGGGTTGGTGGGTTTTTGTTGTTGTGGCGGGGGTTTTGTGGGGAGCATACTAAGAGAGGGTGACGTCACCGGCTTGTCAAAATGCTGACCGAACTGGAAAAACAAATAAAAAAATATTTACAGAGATGATATAATACGGATAGCCTTCCTTATTCTTGAGAAGTTTTGACGTATCCGTCAAAACATCTCGCGGTATTTCATGCTTGGGCATTGTTTTAGATACATTGGTTTTAGTTCGGGGGAGATAAGTGAACTATTTACAAAACTTTCGTTCTCTATTGTCTATTTCTTCTCCCTCGAAAACTTACCGAACCTACCTTGGCAGGATGCAACGTCACATTCAACAAAGTCGGATGTTCGTCGACTACCATGAACTCTACCTCACGTGGCACATAGCCATCAGCATAAACCTATAAAGAACAACAAATTATTTTATTGAATTAATATATACACGACATTTGAGCAAATGACTATTAATTGAAGTTGAATGCTTTGATGTTTTTAATTGTATTACTTAATATTTTTATAGTGGTTTTTAAATTTGAGATGGGACCGAGATTCATGTTTTTTTAATTGCATTTACCTACCTCTAGTTTGTAAACTCCGGGTAATAATACCCTCCAAAACTCTCCGTATTTAGTAGTCTGGAAACCAACATCCCTAGTTTTAACCTTCAATGAAGCCTTCTCAACTGGATTACCGTTTTCATCCATAACAAATCCTTGAACGCCGCGGTGAGCTTCAGCCAAAAACTTAACTAAAGCCTAAGCAAAAACAGGATTCACGTAAAATATTGCCCTCTTTCATACCATCAAATATTTTTGGATTTGATACTAACCAATTGATTATCCTCCCAGTATCTAGGGAGTTCGCTTGCTGGAGGATATTTGCAACAGGAAAGCTCTAAGGTGACTTCCATACAACCGAACCATACGTAATTATAATCTTGCATACCTCCTGTCAATGGATACCAAGCTGCCCCATTTGTTATTCCCTGAAGAAAATATATAGAATAAAATTAATTGTGGAAATTGGATGACGATTGGATCAAAAGTTTCCAACATAATAATAAGATGGAAAATAGTGAAATATTTGTTAATATAAACGTGTATTAATTAGTATTACAGAATATAGATGCAAACTTGTAGAATATCGATCGATCTTTTGTTTTGAAAGGCCAATGCATCAATTTGTTGCTTTTGGAAATTGTGCAGAAAAACGTTTATCTGGCCTGTTTGGTACAAACATTATTGATGTGAAATTCGGAATGTGGTTTAGCAACACCATGGCCAAATGAAGACAAAATGGGTAATTTTCAATTTTCGGTTATTGTTTTAGCAGAGATAAAATGATACTTTTGCAGTCCGATTATGCGGTCGAAGCTAACGCTTCGAGGAATGTGTGATACAATATGTAGCTATAATCCCTGAATAGATCACTCTAAAGGTAGGCGTCCACAGTTTTGCATCGTAGGTATCGAATGCATCGCATCAAACGGATCGTAGTATTCTTTCTATAGAAAGTAATACAAGTGCGACCACTGTACCACATCGTACAGATCGCACGAATCTACCTGTCGGCAATGCCGATGCTCCGAGGGACAACTTTTGCGATGCATGCCGATGACGTCATACGGAATGCTGATCAGTGGACGGACTCTGCGCGATATAAAGAGATATATGATTTAAAACACCCTAATTATTCGAACCAACAAAGAAGGGATAATATCTGGCAGGAAATTTTACTACGAAAATCCGAATGAAAGTAGCGTCGGCAATCCGATTGCTGGTAGTTGCGTCGGCAAATCCGATAGTGCGGACGCACTGTAAAAAAATAATCCGTTTGATTAAATGCGTCCGATACGTACGATGCGAAACTGTGGACGCCTACCTTAATGCTGCTGTGAACTTTATTATTTATAGATTTAATTATTAAGAAATAAATATAAAAATATTTTGAATGGACAATATATTGTCTGATCTTTTTGTATAATTTAGAAAATTCTCTTACTCTTTGGAATCCCGGCGAAGATGATTTACAAGCGACTCCGCGACTCATTTTCGCATGATTTGTAGAATAAGTTAATGAAAGATGCTTGAAAACATCATCATCGGGAGTTAGAGATGGAGCTGATGCGTAACTCTGAAACACTAGAAAGGTACGTTTTATACAGTATATAGGTTAGTAACAATATCATAAAATGTTAAATTGCAATATGGAATATTAAATGATCCTAATGTTAAATTTGCTGTTACTTACAAGAGCATAGTGCCGATGACCTGCAGATTCCTTGCAGCAAAGAGCAAAGAAAATTCAAGAAATTTTCAAATAAAACTAATTTCAATTATTCTAAAATCGATTAACTGTTTTTATCTTACGTGAGTTTGGAGTGTTGTCGAAGGGATAGCTTGCGACAAGGGCACCTCCGTGAAGACTTCCGGAGAGAACGAACTGGATCTTCGAGACCCATTCTTTGACCGCCTCCGTTTCCGGTTGCGTTCGCTTATTATTTTGTTTGAAGTAATCGGGGAAGTTACGATTCAAGTCGAAACCTCTTGCATTATAACTGTCAAATTAAAAGTGTAATGATGCTTTATTCAAATTTACGAATAATATAAAATATTACACTGAATTGATAAATTCACTGTGTTTTAACCACATTTATAGTATGTAAAAATATTTATATAAATTTCTACACTTATCACGACTCGAGTTTCGACTTTTGAAGGTCATTTTCAAGTGATTAATCTTGTTCATATAAAATATTTATAATTTCAAATACAGGTTGCGTTCACAAAGTTTCAAGACTGATTTGGCCAGGCTGTTTGCGAAGAAATGCGAACTCTTCACTTCTTGTTGCGAAGAAAAACGTTTGTAAGTCGATCAATTTGTTAGATAAAGTGGTTGCTGGAGACCTGAGACTACGAGTACGATCCTGAAACAAAGCGATAAAGTGAGGATTGACATACCGTCTCATCTCGAAAGACCAAGAAAGCTCGCATGAGCAAATCACGCATGGAAAGCATGATCATTGATTTCTTTAATGCGAAAGGAGTGACCCACAAAGAGTTTCTTCCTGTCGGACAGACTTAAAATAAAAAAGTGGTTTGGGAAAAGCTCTCACTAAATCCCTTATTCCACTTTTGGCTTTTAGTATGCCCCACCCTGCTATCGCATATTTTGCTTTCATTCAAGGTGGGCTGCCCGGACGGTTAGTGAAAACCTCCCTAGTTCTCGCCGACCAGGAATCGAACCCGGGTCTCCCATATTGCCAGGCGAGTATGTTGTCAACTACACTACGGAGGAGTCTCCCCGAGGACTACCCCTGCCAGACAGACTGTCACAGGTCGGTTTTACGCTGAAGATTGAAGGATCGAGTCCGGCGCATCTGCCCGGAGATCAAAGACGATTGGGTTCATCACCAGGCAGTGCTGGATTTACCAGCAGGCTGAGTAGGCTGGAGCCTCGGGCTGCAAATTTGGGCCAAACTTTTTTTTTATGTCTTACAGAAATTAAAAAGATTCATGTTTATATACCTTAATGTAAATGTTATTAGGCTCACACAAACAATTCAACATGTAATATGTTCCACCACTTATTGTTATTGTCGTCCGAAGCTGAGACGGGGTCGTGCTGTTATGGGCATACGCCGCGTAGTGGCATTGAGTTCCAGAGAGATATATAGAGACCGGCGATACAAACGAAAAAGCCGCTGAAAAGAAAAGCCGCCTTCGTTGATTTTGTCCTGCAATTTATTATTATACGTTATTTCTTAACGTATTAATTTTTCTTCGGTTGTGTGCTATAATTTATTCAGTGTTTCGTGGATTGTATGAATAACTTTATAACATAACATCGTACAAACTTATAGTAAGTAAGGTAGGTAATCATGTAGGTGAGACCTGATTCAGGTCAGTTCAAAAGTTCGTGCGCATTTTTGAGAAATTTTTAAATTGTGTAAATAAAACACAATTTAACATTTTATTCAATGAAATATTTTCTTTCAATATCTACAATTTCTCGCCAACTTACATGTAGCTTTTTAATTCCATTGCTGTACAAATATTGTCTTTGATGCAAAAAAGCTTGAAACTTAATTTTGCACATGCTGTTTAGAATGTAACTTTTTCTAGTAAGAAATTTTGGAAAGCTAATTGAAAATAAGTGAAAATGTGATCTAGCTTTATCATTCATTTTTTAATCAATTTTAATTTTTCCGCATCCTGCTTACTCCCCGAATATTGTCCAAGTGATTTTCACGTATATCGGGCATTACAATTTTTTTTATTTGGGAAAAAGTTACATTCTAAAGAGCGTGTACAACATGAACTTTCAAGTTTTTTTTGCACCAAAACCTTTCTACAGCAATGGAATTAAAAAGCTACCTGTAAGATGACGAGAAATTGTAGTATGTTTAAGTTTTTTGCCCACATAAAGCCGAAGAAATGTTTTCTGCCGCTATTTCAGAATTGAAAACACTGGGCATAAATATTGAAGACTGTCGTGGACAATGTCTGGTGCGTACAATGGCTTATAGGCTAAAATTCACTCTTTAAATTTAGTGGCAACTGCCACTGCTGAATCTTGCACAGAAGCTTGTCGCTTCTTCATGTTGCTTCAAGATATCTAGGTTTTTGTTATATAAATTCGACACAATGCTGGCAAAAGTTAATGATTGAAATTTTGAAAGGAAAAACGCTAAAGAGAGTAAATTTGACACGTTGCTCAGCTAGAGAGGACGCCTGTAGAAGTTTGAGAGATTCTTGGCACGAAGTTCTTAAAACTTTGGGATCAATCAAGGATGATTGTACCGTAAAGCCGGTAACGCGAAACGAAGCGACGGGTATACTTTTAACGGAAACGGCGATAATAGTTGTGTGAATTTTTTTAAGAAAAGAATAAACAAAGCGAATATTCAAATTCAGGCTTCTACTGTACATTTGATCCCTGTTGCCGATTTTTAAGAATTCTTTTGCAAGTTTTTCGTAGCTGAACGAGAGAATTTTAAGCGTTTTGAAGAAAACACGATGGAATTAAGGGCGTCGAAGCAGTATACAAATATCATGCGAAAAAAAACAACGGATAAGGAAAAAAATGTATGATGAAACACCCGATCAAGAAATGAGAATGACTACAAACGATACTTTCAGGTTTAATACATTTCTCGTCCTCATTGATAGACTCGTATCCGAACTAAAAATACCACAGGAGACTTACAACAGGTTCAATGAAAAGTTTTCACTTTTGAGTAAAATGGGTAATAAACCAAACCTTTGGGAAAAAGATTTAGTTCAAGAATGCATACATTTTTACACTTCGCTCACCACCGGCGAAGTTTTGGCCAAGTTCAACGTGGCACCACCTGGTGGCCAGCGCCTTCTTTTTGCTCCTCCGGATCAAAAGAGACCTGAAAGGGAAGCGATTCGATACGATTCCAGCGGTCCAGACAGCATCGACGAGGTCCCTTCACAGCCTTCCGCGCGAAGATTATATTAGATATTACCTAAAGTTCTGTGCGAAACTGAACAAAACCGCTACAGAGACTTTTGGTATGAGGGGTCTAGGGGCCTATAAAGAAGTTTTCATGTGGCGTCAAAAGTCATTTTCTTGTGGCACAAGAAGTACAAAGATGGCCTCAAGGTCGTTAAAGATGATGACCGTGCCATAATGGGAGACTTTCAACAAGCAGAGTTCAGGAACATTTGGTGAAAGTACATGTACTTTAAACACTGACCACCGTATTATTGTTAGATTACTTGCCGATGAACTGGTATTGGGTCAGTCTACGGTTTTCAAGCTAGTGACAGAAGATTTGAAGTTGAGAATACTATGTGCCAAACTTGTTCCTAAAGTTCTGACGGACGAACAAAATGCACGGCGCCAGACTGTTTGCGAAGGAATGGTTGAACGTTTGCAAGTCGATACCAATTTTTTAGATAAAGTAGATATTGGTGATAAAGTGCGTCACTCCGCGCCACACCATCTCACCTCCAAAGCCCAAGAAAGCTCGCATGAGCAAGTTACGTGTGAAAAGCATGCTCATTGTTTTCTTCTTCCTCTAATGACAGAGGAGTCATCCGTAAAGAGATTGTTTCTGCCGGACAGACTGTTACAGGTCAGTTTTAAGTTGAATTGCTCCGCCGATTGAAGGATCGAGCCTGTCGCCTACGCCCTGCGATCAACGATGATTGGGTTCTTCACCACAATGCTCCTTTTCTCCCACGGGTCCTTGCCCACGGGTCATATTTGAAAGACTTTTAGTTTGTTGTATAAAAATGTTTAACACATTTTCTGTTTTGAGACCAGTCTTGAAACTTTGTGAACGCAACCTGTATATAAAATAAAAATGTAATTATCATCTTCGACGTTGTTAAAGGATATTAATACGAGAATATATACAAGTAAGGAATTCTGGAGTCATCCCTTACTCCAAAGTTGAAATAGTGGTGGCAAGCAAAAATTGAATAAATCATTCACAGTAACGGCTTTATTTTATACATTATTCAGATGAAGCAAGTTGCGATGTATCTTGAACGATGTTCCATAAACTTTTAGAACTCTTCGAATTTCGTTAAATATTAACTTAGGTAATGGATGTTGGATTCTATCCAGTTTTAAGAGAAAATTTTGCCTATTTGTATGGATTTTTTCATAATAGGTTACTACTTCGAGGAGCTAGATACACATACCGAGTAGACACTCTTCTCTTCTTGTTGTTTAATCTGGATAAAAACGTTCTTCATATTCTGATCCTTTTCATATTTCGAGTCGGGATTGCTATTCTTTCATCTTGCGATCGATATGAAGTCCTCGCTTTCTTAATACGCTTGAACAACGCATTGAAATTAAAATTCACTACAAAAATTGTGAAAATTTCGCGGTCACCGTTCGCAAAAACAAGCATTTTTAGGTCGTCGTGAAGCACCTTCTCGGCCTGCAATTGTGATTAAAAACTGGTGAAAAAATCGAGCTGTCGGGACAATTTAGTGATATGAAGAACCGAACTCGTGCACGTCGCTCAAGAACAACTGAGAATATTGCTGTTGTAGCACATAGGGTTGAGGAAAACCCAGGTTTGTCTATTTCTAGTCGATGTTTGGAATTGGACATTCCATAAACGAGATTACACCGCATTTTGTCTAAGACTTAGTTAGGTCTTAAGGCTTTTAAAGTTCAGTTAACACTAGAACTCACGCCTACCGACCATCAACTACGTCGTGTTTTTGCTGATTGAGTCCTTGAAATGCATCAAACTGATCCGGAAATTCATCGAAAAATGTTCTCGAATGATGATGCCCATTTTCACCTCAGAGGCTACGAATGAAGGCTACGCGCTATCCAACGATGATTAATGATTTTGTATGGCCGGAATTGAAATATATTGATGTGGACGACGTTTATTTTCAACAACACGGCGCTAAGTGACACACAAGTAACGATACTATCTTTTGCGTGAAAAGTTTCCTGATCGTGTGATTTCACGAAGAGGCGATCATAATTGGCCACCGAGATCTTCTGATTTAACACCTCTAGACTTTTTTCTTTGGGGCTACGTGAAAGATAAGGTCTATGCAAATGGACCAAAATCGATTCAATACCTCAAAGATGGAATTCGTGAAGTTATCGAGGTCATACAGCCTAAAATATGCGAATTGGTGATGGAAAAGATATGGTGCTGCAAGCTTAGCCGTGACGGTCATTTGGCTAATATTCTTTTCCACTATTAATGGCATACCCACCCTCCTCTTTACAGTTAAATAAAGATCCGATGATTTCGCTTAAACATACTCGTTTTTTTTTACATATCAAAATGAAACCTCTTATTGGAAGACCCTATATAATCAAAACGTAAAAATTGCATATTACTCCAATTGACAAATAAGAAGATAATTTTCATTAAATTGCAAATTATTGTATGTCATAGTCAATTATTCACTTAAAATTCCTTACCGTCCCTGTCCTCCTTCGCAAGTTCCTTCCTTGGACACTTCAAATCCATCAGGATTCATAGAGGGCATAATATGAATTCTCGTGTTTTCCAAAAGCCATCTGATATAAGGATCGGTACTGTAGCTCGTGGTCAAATACTAAAAATAGACCGGAAACCCGGAAACTTTACTCTATTTTTGCACGTGTCAAGGTTAACAATATCGATTCACATTTAAAAATAGACATTTCAATGCCTTTAAAAAGAGTTTACGTACGTGGATTAGATGGAGCAATAATTCTCGGCTGACAGCTTCGTTTCCGTGTATATTACCTACATATTTAACATCCGGTTTTCCGATCATATGCTCGTAAGGAGATGCAGATACAACAATTACCCAAAGATCCCTACCTGGGAATAAAAGAAATTCATGATTACACGGTAAATAGTCAGTGGCTTAAATTGTATCATAGGAAATTTTAGACAAACATGTAAAATATTGTTGTATGTTATATTAAATATTATAACATTTTGTTATATTATAACATTTTGTAAAATGAACCGTAATAGACAAAACATGATATTTTTCATGGTCTTGATAAACAGAAAAACATGTTCTATAAGTTTTTTTAACATAAACTTTCATGGACAAAATTTGGTAAAAAACATTTTATAACAAGAAGTAGGGTAAGCAAAACTTGAAATATTACTTTTTGTAAATTAAACAAGCGTGAATAGACAAACCCTGGCAGATTTTTCTAAGAAGAATTTTACGTGATTTACAATTCTTCGATAGCCATGTGCTAATTGTTAATTCGTATTTCTTACTATTAAATTTGGTATATCTGTAATAGATTTTTTTTGGTAATACTAAATTACATACATTAAACATAATGAAAATTAACGACGACTTTCTTATGTAATCCAGATTAAGTTATAATTTATATTTTTTTACCTTGAACTGATTTTCCGATAGAATATAAAGCAGTCAAAGAAGGAAATCGTGTACTAGTCGCCCTTAAAAACTTGGTCATTTGATCGTAATTGTGATATTTGAAGTCCAAATTATACGTGTCAGTTTTAGTTTCCACGTTATAATTTTGGACTCCTGGTTGATAATTTCTTTGTTCAACAACGTCATCGCGGAAGGTGATTGGTGCATCAAGCCCTTGGACACTTGCGCCAACGGTGAATTGGACACCGTCAGATCTTGAATCTGCGATAATCTGCGTCACTTCTTCTCCACACGAGAGAGTAAATAGTAGTTGGACTACTATCAATAATTTCATTGTCACCTGAAATAAAATTACAATTACATTTAGGCGGATCGAGTTAACATACAAAAAGTAAATGGATGTTTAATATAAATGACTGTGAATGGAAAATAAAAATAGCACAAGATTTTGACAGGCAGTATTGATCATTTCAAGCTAATCAATACCTAACTCATCGTTTTCTTAACCTCTCCTTGAAACTTTCCCCAATATCGAACAAAGTTTTAATTTGTTGATATTCTAAAAGTAATTAGATGACCTATCATTACTAGACGTATTTGAGAACAGATTTTGATTTCAAATTATGTTTTCGTATTTCGGATCTATAGTTAGTTAAGGATGTATTAGAAAATATGAAAAAAATCTGATTAATTCAATAAAACGTTTAACATTTATTGAAGTTCATCATTTTTTACATGGTGTCTTATGAGCACACTATACCCTCGGCATAAAAAGAGGTAAATTGTGTCATAAAAAATAGTGGAATGAAAATTTCCGAAAAATTCAGATAAGTAAATATACACAATTACAATACAATACAATACAACTGTTGCAAAGAGTCATCGTGATTCACTACACCGTTTATAAGGTATACATTAAAGTTTTTTTAATTTATACCTAATATTAATTCGTACCGTAGAAGTGCTGCGATTTTAATATTGTTTCATACTTTTTCCTCGAAAATTCAACATCTTCCCTAAGCAAATTTCACATGAGATTTGTTTTGGTACTCCTAAAAGACTCAATAATGTTATTGAGCTCCGGAAAGGTTATATATATATATATATATATATATATATATATATATATATATATATATATATATATATATATATACAGGCTGTGTTCCGACATTATTAAGTTTATACGATTATATATAATGTGTATAATGTGGTATGGTTTTACCAATATTAAATTATATTATCTTTGATAAGGTTTATTCACTAATATTTGGAAGTAATTATTTTTGAGTTCATAATAACAACTGATAATAAACAGTAGTTTTAAGTAATTAGTACACGCGGATCATATTCTTTTAGATGGAATAGTAGAAGAGGGGTGGAATAGTTAGGTCTTTTGTTAAAAGTCGAAAAAAAAATAGTTAAAATATAATGAAATTATCGTCAACAATAATAATAAACCAAAACATACAATCCTTGGACAATTCCATTGACAAATTAGAATATCCTCCTGAGGCCCAACATAATTTTCCTAATCTACAAATCTCTTTTTATTGATTTAGCAATAGTTGGCAATAGAACCCACCTTCGACTTGCAGATCATGATGCAGAATTGCTGACATGTCTTCATTCCGATACCGAGGGATACGAGGACGTTGAAACTAATTCCGATATCGAAAATGAGAATTTTGAAAATAATGAAAATTGAAAAAGGTCTAGATAAACAACCATAAGAGGAAGCATCTGCGGACACAAGTTCTGATTACGCTCCAGAATTTAACATTCTTCTATTTAATTTGAAAGCTCGTTATGGACGAAACTCCTGGTAAAAATCTAACAGATTTAATGGATCACAATTTAATATACCTGCCTACTGATGACACTTGGAGCGAAAAGACTGGACAATTTCATACTATATCGCAAAGTATTTTGAAGATTTTGAAGTGGAAAATAGTTATTTGCACCTGTACCAATTTAAAATATCTTTTGGAACACGTTAAACCCATGAATTTCGACAGAAGCCTTGAAATTTCTATCTTGATGTCTTGTATCATGTTTCCGCAGATTAGAATGTATTGGGCCGCCTCAACGCGAGTGGAGCATATCGTCACTGGTATGACTCGCAAAAGGTTTTTTGCTATTACAAGCCATTTGAAAGTAGTCGTTGATAATGTAATGACATACCGGATGATAAAAAAAGCATAAACTGTGGAAGAACTCAGCGCTTGCAAACAAAATTCGAAATGATTGTTTATCTGTAGATCGCAGTCCAATAGTAGCTGTTGATAAGCAGATGATCCCTTTTGCAGAGGCATGCAACTTTAAACGATTTATAAGTGGCAAGTCAAATCCTGAGGGCTTACAAAATTTTGTATCTACTGCACCAGAAGGATTAGTTTTGGATTTTTAAATTTACCAGGGTAAAAGAACATTACACGAAGTTTGCGAGGTAGATCTAGGTGTTGGACTAATGCTGTAACACGTTTGAGGAGGTCGTTGAGGAGGAGGACTTTTTTTTTCAACAATTCCATATTTTGAATATTTATTGAATAAGAAGATCGTGTCTACGGGAACATTAATGAAATCTAGGATACCAGTGGCAGTACATTTAATTGCAGAATAAATAATTTAAAAATTTCTTAGGGGTTTTACAGAACAAACTTAGAAATGACGGGAGCGTCAACCTCAATTGCAATGGTTTGCAATGGTTTGATGTAACAACCATTTTAATAGCCTCAACAGGCTTAGGAGAGCAACCTGCGGATCATTACAAGAGATGGTCTATAAAGGACTCTCTAAATATGTGCAGGTGCCTCCCCCTAATATTATAAAGAGTTACAATGACTACTACAACAGAAACTACTAGTTACTAATAGACAGAATGATAAGTTACAGGATGTCTGCTAGAACAAAGAAATGGACAGCGCAAACGATTTTGAATTTGATTGATTTAGCGATAACTAACTCGTGGAGGAGTTTTATATCGCGTGGACAGAAAATATCGCGTGGGTGACAATAAATTTTACGTTTTAAAATTCAAGTGGCATACTACTTCTTTGAGGACAAACATCGAAACGAAGAAAATGACGAAAATATTTTGAATCTGCGCTTAACAACAAGAAACAATCCTGGAGGCTATGCTGTAGGATTGCATAGTTCATACTAAAGGCAATGCTCTATTGTTTTTCTACTCATAGTTCATACTTGGGAAAAGTTTCATGCATTTCTGTCAAACTGTTTTCAGTGGGACCACAGGAGCAAGGCGAAAACTATGCCGTTATTTAGTACTGACTGAACATTGGAAAAGCTCCGAACAACTGGAGGCTCTCAAGATAAACAAGAAAATTTGTCTTCCTATTTCTGTAGAGAAGAAGGAGAACATGTAGGGCCGGCAATGTACTGCAGAAAGGACGTAGCCTACGAAACAAGGATTGATATAAATGGCATCGCAGAAAAATATGTGTTTGAATGCACTGCAGTCGAGACTCTCATTAGCAGAAAGGAACTTCATTATTATTATTGAAATCTATAGAGCCTCACTGGCGAGTTGGAAAGTGTTCATAAACAAATTGCATGAACCCCTTATATTATTATCTACTCAAATTAATAAATATAAAATCTCAAGTGACTTAAAAATTATAATCTTAAAGACAACTAACCATAGTGAACAGTTGATTTCAATTCAATTATTTGATGCGATTCCCACTTTGAAGGAAATAATTCAACCAGACACAGGGTCGTATCTTGATAACATCGTAGTTACATGAATTTATCATATTACACGGAAACGTAGGACCACTATACACAATCTATATATCGGACACACAATCCATAATACTGGAATTTGAAAAAGAGGTTCCGATCTCCAATATTAAAGAAATTAGATTTTTCAACGGTCAAAACATGTGCCAGCACAGAACAATGATGGAAGAGGAATCAAGGGATGAGGTTTTCAAATTCGATGAGTACGATATTGACAGTACATGGGACATGTTCGAGGAAATTTAAACCCTTCGAAAAAGCTTTTTATAAAGTCTCGATCAACACCAATCGTACGACTGCAAGGGATTTTAGAAATCTGTATCTAGCGAAGGTTGAAGAACACCTTCAATTACTCTAAACATTATTCCGCTTCTATCGGACCATGGATGGACTGTACATTAACCGAGTGTTTTAAAAAACAACTAAATGACTCCACCTGTATACAAATGACTAATTTGGAGGTTTATCTGTGAAATATCAAACATGAAAAAGAGAAAGTAATCTTACTGCAACCATAACGAAGATCCACATAGAATTGCAAGATATTTCATATTTTGTCAACTTCCTTAAGTATGGTCGAGAATATTTGTATACTGTTTATTGTTAATTATTAAAAGTAAAATAGAATTTTTCACATATATTAAAAAACCTAGACTATGTTTTACTGGATGGACAATTCAATGGTAAATTAAGTTTCATTGCTTATTAATAGATAGTTACAACAAAATGTAATTAAATTAGAAAGATACATAGAAAGTTCTAAATAAATATTTGTATCAATTATCACTGCCAAGTTGCCATTTAAAATGAAAGGAAAATTTTAGTGTAATTACATGCAATTGAATATTTCAAAATTTTGAGGAAATAATATCCAAGTCGTTAATAATTATCATTCGTATTTTTGTTGAGAAAATTAGAAAAGTGGAACATTTAGAGAGCATCATCTTTCTTTTGAGGAAATAACCCCTTGCTTAGATATTTTTTCCAGAAACTTCTCAGAATAAAAATACATTTTATTCATATTGTAATGAATGTTTTTAATGATGTTAATATTTTTGTGTGCAAAAAAATTAATAAAACATCACCTTTTTATTCCATCCATATCATTCACATTGTTCATGTATTACATTTCGATAGCGATAAATTGAAACAAATACTTTTCTTTCAAATGGTCGTTGATTAGTCTGATAATTGACAAATAACTTGGTCCACAATTTTCGCAAACAATTCGCCATTTAGAAAATATTATTTATATTTATAAAGTGACATATTTTTAAAGCAAACGTTAGAGGTAATTTTATTATACAGTGTTTTTCTTTTGGTTTTCCTCTTTTGTCAAATGTATTTCACTATTTCTCAAAAGTATTTCTTATTTACGTCACTTTGACAGTAATATGTCAAATGAAATTCACTATTTGTTAAAACTTTCTGACGAATTTCTATTCTAAAATGAGATAGTAACTGACAATGAGTTTTTATTGTAAGTAATATGTTTGTAGTTAAGACATATTTTCTGTTTTTATTTATTTACACTGTTTAAGAGAAATTTACTAATATGTAATACATTTTTGTAGTTTGTAATACAATTTAAAATATGCCTTAAAATGAGCGCATAGAGCCTTTTCCATTCTACTTTAAGCCTTTCGCTTAAACAAGTTCATTGTCTAACCATTGTCTAGATCTAGAATGTAATCATAAATTATCCCGAAATATATGCAACAATTGCCCGAAACTAAATCTCTTGGAGTCATTAGAACTTTTCAAATAAAGCCGTAATCCATCAGCAAATCCTGAAGCGGATTAAATTTCGACAGCGCCCTAGGTAAGTACCTCATCGGCGCCTCCCTGGTGGGTCATGAGGTATTATAAATTATACAGTAAAACCTTAGTATAACGAATTGACGAATAACGATTTCCTCGATTTAACAAATTCTTAGAAAATCCCTAGAATTGGCTGTAAGAGTTAATGCAATATATAGCAAACCTCATTATAACAAATTACTTGTTATAACAAATATTTTCAAATCTCCTTCAGGTTTGTTATATCGAGATTTCATTGGTAACTACTAATATATGTGTTGCTATTGAGAGTGAAAAAAGCAAGAGGGGTATTTATTGTGAATATCGTAAACAATGATTGTTTATTATAATTAATCATGTACGTAGAATTTAATATTTAATATATAAAAACAATAATGCTATGAACAGAATTATTTATTTAAAATGGTGTCAACAAACCATTATTAATCCAATCATATGTGTTAAAAATTTTTCGTCTACATTTTTCTCTTGCAAAATCGTCAATAACGTCGTGGAAAATCGTGAATAATAAATTTGATTCAATGTTAAGTATCATTAACGAATTTAATCTTTTGTCTGTCATGGTTGAGTGAAGATAATTTTTCACTCTATATAGGCAAAAACTCCGCTCACCACTGCAATTGCTGACTGTCTTGTAGAACATAGAGCCTCGATAAAAGCCTTCCAAAAACAAAATCTGACCTTGTTGATTGCGAGTTGCTTAACTTCCGTCCAAGTTTTTCCTGCATCAAGTTGTTTTTGGCCTACCACGTTTGCGGCTGCCGCGCGGCTTCCAGTCTAAGGCCATTCGCGCGATGTTGCTGTTATTCAGCCGAAGAGTGTGCCCTATCCATTTCCACTTTTTTTTTTATTTGCACGGCATTTGCATTTATTTGCCAGCTTTAGCAATTCTTCGTTAGAAATTATGTTGGGCCAGAAAATTCCCAGGATGCATCTTAGACATTTGTTAATGAATGTTTGAGGCCGGTGAGTTAGCTGTTTTGTCACCTTCCACGTTTCACGTCCATACAGCAGGACTGGTTTAACGTTTGTATTCAAAAAGCTTGGTGTGCTTACTGTATATTATAGATTGAAATATGGGGCGTGGATAGGCGTGAATATCTTTTTCAGTCCCGCCACATTCATCAACAGTGCTACCTAGTTAGGTAAAGTAGTCCACTCTTTCGATCAACGCCCACCAAGCGTTCAATTGACATTTGCTGCTGGTTGCGGCAACTTATCCTTACTTTTTTTTGAGGTAGTTAATTTCTAGGCCAACTTCACTTGCTGCGCTCTTGAGCTTCTCCAGCTTAGCACGCATGTCGGCATGTATGTGACTATCATCAGATATCATCCGCGTATGACAATTTTGAACCCATTGTACGTCCTTGTTCGTTTTACATGTCTTGAGAACAAAGAGCTTTGGTCACATTTTGGGGGATCCCACTCTTTGAGAGCTTTGTGTTTCAGTGTGTCAAAGGCTTGTTTGAAGCCAACGAATGTTAGGAACTAATGCGTTTGCAATTCATTTGACTGTTCTATTACGATCGTCAATGTGTTGATGTGGTCGGTACACCCACGGTTTCGATGAAATCTTGCCTGTTCTTGCATAAGTATTGGATCATTCACGCCCACCACTCTGAGCTTGACGACCATCATTACGATTTTGCTTATAATGTTTAATAGGGTTAGGTATACCATGCCAGTTCTCGCATTGAGTCACATCTCCTTTTTTTGGTAGTTTAATAATTAGTCCCTTCTTGATTGAAGTTGGAAACTGCTTCTCCTCCCAAGCCTTGGCTATGTCAATGTTTGGGTACATTGTTTCAAGCTCTTTGTCTCCTAGAACCCTTAGAATGGCGTTGGGTGTTCGTGGCAATTCCCCGTCTCGAGCTATTGTTGTTAAATAAGAACGCAGTTGAATACATTCTTCCACAAAGCATTGTTCTAAATCACCAGAATACATAATTACTAACATACTTGCTCTATTTTGAACTTCTTCGGTGTTTACATTAATTAAATTGCTTACATACGATAATTTGTCGTTAAAATTGTCGTAGGCTTTTCGTCTCTTTTGAAGTTCAGCCACAAATCTGTCTTTATTTACAAGGACATGTTACTCTGAATATTTTCCGATCTGAAAAAGAAGTAATATCTTCCGTAGATTCATCTGCTGTGAGCTTTCCCTTCCGCATCCTCCTTGTGTCCTTTTAATTAATGAGAGAAAATTTTCCCTTTCTGCAGAAATTATATGAATTAAACTGTCACACATTTGAATAACCGTACAAATGTTAATATCAACGGAATGTAAGTTTTGGTTGATTTTGTTCATGTGAATCAAAATAAAACCGAAAAACATGCTAATGAAAGCAGTTTCTAGTCGTTTTAATTTCAATCTTATGCCTTTAGCTTCACACACAACGGAACGTTTTTACAAAGATTTGCTATGGATAGCTCTTTGGGCGTTCTGAATTTCTTGAAATGATTCTTTTAACTCTTGCAGGAATCTGCTCGAGCTGACCAGAGCGTATAAGATGAACTGACAGTAGTTTTTTTATCACTGCCTAAGAGTAACTTGTTCTTGTAGCGTTTCCCATCTTTGTGTTTTGATATCTTTAATTCATCTTTTATCTGTGTTAAAATTTTGTTTGCCATCAATTCAATAAATTCCTTACATATTGTAGAACTTAACATCTCTTACACTTGCCTCCATATTATGCAAAATGTTTACATAAAAACGGATCGAATTCCGCAATAATTTCCAGCATCAATAAATAATTTCCGTTATAAAGAGAGCAGAGCCCCCTAAAGATAAACGTGATGCTAAAGACTTGACAACCGCAACCACTCTTTTCATAACTTTTTTTTCATAACATGCAAATAAGTCAACTCTTCTTGAAATAGAGATGCTAGTTCATGATCGACACGGCCGCCAATATTAGATCTTCAAAAAACATGCTTAATGTCCAAATGATTTTTATAATCATAAAAACCAATATCTTGTTTTCCAAATTGAGTTTCTCCGAATAATAAACAAGCCCGACAATTCCACTTCCCACTTCCTTGACCGTGTTTCTCTGTTTAATAACTTCCGTTCAAAGATTGTTTTCGTCAAAAAACAGAAGTTTTAATTTTCATACGTATATCCTTTTGCTCAATGAAAAATCTGCATTTATATTTTGATAAAAGTCAATCAATGCAATATATTCTTGCGTTGCGTTATTGATATCCCACTTGACTGGGCCACAATCAACTACAGCCAACATCAGCCTTTCTTTCGACTGATTCACAACTTCTATTACTGATGAAGTAGGCAGTGTTGGAACAAACAAATCTTGTGCTCGTTTTGAACTAGTAGGAATTTCGTATTGCATAGGGTTGGTATCGGATCCACTGAGAATTGCGTTAGAAGATTCTGAATTATGACTTTTTAATTTCGAAAAGAATGTATCAATATTTTTTGTACTCTTACATTACATTTTGATGTTTTTCTCTGATTTCTCTAGAGAACTCTATTCGTGTAAAGTGTGTAGATTTATATAACTTCACAAGATATATAATATTTTTACAAAAAATAGAGGTAAAAACATAGAATGAATTTTTAATTCAGAGAAAATATGCAATTTTCTCACATAATATTACTGACTTGAATTCTTATTGATAAAATACATGGTGTTTAGTTATAGTTATTTACATTAGAGTGCGGAAAAGTTGATTTTACTACGCGACAGCTCGTTTAGGGAAAGAGCCCGAAGGGCGAGTTCCCCATTAGCTGGAGCGTTGTAAAATCTTTACGCACGAAATTTGTATACATTTTTTTGGACGACAATTATTATTTAAGAAGCAAATAGATTTAGATTATTTACAAAGATTATTGGAAATTATTTAGTTCTTTTTGGTACAATGTTGTAAAGTACGGCTACTATGGAGTCATTTTACCGCATAGTAGCCGTACTTTGCAACATTGTGTGTAAAAATCTAGTTTCGCTTGACGTATACACGATCTCAAAGCTATCTTTACAATTCATGAGCCCAACATAGTAGTGTATGATACAAGTGTGTGAAGAAGGTCTTTTGTGCATGATTGCGTTTAAAGCACGAGCCGAAGGCGAGTGGTTTAATCGCAATGAGTGTACAAAAGCGTTTCACACACGTGTGTCATTGTTTTATATTTTACGAAGCATGTTAAAACACTGTTGAATCTACAAAAGAATAATTGTTTCTTAGCGATAATATTGTAAAAATTGTAATTTTGACTGACAACGTATTTCAAATCACTGAAACAATAAGGTTAGAACGTTTTGAAAAAAAAATTGCTAACTAGTAAAAACGCACAGTAACGGGAACACTATTTGGTCGTTGTCAATGAGTAGGGAAAGATGGTTCCTTCTAGGCCCTCCAACTTAACTGACCTTGACACTTCCTGTTTCGACATCCGGTATCGATTTTGAATTTTCCCGCCTGCGTCAAATTTTGAATGTTCCCGCCCGCACTGAATTTTGAACTTTCCCGCGCACAGTGCAGGAACAGGAAATGGGGCGGCCGGATGGGTGCAAACCGGAAGTGGGAAACCGGAAAGTCGAAACCAGACCTCACAGCCAGCGTGGAGTTACATAGACCTCACATGCAGCCTGGGGTTACATAGACCTCACACGTTGAGCTACATAGACCTCACACTCTCGTTTGTGAAAAACCGGACATGAGAAACCGGAAACGGAAGTCAAACAGAAAATTAAAATGGAAGTCGAAACCGGGAGTCGAAACCGGAAGTGTAATGGTCAACGGAGGTGAAAGGCCTAGAAGGAACTATCTTTCTCTACTTCGATGTAATCTAGGTTAACCTAGATTTAATCTACATTAGATTATAGTTAGGTTATGTTATATTAGAGCCAAATAAAACCAGATTGAGAGGCCGAAACTTCTTGACTCAAAATAATAAAAATTAATTCAATTTTAATATACGTCAGAACGTATTTTCACAACTTTTATGTTTTTTGTTTAGTGACGCGAGTTGTTGCCATAGTAACAACAAACAGAAATCGTTTAATAATGAAACTCCATTTGATTTACATTGGACTTTTACGCACGATTTGGATACTTTTACACACGAATATAATAATGGCATTCTTCACATACAATAATGTATTTATTAATGTGTTCATTTTCGTGTGTGAGTAGATAAAATATTTTTTTTCTAATTTCAACTTTTTTGTGTTTTTGAATAGAACTCTTTAATTTGTATTATAGATTAGAAAAATGTATTATAATTGACAACAACAATTTGATATTAACAATTTTATTGTAAGACGCATTGTTGGCGAGGGAATAACAATAATATATAATTAGTAATGATCCAGCAAATCAGAAGCGATAAGACATTTTTCATGACCTGAAATATTTATATTTGTAAATATCATCATATTTTCTAGAAAATTTCATTGGGTGAAAAATAGAAAATATATTTATTTAAGTTTCTGAAAATATATATATTATTTAAATCAATTTTTAAATTTAAAAAACAAATTTTTTGCAGTTTTATCTAAATTTTAGAGTATTAACTTTTTTTATATAGTAAGTAATATATGGATTCAATTTTTCTAGTAAATCATAAGTAGCTAAAATTGTCTCTAATATACAAAATCTATTTTTTTATAGGTTTTTATATAAAAATAACCTTTTTTATATGGTGGTTGTGTGTTACTAGCAATTTCATTACATAAGTATTTTCCTATAATAAACTTAAACATTAAGTTATTAGATTGAATAATAAATTTAAATGTTTATATAATAATATTGTCACCTTGAATTAGGTAATAATGTCTTTCCATTATAAAAAAAATAGATAATTCAATTATAATAGTGCAAATTTATATTAATCGGATGCTGTATAATTCGTCTCGTCGCCGTGACACACAAACAAACAAAAAAATCGTTTATGTATTATTTCCTGCGATGATAATAATAACAACCATTTTCCCGCAGGTTTCGTTTCTCGCGTTCCGGAAATTGTGAAAGACATTCGTGTCAAATATCCTTCACTCATCTCGCTCCCGTCAAGTGCATTCAATTGGTTTTCTTTGTCTGTCCGCATCGTTAGGGCCGTAACAGTGTCACAGTTTCGAAGTTTATTTACAGTTACGTAAGACCTTGACCCAGAGAGAATGAGGGTTATTAGGTCACGCGGTAGGCGCACTGCGCTTACTAACTCAATATAGGTAACTAATTTAATTTTTTTCTTAATCATCTCGCGTATCTCAATCTTTAATTGCATTTCCAGCCCTGAACTTAATTAAGAGTTATAATTAAAAAAGATAATTTGTTGAAAATAAATGCGATTTTTTTTTGTAATTAAGAAATGTGTTAAGCTGCGGATATTATTTACTGTTCCTTAATAAAATGAATTTAAATAATATTACAAAATGTAACTGGTTTACTATAAATAATACTCTTATTAAATGTTAATTATTTAATTTAATAAGACGATTAGCAATGTTTATTTATTAAATATTATAATTTTATTTTTATTATAACATTGTAAACAGTCAAAATCACCTTTTCAATTAGGTAGTCGAATGAGCATATTTTACACAAACAGAACGAAGCAGAATTTCAAGTTATAGTTTTCACTAATGAAAATGACATTTAAAATCTTATCTGCTTGTCTTAGTAATTATTTTTTTGTCATTTCTTCGAATTTTCATTATACAAAAATTTGTGACAATTTGAGACCACCTACAATCTGAGCTGCATTCTTCCATTTATCCATTTAACAATTTAGATTTTAAAGGTAGACCTAAAGAAAAATAAATGTTTTTGTTGTAGTTCAAGGTTATAGAAAATCACAATAATATTTAGGAGTAGGTTGACCATATATACCGTTGTGAACGGAACAGTCCCGTTTTCTTGGTAGGCGTCCTCCTTTCCCGATAAACATATCCGATCCCCTCACGTTTCCGGAAACAAGAAAAGTCACGCTATTTTTAATTTTTGCCCATTCTTCCGTATAATAATGCTTAAAAAGAAACGGGGCACAATGTAATGTTCCTATGTCCCGCATTTGACCCGAGAAAATAGTCAGTCTACTTACGAGTCACTGACAGAATTGTGATTGTATATGTTCCATTACATGTATAGATGTGTAAATGGTGTTTCAATAAGGAGGATAAGATTTTAAAATAAAACAAAAGTTAGTTAACAACCACAATTGTATTTTTTGATTCGTGACAAATGATTAAATCATGTTTTGAATTAATATAACAATTAAATTGTATAATTAAAGGCCACTTCGGCTTCGTTTACAGGAGTGAATTCGATGTCCCTAATTTTCAATTACTTTTAAATGGTTTTTTTTTCTTTTTTTTAACAAAACAAATTTCAAATTGCTGTAAATTTCAATCACCAAACACACGACAGCTGCGATGTCTAGTGACTTCAGTTCTTGTGGCAACGCAATCTTTGAAGGGTTAATAATACGTTAATAAAGAGATAACTGAGGTAAAGCCGCATTTATATATGAAATTTGCCCCCGCAGAGTTTGTTCTTCGCACTTTGGGGATCGTTTTGGTACCAAATAAAAATAATTCAGTCAAAATTTGAGCTGTTTATCTCGAGCCGTTATCGAGATATTATAAAAAACTGATTTTTGGATTTCATTTTTTTTCCATAGTAAAATTGAATTTTAATAAACGATGATTTTTTTCCCAATACTTACGAGTAATAGGCATGATAAAAAAAAATTGTCCTGATTCCTAGATCAAAAGCCAATTTTTAAGAAAAGGAATGAAAATAAAATCATTTTTTTGACCGTATTTTTCAAAAGAGTCATCCGCCAAATTTTGTCAGAAAGTGTCTTCTGTACTCCTTTATACTCAAGAATTTTTTCAATTTATTTGATGTTATGGAACAATGTGAAAAAAATTAAAAACGATCTTACATTCCAATGAACATATTTTATTATTGCTAGAAGAAGAAATGTTTATTGAAAACAAACTTTTACAAAAGGCTATCGACCACTAGGTCTTTCCGCCTAGGAGTTTCCTTTTTAATATTCAGAATAATTTTATTAAAAAAAATAAACTGCTTAATTTACAGATTATGGAGGGTATTTCTACAAAAATATATAAAAAGTTGTTTTTGACTGAAAGAATACGTCAGTTGATCATTAACAACGTTAACTTTTTTTTCTATAAACAGACGACTTAATAATTCGGCAGGGCTTATTATTTTAGCCAAATCGACCATGGGAAAGATAATATATAATCGTTGCAATGTGAGAGCAACATCCAATAGTACGCCTTCCATTAGCACAATCACAACAATATCGTCTAATACCAGAGATTTAATTCTTTTTCCAGAGATTTCATTTAAGTTTTAGGGAGTAGTTGTTTAGTTTACGATCTAAAAGCTTGAACTTTTTGCTTGATATTACCATGAACTGCTTTAACTACCCAACGCATTTTGGTAACAAAACGGGATTGATTTGACTCGACTGTAGTAAGCTGATTACATTTCCCTTTAAGAGGTTCGAACGTTACTAATGAGTCAAAATAGTGCTTGAATTTTTCTATATTTTCAATTATCTATTTATTGTTTTTATTTATAATAACATAACAAATTTAAAAATTGGTAATTATTATTTATTTAATAAAATACAGTTTTTAAATGATTTCGTTATTTTTGACTTATAAGGTGACATAAAAAGATCTGGCAACATCAGTGTTATGAGTCGACTGGCTGTAAAGGGATCAGAATTTTATTTGCCCAAGATGTTGGCCGAAAACCTAGAATTACCAAAAGAAAAAAAATTATAGATAATCTATGTAAAAATCTGGAGTGTATTCTATCAAATAGTTCCACGGACGTTCAAAAGTTCAAAATGTTTCCATGTTTTTCTTTTCTCTCACAATCAACTGTTATCGCGACGTTACCAAACCATCTGTCATGTGAATTACTGTGGATAAACAAGATTCAAAAAAAAAAAAATAACTTTTATTATTTCAATAATTACATCGGGAACATCACATTGCTTTAATGTTATCGTGTTTTAATATTATATATGTTTATTGTATAAAGTTTTTTATTCCTTAAAGTTGGGAAATTAATATCGCAAAAAATAAATAAAGATGCGACGGAAACTTGTCGGCCATAGAAACCTGTATATAAGATTCGAAAAAACATCATTTTTGTTTTTTTTCCGGATAAACTAAACGGAGGATCACTTTCAAATTTTGAGAGGACATAAATAAAGTATTGATCTTCATGTCTAAAAAGTTTCAAAGCTTATACTTGAAAAAAATACTTAACATGGGATTCGCTCGTTAAGCGAAAAACCTCCTTAAGAGACTGCATTAACACTTTGAATTCTAGTTGTTCTAAATATTCTGTTATTCTATTACGAAAGCATCGATCTACTTCGATAATATAATCTTTTTTAATAACTTAATGAGACCATTAGGATTGCTAAGGACGATTTTCATAATTTCATCATCGTTCATATTAGCCGTGTAAGGCACAAGCATATCTATATTCAAGCCATTTGTAGTGCATATTGTAAATGGTTTGCACAGAGGTACTTTTTTGAGCAGAATATGATTTTTGTCTGGTATTCATTATTTGTACTTTTTTTGTGGCAAACATATGTACCATCACAAATAAATATCAGTTGGTCATTTTTTAGTTCATATTATTTTCTAGCTATGTTTGTATTAGAAAGTAAAGTTTCCCTATTGACAGCGTCAATTCCAAAATTCAATGGCAAAACGTCGTTTTCAAATGAGTTCATCACTTCATCACAGTAGTCAGATACCATTTGTTTACATGCCAAAAAATGAATGAGCTTGAGTGACATTACGATTTTTTCAAATGTATTTTTGCATGATTTGGTTTTAATCTTTTAGGATTTCTTTTAGTTATTTGGGGTAGTGTAAAATATAGTCGACAAATATTTTTTATGTGTTTTTTTTAGCAATTAGAAAAAAAAGATTAACGATTAGAAAAATCGTTTTTAATTTCTTTTAGATTGTTCCACCACATTAAAAAAATTGAAAAAATTCCCGATTCTAAAGGAGTACAGAAGACATTTTCTGACAAAATTAGGCGGATGACACTTCAAAAATACGGTCAAAAAAATTATTTTATTTTTATTTCTTTTCTTAAAAATCGGCTTTCGATCTTGGAATCGTAACGATTTGAAGTATTAAGAAAAAAATCGGCGTTTATAAAAATTAAATTTTACTATGGGAAAAAAAGTAATCCAAAAAACAGTTATTTTATAATATCTCGATAACCGCTCGAGATAAACAGCTCAAATTTTGATTGAATTATTTTTATTTGGTACCAAAACGATCCCCAAAGTGCGAAGAAAAAACTCCGCGGGGGCAAATTTCATATATAAATCCGGCTATACCATTTGTTTGCCTGTGCAGTCCTAATTCTTGCTCTACAGAAGCTGTGTCACAGATTACGTTTTATTAATGCAACAACAATTGCTAATATATGTGAAGATGTCAAATATAAATTGAATTTATGTGATTAATGGAATACAAAGTTTGTCCATAATTTTTTTATAAATACCTAATATTTAAATATAATTTATATATTATATATTTATATTATATATTTATATATATATATATATAAATATTATTTATTAATATTTAAATATAATAATAAAATAATAAGTTAAATAAACAAGCTTTATTAGTTACTGGTAAATGTTGTAAAAACAATTATTAAAAAATGTATTGCATGATAGCATTGGAAATTCCTTCAATAAACCGCAAATAATTTATAAATATTACGTTTTAAAGATTATTTATCTTTATATTATCATATTTATGGCTATCACAGTTAAATGTTTACATTGATTACTATATATATATATATATATATATATATATATTTTCATTGGCAATTCAAAAACTGTTCAAAGTTTAACACGATTTATTGTTTTTCTTTTAAATTCGTCTAATTTACTACAAGCCTCAATTTCTTGTTTGTATAAGCCTCCCACAGTTATCAAAATGTTCGTTGGTACATGTAATTCAATGGTGGTGGTCCATAAAGCAGACCCGTGTTGATAATAAATTAATTTTCATTTGTAATTTTTTAAAAATGGTTTCTATATTCTTAGAAAGTAGGTATATATCTTAAAATTATTTTTTTAAAGTCAGTTGGGGGAAGCTCTCACTAAACCCCCTATTCGACTTCGGCTTTTAGTATGCGAAACCTCGGTGTCACATATTTCACATTCGTTAAGGGTGGGCAGCCCGGAATGGTTACTGAAAACCGCCATAGTTGCTGCCTTCCAAACCGGGAAATGAATCTGGTTTTCCGCTTGCCCATCTTTAAATTACTAGAATATTATAACTGAATGATATAATGACGAATGACGATATTATTTTAATGGAATATCCATAAATAGGTTCTTTTCTTCTCAAATCCAGACTAAGGAACATTATTCAGTTGCATATCATCATGCATATCATCAGTTGCATATTACAAGCGTAATTTGTACATTAAATCTGGGTTTTCACAACTTCCTTGATAGTAATGTTCACTTGTATGTCAGGGATGAAACCATCGCATATAGAGGTTCATCGTGTATCAGGAGTAGCATCGTGTATCCTGAAGCATCTAAAAACTCTTAGAAACGAAATCCATATTATAGCTTACAGCAACATGTGTTCATGCAATCCAAAACGGTGTCGAGAATATCAAAGCTGAGGGTGTACCAGGCTGTAATCAAACCGATCATCTGTTATGGCTGTGAGACCTGGACCCTTACGAAACACAATGAGCTTCTACTAAAGCGGGCTGAAAGGAAGATCCTGAGAAGAATATTTGGCCTCGTCAAGGATCCAAACACGAAGCAATATCGTATAAGGACGAATGCAGAATTCCAGGACCTATACCAAAAGCCGGATATAGTCAAATCAATAAAATCCCAGCGTCTGAGATGGGCTGGACATGTCCAAAGAGCACCTGACGACCGACTGATCAAGATAGTATGGGAAGGAAACCCAGCAAGAAAGAGACCGCTGGGGCGGCCGAGAATCAGATGGAAGGACAACATTTTAAAAGATCTACAGACTATGCAGGCGTATGACTGGAAGGGGGCCATGATGGACCGGAACCGATGGAGGCAAATCGTTAACGCAGCCAATATCCACCAAGGGTTGTAGTGCTACCCAGAAGAAGAAGAAGAAGAAGAAGATATGTGTTCAGGGCAAAACAGGAATATCAAAATAGCTGTGACATGGTTAAAAAAGTCTAATCTACCGAAGACAACGTAGATATCATTGACCATAAGTTCCTGCTATCAGGGCATTCATTTCTACCTATTGATAGAGATTTTGGAGTTATAGAAATGGCGTTAAGAAAAAACAATTTATTGTTTGTCTCTCAGGTATTTTACGAAGTCATAAAAAATTGTCGAAAGAATAAGTTCGATCTAATTGAAATAAAACGTGAGTTCATTTAAAATATGCCTCTAGAAAACGCGATTTTATAAACGTTGAAAAATACTGATGATGTTGGATGAGATTTTTGAGAAATGATCCATATAAGTTATTTTACAAAACGACAACGAAAGAGGATGCCCGAATCTAACCTAACCATTCATAACATTGGATTAATGGCTCATACGATTTGGGATGATTTTTTCGCACAAGGGTGCGAGCAGAAAATTCGAAAATAACATATTTCGAGAGCTCATAATTATTGGAAAGTTTTCGCGTCCATTAAAATTTTTGTGCTCGATTATTATAGATTTCACCTTGCTTCGGAGTAATTTTTTTGTACGAGTGTGCGGGCCCAAAAATCGCGAATAGTATATCTCAAAAGAGCACATAATTATTGCAACGTTTTGCTTCGATTAAAATTATTGTAGGGTACTTTGTTTTTATAGATTTCACCTCTAATGGGTCATACGGTTCGGTGTGAGATTCTCGAACAAGGGGTTGAGTTAGCGAATTCGGGTATCCGGGTACTTGAAAAGCAAATAAAGAGCACATAATTATGATGCTTATTTGATATGTCGGTATAGCAATTTTTCAGATAGGTGGCTGTTAGCTTGACAATAAGGTAGCACTCCCACTAGTAATTTTTTTTCATTGAACGCTTCGAGCTTAAAAATTACGATTGCGGCTCATAATTCTGGTGTAATCAAATTTGAATTTTAAAGAGGTGGCGGTGCTAGCTTTATAGACCTCAAAAATGTCAATAATCGCTAAATAATTTAATTCTGAAAATTTTAATGCGTTCCGTCCATTAGTTTAATAATAATAATATTTATTGCAACATAAAACATGATACAAAGGGCTACCGACCTCGAGGTCCCCATTAGTTTATTTTTATTGAATCGACAACTTTTTTATTGTTGTAAAATTTGAAATTGAAATATTTATTGAAAACTTGTTACGTAGTGCATACGTATTTCTCAGTGATAAATTTTCCCGACCTGATTAAAACATGTTATCTTTTAAATACCAATCCGTGGACTGTATATAGGTAAATAAAAAATATGAGTACAATTGTTGCCTCTGGAATCATATATTCCAAAAACTTTTAACCACGGGGTACGATGTGGTAAAATATATTTGGAAGAGGTACATATGGATCGAAGGTTTGAGCAGGGGCGCGTTTAAATTACTTGTGGCCCTAGGCGCAAGGTGACTCTTTGTTGCTCAATATAAGTTGACTATGTGGCCCTAGTCAAGTCCCAATTCTCAATATGCGAGATTATAGTAAAACCACATTAAAAAATAACAATTAAGACCGGTCCAGACGCTTCGTTTTGCACAACGTTTTGTCTGCGCAGTATTAAGACAACGTTGAAAACGTTGCAATTTGTAGAGCGTCCACACGGTGCAGTTATATCTGTATATTTCGCACAGTTTTAGTGACATCGTCATGGAGGAGGTACTACTCTGGTCAATTTTGGCATGCTGTGTTGCTAAGAAACTCTTTAGCATAATCTAAATGTACTTTAATATTATCTACTTTTAGAAACAAAATTTTAAAAATAGTTTTAAGACCAAATAAAATTGTTGGGTCTTAACATAGAGATATAATTTATTAATAATAATATAAGTTGCTCTTTATAGAGATATAATATATTAATAATAATATATTAAATAAACACGTACAAAGAAACTGAGGAACAAAATGAATTGGAAAACGGAGCTACCGTCCACATGCGCCGACTTGTCTGCACAGTTCGTGGATGCTCTATGTTCTTTAGCTCAGTTATCGCTGCAACTGTACCGTCTCCGCGAAGTTTTCAAAACTGCGCAGTTTTCCTGTCCACACGCAACGATTTATTTGCACTGCGTGTTGAACTGCGCGGACAAAACGTTGTACAAAACGGAGCGTCTGGACTGGCCTTTAGGTACGTAAGAGTAATTTACGATACGTGTATCTTACAAAGTTTTACCTACAATATAAATAATATATTTAGATTTATAAAAAAAGTAATAATATGATAATTGTCAAGCTTGACTTTTAATAAATTAATCAATGAAACGTAAACATTTCAATCGCGAATTGTTATGACATTTTTTCTATTTTGCATATGTAATGGACTCATATGCGTGCGGTTATGGCTCGCAGAGTGCAGTTATGAGTTAATTTTTTAAGGTTGGCACTGAAATTCAGAGCTGTCACTGTCAAATTTTTGACGAGATAGTTTCGAGGTTATGTGATGATGGGTGGAAATCGCGAATACACAAATTTAATTAATTAATGGTAACAAACGATATAACACATATTTAATTTAAATTCTGTCTATCACTGGTACTATCATTAAAAACGTTTATAGTTACATTGAATGTTTCTTGTCCATTATAAAACTCCTCGCTACTCTCGTCATTTTCTAAAATTGGACGACGTGGTGCAAGGGACATGAACTACATTCTTTGAGTTTGAATCCTCTGTGTGTGTCCTTTAGTAAAAACAGTCATGCGATTAATTTTCAAAAACAATACAAAAAATAGCAACAATGCAATGATGCTTCTTTAGTTTTTTTTCCCGAATATTTTTTTCACTATTAATCACCGCAAAGTGCCAATTTATTCACCACACTTTGTCAAGTTTTGCCGCTTATTGTCGTCAACCGCCAAAAGTTGGTTTGATTTGGTGTCTGATCCTGTCTAGTCCCGTCTGATGCTGTCTGGTCTTGTCTAGTTATGTCTAATTTAGTCTAGTATTGTCTAGTCTTCTCTAGTGTTGTCCAATCTTGTCCAGTCTTGTCCAGTACTTGTCTGTCTAGTCTTGTGTAACGTGTATCCTGAATAATCTCTTAGAAACGAAAGGCATATTATAGCTTACAGCGATATCTGTTCAGGACAAAACAAAAATATTAAAATAACTGTGACATGATTTCAAATTGTCTAATCTACAGAAAATAATGGAGATCATCATTGACTATAAGTTCCTGCTATCCGGGCATTCATTCTACCTAATGATAGAGATTTTGGAATTATAGAAATAGCGTTAAGAAAATAATATTTATTGTTTGTCTTTCAGGAATTTTACGAAGTCATAAATAATTTGTCGAAAGAATAAGTTTATTTTAAATGAAATAAAACATGAGTTCATTTGAACTAAGCCTCTAGAGCTGTGGTGCGCAAACCGTGGGTCGCGACCCCTCGGGGGGTCGCGAGAGAGGCGGGGGGTCCCTAATTCAAGTCAAAAATTTATTTACCAGTAAAATATTGAAATTAAATATATTTAATATTATTTATTAAAATAGAACTACATTTTTTAAGAAAACAATTGTCTGTTTTAATACCTAATCAGAGCCGTAGCAATGTTTTTGGCGCCTTTGGGAAATATTTAAAGTAGATTTATAAATTAAATTAACGAGATCCACATATGCTACTTAGGAATTAATTTTATTACGAGTCAATTCTGAATCACAAATTCTAATTTAAGATAAATCTACAATTATTATATTACCATGTAAAATATACCATGTCGTTTATTACCATTAATCTATCAAAACTATCTCGCTGAAAATTTGAAATTGACAGCTCTGAATTTCAGTGCCAACCTTGAAAAAATTAACTCATAACAGCACTCGGTGAGCCCTAACCGCACGCATATGAGTGCTGTTATGAGTCCATTACAGACGCAAAATAAAAAAAATCTAATACAAAACTCTCCTGTGTTTGCTCTACAACTTGACGAAATTACTGACATTACTAAAATGTCGCAAATAATTGTTTATGTGAGATAAGTTTTTGAAGAAGACATATCGGAAGATTTTTTATGTTGTAAAAAGTTAGAAGGAGGGACAAACGGAGAGAAAATATTTGAAATTATATATTTTGAGGAAAATGACGGAACCCACTGTGTTGCGGTTTGCACTGATGGTAATAAAGGACTAAGAGGGTTAATAAAGAAAATTTCTAGCTATATAGTATTCAACCATTGCATGATACATAGGGAAGCTCTAGATGCAAAAGATATTTATGAAGAATTGCACAAGATAGTCATTACTGCAATGATTAAAAGCAGCAGTCTCTTTTCAATACTCTGTAATGAGATAGGTGTTCTGTTTATGAGACATATTACTCCACACCGAAGTCAGATAACCCTCACGAGGCAAAATATTGCGACGTATTTTCTACTTGAGAAACGAGGTCTAAATTTTTTTGTTAGAAAAAAAAACATATTTTGGGACGCTCATTCTTTAATGAGGATTGGCTTGGAGAACTAAGTTACATGGATGACATTTTCGAAAAAAAATAGCAATTTGAATATTAGTCTACAGGGAGAAAGTACAAACATTTTAATATTAAGCAGTAAAATTGAAGCTTTTAGAAAGAAGCTGATACTTGAAAAATAAAGGAAATAATATAGATTCAAACCATATTTCGTCATTTGATAAAATTGAGAGAAATGAAAAGGTTCAAAAAATTTCCAGATAATGATTTAAGTTATATCCATTTTAGTTTGATATTATTCATTCATCCCTTTATATAAAGATATAAATCATATCCCTTTAGAAAAAGAAGGATAGTTAATTAATGTTTCAAGCGAAGAAACACTAAGAATTCAATTTAAGTTTCAGATTTGACAAAAATTGCGATTTCCAATATTGAACCGAACACGGAACACGGAACAATATATGAACTAGTTGCAAGCCCATACTCACATTCAATTCTTATAATGTAAAGTTTTTTAATAGTATATTTTCTAACTAGGGCGGTAGGTTGTCAATTTCACACGAGAGCGAAATTGGGCGCACGCACGAACAAAGTATGCATATATTATGTATCACAATGCATATTCGCTCGAGGGGGCAATTTACAAAACCACCCGTGTTACAAGCAATATTTTTTATTACACATGTGAGGGGAAGTATCTTACAAGTTTGGGATCCAGGTTCCATCAAAAAGAAAATAGAATCAAACATGAAGAATTTGCTTTTTCAATTGTCTCGACAGTCTCCGGTATCACCATATATATCATTTTAAAAAGTTTTCTTTAATTTTTATTTTGTAATGAAAAAATCACTTTCACGTCACTTTTTTAATATTGAGGTCTTGATTATGTTTATTTTATTTATTTAATTGATTTTAATGTAACCTAGCGATATTGAATATTTGCGTGCGTTACCCAACTTACGTGAAAATACAACCAAAAAACGTGCGCCAGATAATAATTTTAACGCATGAGTAATAAAAAAAATATTTTTCTTTATAAAAATATATGTACTTATATGCACAAATAAAACCGTTGTTTCTTAAAATTATGTGTTGAATTCAAACTTCTAGTAAGGCAGAAAAGAAACATACATGGTGTTTTTAAAAGAGTGTCATTGAGACATCAAATTTTAATTTCTAAATAAAAATATACCTCTTCATGCTAATACTTGACTTCACTAATATCTGCGCACACATGTGATTAATTTTATGGTGTCACAACTTTTATAGTATTCTTATGGTGGTTTATAAGTTTTCTGCGCTATTTTAAAAGGCTGTATTTTAATCAATGACGTCTTTTAATCAATGAAAGAATTTAATTTTACCTACGTTAACAAATGAAAAAACGAGTACTGTCGATCCGGGGGTCGCGACAAAATTTTACACAAAATGGGGGGTCGCCTATGAAAAAAGTTTGCGCACCACTGCTCTAGAGAGAAAAGTACCGATAATGTTGGATGAAATTTTGAGAAATGATCCATATAAGTTATTTTATAAAACGAAAACAAACGAGGATGCACCATTCAAAACATTGGATTTATGGCTCATACGGTTATGGGCAATTTTTCTTAGGTTGGTGCAGCACAACAAACGTGAATAGGATATCTTGAGAGTACATAACTTGCAATGATTTCGCGTCGGTTAAAATTTTTGTGCTCGATTATTACAGATTTTACCTCTTATAACTCATACGGTTTGGGGTGAATTTTTCACATCAAGGGTGCGAGCATAAAATTCGAAAATTGCATGTTTCTAGAGCACATAATTATTACATTTTTGGCACAAGGGGTTGAATTATCGAATTCTTTCCAGGGTACTTGGAGAGCACATAATTATAGCCAATATTTTTTCAGATGGGTGCTTGACAGTAAGTTAGCACCCCCACTAGTCAAATTTTTTCATTGAACGCTTCGAGCACAAAAATCGTGATGCGGCTCATAATTAGCACATAAAAAGCACATAATTCTGTTTGTCAGAAATCAGACTTGAATTTTAAAGAGGTGGGGGTGCCAGATTTATAGACCTTAAAAATGCCTATAATCGCAAAATAATTTAATTTTATTGCGTTCCGTCCATTGATTTCTTTGGTACTTACGTATTAACGCCACCGAAGCGAGAGGTCGCGCTACTCTGCGATATGTGGTTCTGGATTTATCGGCTTTAATATAACCTAATCTAACCCTTATCCAATATTTTTTCTTATTTCGCAACGAGAGTCGCGCTACCGCGCGATATGTGGTCTGGATTTATATAGTTATAACGTAATCTAACCATCCATTTGATCTGTAGCTGCGGAGGCGTTAGTATGTAAGTACGGTTTCTTTTTATAGAATTTTTATTGTTCTAAAATTTAAAATTACAATTTTTGTTGAAAACGTTTGTTACGTATTAATTCATTTTCCAGCGATATTTTTTTTGCGTTAAATTTTCCGCGATCAATTTTCCGGGCTCAATTAAATACACAAGCTCAATTAAATATACAATTCTACTTCTGTTTTAAAAAATCTAGTTTGTTATAATTATACTTTAATAATTTATATTTATTATATCGAATATACTATACTTATCTATATATTGTACTTATGTACAGTATGTTAGATAATAGATTAGGTATAGCAAATAAAAAGTATAATTACAATTTCAATCTAGATTAAAACCTAGACTAATCATAATCAAACGAATAAATTAGCCCTAATTCAGATAGCCTATACAACTTCCTAAATGTCAACATATTTAGGGCAGACTAGACTAGTCTTTACTGTTGTTCAGATTAGAATAGTCTAGCATTAGAATCACCTGTATATTGGAACTAGATTAACAAGAATGTTTCAATATAACAGAATGAACTTATATAAATATTTTTTATTTATTCATTCATTCATCCATTCATAAGACCATTCTCAAGTATTTGGTATTTAAACAGGTCAGGATTGTGACCCTTATCAATAAACTATTATTTAGTTTCTTGTGATTATTGGAAAATTAAATTAGTTCCGTTTTAGCTGAGTTTAATATTGGGCCATTTTGACTACACCAGTTGGAGACTTCATCTATTAGCAGATTTGCATACTTTTGTAATTGCGACTCATTTTTGGTTGAGACCATGCTGGAAATATCAGCAAATAATATCAGATCTTTAACATTGTCACATATGTCAATCATAAACAAAATAAATAGCAGCGGTCCCAGCGTAGAACCCTGTGGGTTACAAATATATGACACAATTATATCTGAAAAGGCAGTGTGATTTAAACTGTATTTCATTTTTACCATTTGTTTCCTACCAGAGAAATAGAATTTTACCCACGATAGTATACAACCTCTATCACCTTAAGTCGAAGTGTCGAAGGCTCAACTCAAATCAAACAACATTATAGACATCATAGACATTTCTCGTTCAAATTGCTAATAACTTGTTCACAGAAGAAGAAGAAGACACCTTCTATAGTGTTTTTAATTTTTTTGAATCTAAACTCCATTTTAAAAATTAAGCAGTGCACCTCAGCAAATGCTGTTAACCTTCTGAACAATCATATCATATACTTTATTTTTTTTCCAGATTTTTAGAGACTGGGACTATTACTGATATCTTACAGGGAAGTAACCGTTCAGAAAGGAGTCATTATCTAAATAGCTCAACCGTGTGCCTATATTTTCCGCTACTTGGCAAGGGTCTTTCATTATAACACTGGGACTATTACTGATACACTGGGACACTTATACTGTGGGACTATTACCGATATCTTCTGTTGATCAGGGAAGTAACCATTCAGAAGGAGTCATTAACTAAATACTTCAAAGGTGTGACTATATGTTCCGCTACTTGGAAAGGATTTTTCATCATAACCTGAAGACTTCTTCTTTGCAAGTAGTTTCAGTATGTAATAAGCCTCATCATCAGTCGTACTATATAGAAACATAGAATTTTCAATTGACTTAGAGGTAGGTGACATAGAGATATTTGCTGACACCGGAGTATCAACCAATTTTAATAGAGACTTATAAAAATAACTATTGAATCTGTTAGCCAATGGTCATCGTCGATAAAAGTCATCATCATCGTCGAAGCTCAAGAAGCTCCAGTGTATATTTTCCGCTACTTGGAAAGGATTTTTCATCATAACCTGAGGACTTCTTCTTTGCAAGTAGTTTCAGTATGTAATAAGCCTCATCATCAGTCGTACTATATAGAAACATAGAATTTTCAATTGACTTAGAGGTAGGTGACATAGAGATATTTGCTGACACCGGAGTGTCAACCAATTTTAATAGAGACTTATAAAAATAATTATTGAATCTGTTAGCCAATGGTCATCGTCGATAAAAGTCATCATCATCGTCGAAGCTCAAGAAGCTCCAGTGTATATTTTCCGCTACTTGGAAAGGGTCTTTTATCATAACACTGGGACTATTACCGATACACTGGGACACTTATAAAGTGGGACTATTTCCGATATCTTCAGTTGATCAGGGAAGTAACCATTCAGAAGGAGTCATTAGCTAAATAGTTCAAAGGTGTGACTATATGTTCCGCTACTTGGAAAGGGTCTTTCATCATAGCCTGAGGACTTCTTCTTTGCAAGTAGTTTCAGTATGTAATAAGCCTCATCATCAGTCGTACTATATAGAAACAGAGAATTTTCAATTGACTTGGAGGTAGGTGACATAGAGATATTTGCTGACACCCAGTATCAACCAATTTTAATAGAGACTTATAAAAATAACTATTGAATCTCTTAGCCAATGGTCATCGTCGATAAAAGTCATCATCATCGTCGAAGCTCCAGTATCATCAATTAATTGAATTATATATTTATTATATTGTGTTCTAGCATAACTAAATAAAATAACGCTAGAATTTAAAAAAAATAAATTGTCTACAGAATTTTTGCAAATAAATACGTAAATCACAATTTACGTGGGTTCATTTTGAAATAAATAATAAAATATTGCGTTTTTATCAATTTATTGTCTCTGCCTGTGGGTATTCCCTAACAACAACAATAAAAAACTAAGGAAAAAATAAAATATTCTGCAATTAGTGTGGGTTTTGCCGTTGTATTTCGATTTGCAACTTGTTTTTGAATAAAAAACAAAACAAAATTGTGCGTAGGCGGCTGGACGAATCCCTCTCGGCAATTGTGTCCGGATTAAAGTTAAATTCTGCGTGAAAACAAACGAGCGCCGAAACGAACAAAGAACGCATGGAAAGCGTGACCGCCGAGGAAAATTTTCAAACGAAAGTGAAAACCAAAGGGAGCTTTAATCGCTCACATTATTCGCTTACGAACATTTTTTTCAAACGATATTTTCACCGGAAACCTGTATAGAAAGTGGAAAGTTTGATATAAATAATAGTAGTATAACTTTGTTTATATAGAATGGTTTTGTTTTAACAGTTTCTCGAGATTATCTAGTGCAATAAAATGTCTTTTTAATTAGATATTTATTTAAAATATTATTAGTTTTATATTAATCTTACTTTCTTTAATCTGGTTTTACTTTTTATTTATTTAAGTTTCATCAAATGAACGAAGCGGTTAATATACTATTATACTTAATATCGGTTCACGAGCATTGAAGTGTATCATTATAAAACTAAAATATGATTAATTTTGGGATATCAATTTTAAAACATAAAAAAAAAGTTTTACCATATTCACTTTTCATTGGTATATGTCGAGAAATATGTAGGTATTTATTTATTATACTAATAGGTGGGTTAATCGTTAATTAACGAAGGTAGCAAAATGCTTAACTGATTAACTTTTAAGTTTACTCAAAAAAATGTTAACGCTTTTCTTAACTTCCGTTAAATTAATCTTTCGTTAAATTTAGTCCACTACATGGTTGTTTGTTGACATGTTGTAATTTTTGTTTTCTAAATTATGCGCCACGCAAAAGAGCAAAAATCCAGAGAAAAGGCGAGAAAGCCGTTCATTGTTGTACCCATTTGGCCAATGCCCTATTATCTAGCATAAAAAAAAGGTTTGAACGGTTTATGGAAGATGAAAATATGGTAGCTGGCTCGACAGCCACAATCATGGTTGCTGACTGGCTGCAGCGTTTCACCCGAAGTTTCGACTAATGTGGATGCAAAAGTATCAGAGCAGCAAGTTATCAAAAGCAAGGAAACTTATGGAAGCAAATGTTGAAGACCCTTTGAATAGAGAAAGGGAAGCAAATGGAAATGAAAAGGATAGTGCCTGTATTAGTGGAAGCAATACTGAAGAAGAAAGATTTTTTTAAGAAGAGGTCTAGAGGACGCAAAAAAATCAGAAAAACAACGCCCAGAATTTGGGGAGAACTGGCTGGACTCAAAGTCAAAATAATCTTTTACGGATGCTGCCTTTCTAGGTAAACAAGTTTTATTTTACAAATCTTTTTTTTTAAATATATTACTGCAATCCCATCAAGCGCCAAAGTAGAACGACTTTTTTCTACACGGAAAGATATTTTGAGAGCTAAACTCTCATCACTGTCAGGTGACAATTTTAATATGCTTATGTTCAGGAAAGGCATTGTGAACATACAACTAATGAAAAATTGTGAATAAATAGCCTTTTTCTTCCATAGTAGGTGCGTATATGCTCTGCTACCCGTGCGAATTTAGGGTGGGCCTCTATTGTAGCTTGTAATAATTAAATCAATTAATCTATATACTTGCTTTTGTTTTATTTACCGATGTATCCCATCCCAAAAGGTACCAAAAGCAGTATATGTTTTGGATGGTTAACTTTTAACGGTTAACTTTAACTTGCGTTAAATTATCGAAATTTTAACGCTTTAGCGATTAACTTTTTTAAGTTAACTTTTTTATTAATGAGTATTTAGTTTATACATATAACGGTGTTTAGTTTCCATTATCGTTTCCATTATGATGGAAATTAATCAATTTAGTTTTAAAGAATTATTAATATTTAAAAAATACGGACTTTGCATACGGTTGCACTGAGGTGACAATATATTAATACTTAGACGAATGAATTGTGATAAATGTAAATTGATTTTCTGCTTGGAAATAATGGTCCTATCTGTAGCTCATTTGTTTTATATTCTCCAATAACAATACCGAACGAATGAATCTTTACTTTTATCAAGAAGAGCTACCAGCCATGAAGCACATTATGTAAGGACGGTAACATATTAACGGGGAAGGAGTTGAAACTGAACAGATGGGCGCAGAGTACTTCGTGGAACTAGTGTTTATTCCAAGAATTGAAAACGGAGAGACAGAACTTGCAATATACGCAGCAGAGCCCATTGTGCCAGAACCCTCATAGGAAGAAGTCGAAACAGCAATTGCGCATCTAAAAAAAAACCTGCCCGGAGACTGCATCAAATATGGGACGGATAAACTAGGACAGGAAGTATATAAACTTATAAAGGTGGTGTGGAGACAGGAGCGAATGGCGGAGGAATACTGCCATTATCATAACATTACACAAGAAGGGAGACAGGCAAGTGTGTAGCGACTACAGAGGTACCGCACTAGTAAATGTGACTTACAAGGTTTTCGCTACTATATTAATAGCCATATGCCGAATAAACCCATATGCCGAGGAGGTTCTGGGGGGCTACCAGTGCGGGTTCCGGTGGAACACGTCAACAACTAGGGATTGCAATCCGGAAAACCGATAAACCGGTAATCCGCCGGATCCGGCATCACTAAACGTTTACCGCATTCGGTACCAATATTCCGGATCCGGTCACCGCATCCGCTGATGCTAATTTTGGGTAAAATAATCGCGCTGTTGCATGAGTAGGTACTTTAAATGCGTGATGCTCATGGCGCCACATGGTTTTTTTTTAAAACCAAAATTGATTTTATAATAAGTCAATTAATTTATAAAACTTTTAGATTCTATCAAAAATACTCTTAATAACATAGCACTAGGTCCGATGCTACTAGAGAAAAAAACAATAAATTGATCGATTCCAAAGTGTGAAATATACCCAAAATTATATCATATTTATTATATTTAAATTCATTAAAAAAAGCACGGATAATCCGCAAACCAGATAATTTGCAACCGGACAATCGAGAGTACGTATATTGTTTTAATATTTTGTTAATAATAAGACATTTCATTCATTTAACCCATATATGTATTTTTATTTTGCTGATCAGGACTGACATAACATCGAATAAAAATTCACAATGTAACAGTATTTCGCATTGTATAATGAGGGTTGCAAAGGGCAAACGTGCAACTTTCTATAGCTAATTTTCAAATATGTTTTGCATAAATTTGTAACCTACCATGGATTATTCAAAACAGGGCGGGAACTAACAGGACTTTTTTGAAAACTCTATTTTTATCAGCGTGAAATAAGTTAAGGACCTAAAAACAGCAGTCCATTGTCTATCAATTTATAATTTCCATGGCTGTGGTATATATTTTAAATTATTTTTTAAAGTACTTATATTCACGAGAACAATTCATTATTTTATATTCAAATTGGCCACTGGATGTAAAAACTATACACTTTTCAAAAACTTGGTCGTATTTTTGGTCGAGACGGGCACACGTTTCGACGTATTTAACATCTATAAATGAGAACTAAAAAAGGGTGTTCTGAGCACTACCTGCTCTCAACAAATGATCTGAAATTATGCTATAATACCGAAAAAAGCTTTTTGAGAGTTTTACGCACTGTGAAAAGTAGAAAAAGGCGACATTTTAAGTCGTGGTATACTTCAAGTGTCTGGGACCTATAATAAAGAACAAAAACTAAATATCCGAAGAAGTCACAACCCACATAGAACTAGATAATCGTTGCCTGTATAGTCCACACCCAATGCTCAGCAGCAAAGACACTAATTACACTAGTGGTGATGTCAGCGAGGCTTGGACCCTTACAAATGCTTCGAACGGAAAATACTACTTTTTGCCCGAAAAATGCAGACCGGGGGTGGAGGATCTTAATGAACCATGACCCCCGACAGATTTTCAATGAGTTAGATTTGGTACTGACAATTGAATGTGGTAGGTTACGATATGCAGGACACATGAGCAGAATGGAAAACACTTGGCACCCCAAACGGTAAACGCGTAACAGACCGATGGCAAGGTGGACGCGAGAGCAATCAGGATGGCAATTTGGATAGTCTCTGCAAGAACGCGAAGTAGAATGGCAAGCTTCATTGAGAAAATTGTCAAAGCCCTAAACGGGCCGTAGCGGCAGCAAGAAGAAGAAGAACCTCTAGTTTCAATTCAGTAATTCGGATATTTGTCCTTCCATGAGCACTAATGTAGCGTTTGAAAACAGGGTATTTTTGTAATCCTCGAATATACGAGATGCAAATCTTTCTATACTCAAGCAAACTTCAATAAGACTTAAATTAACATTTGTAATTTACTTTAACTAAATAAGTTTTATTTAAAAAAGATGCAGTATGTAAATACGCTCTATGATAATAATATTCCTAAAAAATAACTTCTTGTACACTCAGGTAAAAAATGGCAAAATTAAATTTTGTAAACAAAATATTTTTCATACTACTGTACAGTCATACAACTGTACAGTCGTAAAGTGTTTCTCTGATTCTACCATACGAATGTCTTAAAATTTCAGGAGGTCATATTGCACGACGATTTAGACAATTATCAGAATTCGTCCTTTTTTATTGATATTACTTATTACACATCTTAATGCTCAAATAGACAACACCGATCGCATTGTACGGGATACCATCGATCGAAATCTTTAGCGATTGCTTCAGCTTCCAACAATTTGTGGCAAGCTTCCAGGAATTAGTTTTAAACCATCTAATTCTATCTATGTTTCGAAGAGAGTGATTCAACTTTCAATTCAATGTTTTAGTATTTTATGATTTTCTTATTATATTATTAGACTACCAAAAGGTATAATTTACAATAAAATAATGCAAGTAAAGTTAGAATGAAATTTAAAAACGGCGAATAATTGTTCATCGACCGAATATATATTTTGGACTTGAAATGAAATTAAAGCTGCAAATAAATATGCAAACCTACACGTCTATAAATTAGAACCATGTCTATATGAAAAGGATATAGCAAATCACCTGCAGAGAAAAGAAATCGTCCATTTAACATATTAGAAGCTAGAATCAAAACATCCCGGGGAGTACTACTCCTCATTTAAAATATCGGCTCCATTCGAACTTCTTGTTCGATCATCGACCATTACGGTTAAGCGTCATGAGAAAGAAAAGCACAAGAAAACCACAATGCAATATTTTTAAATTGGAAGCTTCACCCATGCAAACAAAGCACAATTTGAAAAGGCTCTAATTCCAGAAACATGGATACATTAAATAAATGTATTTTATTAGATGCCAATAAAGAAATGGTCGCATTTATAAAAACTTGCAACCACTTTAACAACAGTTTTCCTATGATAAAAGTAAATGGGTATATGTAAAAAAAAACATGGATTACAAAGGAAATCCAAATTTCATCAGCGAAGCTTAGGGACCTCTGCGCTCTACAAAAAGGATATCCTATTCTAAGACCGCAATATTTTAGAATGAAGAAAATTCACCAGGAGCTACTAGCGGCCACCAAAAGGCAATTTAAAAATAAAAACGTGAATGAGCATCAAATAAACAAAAAGTTCTCTGGAATCTAATAAATAACCAAAAGAACACATTACAGTGTTTACAAAAGGACCCATAGAACTAATAGAAAATGATAGCTGATAGTTAGAGATCCGAAAACAATAGCAAATAATGTTCAATGACTTTTTCAAACATGCTCCAGACAGAATAGTGAACACACTAAAATTTCAAATAGACATACTTATATACGTCACACTATAAATTCGTCCTTTTCAATGGAAAAGTTCCCCATGATTCTAAAAACTTCGAAAATCTGTCCGATATATAAAATATGTGGCAGAACCAATTTAAATAATTACAGACCAATTGCGTTGACATCTATATTTTCAAAAATTCACTGCATGTTTAAAACTGCGTGTTTAACTCTCTTAGTTGTAAATTTAATCTCATCCGTATACAATTGCATGGTTTCTGTAAAGGAAAATCTACAAACACTATAATAGAAGTCTTCACCAGAATTATGCAGGAGGTAGGTCGAAGAAAAAGACCTATTGGAATTTGCTACGATCTATCTAAAGCGTTCGACTGTGTAGATCACCAGAATCTGCTAAATAAGCTATACACCTTCGGAGTAAGGGGAAAAGCTGGTAGATGGTTAAGATCATATTTAGTAAACCGCAGTCAATTCGTTGCAAAAAGAACAATGTAATACTAAGAACAATAAGGAATAAGAACAATCGGCCCAATCTGATATTATTCAAACAAATGTAGGTATCTCTCAAGGGAGTATTCTGGCACCAATGTTATTTATCATTTATATAGCATATTTTGCAGCATACATAAATGATTATCAGTGCATGTTCTATGCAGATGACGCGAGCTCTATTTTACCCGACACACTTGGTGATGGTAATAAAGGAGTAGTTAAGAAATTATTAGATAGTATAGGCGAATGGTTTGCAGTAAATAATTTGAATACGGAGAAATCGTAGTATGTTATAATCGCAGTATGTTATATTCCAATTTGCATGGAGCATATAAACAGAAGATTTGTACCTACATGTAAATACGTAACGTGTTCACTAATAAGGGCAAAGCTTCCTTGATTTCCGAGATTCCTGGGAATTTATATAGAAGAGCATCTGAAGTGGAACTATTCTATAAACCACGTGTGTTCAATATTATAATGGTAAAAAGACCTATTTAATAAGTTTTAATTTAGGAAGACCTATGTTTACGTGAAACTTTGTTCAAAAAGAACCTTCTAATATTTTTAGAACCTTTTAATATCATGCGGAAGAACAGTCGATTTTGTCATATGGTATAGAACTATAATATATATAAACAATAGTATAAACTATGTAAACTATGTAATGTTTACCTTAGAAGTTAATTAACACTAATTTTTAGACATTATCATCCTAAAACTACCTACTAACTAAGGAATTGGAGAATTTAAATTTTTGAAATCATAATTTTTTTTTTAAATATGTAAGAATCTCGAAGAAATACAACCTTTGTCGTGTATACGTTAATTATGCATGGGGATCATCGCCACTATTCGTCCTTTATTAGTAGCCCAAAATATTTATTAGGACCATATTAGTACTAAAACCAACAACATCCTGCAAAACCTACTATGAAAAACTTGGAATTCTGATTGTCCCTAGCCTGTATATATTAAAAGTGTCCTCTATCATCTTCCAAAATAAAATGTTGGACAGAAATATGGATAAACATACATATAACACAAGGGACAAAGAAAGACTATATATGCCTAAATCAAAACTAACCATGTGCTGCAAAAGTCCATCTCAGCAAGGCATAATAATATATAATAAGCTACCAGTGGATTATATATTATTAATATATAATTACCACTTGGTTGACAGAGACCGAGAAGGATATTAAAGAACTGGGAATAACAGATCTCAAAAACAGACAGTCTGTGAGACGCACCCTAAAGGAAGTCCGTGGATTTCAGGAAAAACCTCGAAGGAAAGGTACCCCCTGGACAGAAGAGAGAAAGGAGTTACACCGGCAGAAGATGCGACAATACTGGGCAAAGGTCAAAGCCCAACAGTTGAACAAGCCTGGTCCAAAGTAGGTCTATTCGAAAGAAGAAGGAGAAGCTACCAGTGGATATCAAAAAAGCAAAATCCCTATAGACATTCAGATAAAATGTAAAATAATTTCTTCTGCCACTCTATATAGTACAGCAGAATGTCACAGTATCTAAAAATCAGTTAAAATTAAATTTTATTTAATATCATATTATTAGTATGTGCTTGATGTAGCACATAGCTTGATGTAGCACGTAGCAAATGATGTAGCTTATGTAGCTGATGTAGTATGTGCTTGATATGCAATTGCATATGGACATAGCCTAAGCAAATTATATAACTTAGAGGTGAATAAATAATTGTGATTTTGATTTGATTTGAATCAAAATTTAATTTGAATTAATGTTCCTGATTTTTCACGTTTTAATCAAATAAATCTATATTTAAGATAAAATAAATTGTTGACCTTGGTAATTATATTTTATGTAAATTTTCGTTTCACTTGCGAATTTGTTTAATATGAAAGTCTTGAACCAATGTTTACATTAGAAGTTAATTGACACTAATTTTTAGTCATTGTCATCCGAAAACTACCTACCAACTAAGAAATTGGATTTAAGAAATTTTTAAAATCATAGTTTTTATTTTTTTGGAAATATGTAAGAATCTCGAAGAAATACAACTTTTGTCGTGCATATGTTAATTATACAAAAGCTGTTTTGCATATACGGCGAGCGGCTGCTGCAAAATTATTCTTCGATCGCACGTCAAGGCCAACGCTCAAGAACAAGAATTCCAAATTCAATGTCAGTTTCCCGATGGTGAATTGATTAAAGTGTTTCAATTTTCTATATTTTATAAAAGTGACATGCTCATTGCTATTGCATACACAAAGAATAATTTATCATTGAAATCGTAGACGTGTTGAATGTGTAGATCAAGTTGAAAGTCTCTAAATTGAGAGCGATGACATGAGAAATTGTCAAGTAAATATTGACGAATCATTATTTAAAGTGAGTTTATTATATCCCAGACAAATTTTTTGTATCGCAGAATTAAATTATTGTTTTTTTAGAGATTCTTAAACATTAAACTGCAAATGTTTAAGAATCTCTAAAAAAACAATAATTTAATTCTGCGATAAAAAAAATTTGTTAATTGAATATTGGTTTTAACCGATTTAACTAAAGCTGCTTATTAATACTAATCAGTAATTTAAATATTATTTTTGGAAAGTAAGTATAGTTGGAAAGAAATTTGAAATATTTCTGATATTATGTGTAATATTAGATTTACTCTGTAATGAGATTTAAGCTTAAAAGCATTTTGTATATTGTATTATCGTGCCAAAAAAATGAAAATGTATTATTTAAAACAATTACTTATTAAAAGTGGTAAGGTATTTATTGAAAAACCGGTTATTTATTGTATAATCGGTTAAATAGGACAAATTAAACGATATCCGCTTATTTTCTCATAATTGCACAGCTATATTTAACCCAATAATGTCTTTCAGGTATTTATTGAATTCAAATAAGAAGATAAGAAAAGTTAGAAAATTACGTGAAAAGAATAATTATTTAATCATTTAATTTAATATTTATGTTACATTATCAAACTTCGTTAATATATTTTTACTAATAACGTTGAAGTAGTGCAATTCACAGCTAATTTGTCAAGTAACTCAATTATGTGATCCTATAGCCATTTAAAGAATTCCACATCAAATATGAAACATATTAATTATGTAGTATGTGTGTCAAATGCCAGCATTTTATGTGACATACAATTCAAATAAAATTCTATTCTTCTGACACCTAATAACACAATAAGTGTCAATGTTATAATCGATTTCTTCGTATTTTAAAACGAAGAAATCGATTGCGAATATGCCGCCAGATTTCCAAAGATTATCAAATAAATTTTTTTTATAAACATGTAATAATCCCAAACGATTTTCTAAAATTGTTAAAATTGTTAAATCTTGATTTAAATCCCAAACCAGGACAAAACCATTAACTTCCAAATGTCTAGCGACCGATTACTCTCCTACCAATTATTGGCAAAATCCTAGAACATATCCTAAAGTCAACTATAATATCTATATAAATATGTACGTAAGTTTTTTTTTAATAAAATTGTATTTTCAGGCCCTTGGAGGACCTTGTGGTCGATAGCCCTTTATATAATGTAAACAATAAATATATTCTCTCTCTCTCTCTCTGTTGATTTAAAAAAGAAATTAAAAGATGAATTATAAAAATGTAATAATTAGAATGAATGAGCAAAATTATAAAAATGTAGTAATTAGAATGAATGATATGTATTAACGTACTTTCATTGGAAAAAATTAAATCGAATCAAAACTTTCAAATAAATTATTTTGTAGTTATTATGTCTTATACTCGCTGGTTATATTATTAAATCTTTTGAAAAATATTGAAATACGGCAGAAATACCTTGTGGCAAGCCATTTGTTATTGTTGGAGAAAATAAAGATTATTATTATTGAAATACAACATTGATAATCAATCAATAGCTCTTTATTAAATAATTCTATTTATATAGAATAGTGTCAAAATTATCATCCATACAAACATTAAGATACAAACATTATAACCATATCAAATTAATGTTTAGCAATATATTAATTTCATCAATCAATATGAATTCTAATATTAAATTCAATTAATTTGATATTTAATTAATGTAGATCTCTTTTGAAAGAATCAGTTGTATTTTATTGTGCGTGTTTCATAAATTGTCGGAAGATTTTCACTTTCCAAATGTGTATATCACAAGACCCATTTAAAATAGTTTTCTCTCTATAAATCTTAATGTTTCCATATTAAGTAGTTCTTTTTTTAATATAAAAATCACTGCGTTCTACTTTTACAGCGAATACATAAAATTGGATTCTAAGAAATTTTCTCTTTTAATATTTAAAAATTTCCCCGTACGTCAAAAATTCGTCATCACACTTTGCTCACTTAACATCGACAATCACAGGAGATTTTTAAATTGAAACTTCAATTTAAAAGTAGACCAGCAGAAATTTCAACTGTCGCAGGTCAAGGACAAATCAAAATAAATGAATGATAAAGAATATGAAAATATCATTAAAATAAACATAATTACTATAAATTAATTATTATAACAATTAATTATACTAAATTAATAAATAAATAAAAAACATGTAAGATATTAAAATATAAACTTACCAAATTTAATGACACCAAATCATTAAGATCAACTGATGCAGTTTAAAAGTTTATAATACTATATAATTAAACTTTTTTATGTAGACTATATACTAAATGTTGTCCCGTTATATAAATTAATATGCTCGTCGTCGGTCCGTCCGTCCGTCCGGTTTAAGTTCGAATTACGGTAAAACGAATGCGCTCTATATAGTTTTAGTCTGCAGTGAGATTTCTGTCGTTTTCAGAGGCTGACTGAGCGAGACTGAATAAATAAAGTCACCTGAATGAAGGTAAACCTGATATCCCTACTCTTCTCGCTTATTTTTCCATTCGCCGATCGACAAGAAACAATGGTGTTGTTACTAATATAATTAATATTAGTTGTTGTTACTAATATAATTAATAAAGCTATTATCTAGACTGGATAAAATACATAGAAAACCCGATAATGAAAACTTTTCAGATATAACCAAATGTGAAAGAGAGATTACAGATAAAACTGGGCAAAGAGGAGTAGATTAGATAGATTAGACTATACAGATAGTTGTACCTAACAGGGCTAGATAATCCAAAATCACAATATTAGAATTATAGGAATAGACTCTTGATAGATGAGACTACATAAAGAGATGACAACATAAATGAAGAGATGACTACATAAAGAGACATCACAAGACTAGGTTGGTAAAATTAGATAATACGGAATAAGATTAAACTAGGTAGTTTATAAAATATTAGTCTAAATTATTTACTTTTACTACTACACCATAGCTCAATCAATTTTAAACAGAATGAGTAATTTTAGATAAAATTAACAAACACAAAAATTATATTAAATTAATGTTGCTCACCATAGCTCATTCAATTTTAAACAGAATGAGTAATTTTAGAAAAAAATAACAAAAAGAAAAATTATATTAAAATGTTGCTAGTAGTATGAAGATTGAAATATCAGTGTAAAGGTTGAGACTAGTCTAGGATAAATTTAAATATATAAGACCAGTGCGCAAACTATTTTCATTTGCGATCCAATATTTTGTGTAAAATTTTATAGCGACCCCTAAATATAAAGTAGACGTTTTTTAAATTTGTTTATATTGACATTTTAGTGCTACGGAATTTCGACTTCATAAGTCTATATGCCGAGAACGGTTGCTGATAATTATAAACAGATTGCAGATCGTTTTCACGAGGTCAGTTCCCTAAGGATGCACTTAAATTTCCTAAAAAGTTCTCTCCTCGCCTGATCAAATTTCGCGAAATTTCGCTCGATTTTACCAATTATATCAAGTCATATCTCGCGAAAGGACACGGCTATGAAAATGTAAATTTGTATATTTACCACCAACAGGAAAAAAAAACCACCAGCAGGGAAAAAAATCCATTTACTTGATAAATAATAATTTTAAGGAATTGCATTTTCTCGCATTTTACTCATTTCACGATGTCATAACTTTTGATGGACTTATCACAGAGACTTCTTTTTCAGTTTTTACCAATCGATTCAGAATCCCAACGTTAATCGGAAAACATGTATCATATTCCTAGGCAGATTTTAATTAAAAAAATACCATCGAAACAGCAATCGATCCGCTGGATGACTGATTAGTTTCTTAAAATTCCTTGACTTATAAACTAAATTGCATAATGATTTATATGACCGTAATCTGTGTAAAATTATGCGTGTTTTTAAATGCAATATGTTAAAATAGAGGAGGTGTCGAAAATCGCAATTTTTTTAAACCCCTTCTTCGAAATCGCGAATTTTGACATTTCGTGGATATTGACATATAATATATCAAAAGTCGCTAAATGTTCTTCTTCTTCTTCTTCTTATACTTCGAGAAGACCTTGAGGTCTGTTTATTGCCAAGGCTCAATTCGGTTGGTTATCCTGTGAGGCGGAGCTCCAACTATCCTTCAAGGTCTAGATCACGGAAGCTCATTACCTGTTCTATTGATTTATTGGCTATTAAGATTTTACACCTTGCTGGTTCTTTGGAGAAGGTTATACATTTTGTTTTATCAATGGAGATTGACATGTTGTATTTTTCACTAGTCTGATAGAACTTATTTGTTGGCCTATGTAAATCGTTTTCTCTTTCTGCCAGGATTACCGCATCAACCGCATAGCACACCATACTGATTGGTTTGTTATTCAGTCTGTATCCCCTGTTCATTGTTGTCACACTGTGTATAATCTCGTCCTTGACAAGGAAAAAGGAATGTGCTGAGACTATCACCGTTATCATGTCTTATTCCTGTTAGTGTCGGTATGTCTTTTGTTGTTTGCTGGTCCACTTTTATTCTTGTAGTGTTGCGTGTGTTCATTAATATTCTTGCTAGCTCTTTACCTCCATATTTTATGAGTTCCTTGGGGATCTCTTCCACTCCCGGAGCTTTTCTGTTTTTCATGTTTTTAATCTTCATCCTAACTTCCTCCTCTGTAACCATTAATCTATTCGTGATTTTTTCCTCTGCTTCCTGAGATTAAGGTACTGCCGTATTGTCCGTGTTGTCATATAAGTTTCCAATATATGTTTCCCATTCGTTCAGTGGAGCCTTTTTGGTCTGGATGTATTCGTTTACGGGCTTCTTTCTGTTTTTAAGCATCTTCCAAACACTCCTCTGGACTCCATAAAGATCGTGTTCCAGGTCTGTGTAGAACTTCTCCCAGTATTCCCTTTTGATTCTTCCGATTGCCGCGTTGACTCTATTTATTGTTTCACTATAGTTATTACAGTTTTCCTCTGTTGGTGTACTTTTATATTGTAGGTAGCTTTCCTTTTTTTCCTCAGCCAGCCTTTTTACTCCTGTGTAAACCAAGGCTTGGTTTTATTTTGCGAGTTTAGGTTTATGGTTGTTTTCCCTATTGACTCGTTAGCCGCCTCCTGTATGCATCTCTTAATTATATTCCAGCTGTCCTCCACATTCTTGTCTGTTATGTTTCCCGATGTAAGTTATCCACTTAATCTGCTTTCATATAGTTATTTGGTGCAGTCGTTATCCAATGATTCTAGGTTGTATTTTTCAATCGTTATCGGTCTTTGCTTTATTCTTCGATGCTTCTCTATGACGAACTTTCCGAGCACTAGGTTGTGATCTATGCCGGTGTTAGCAGAGGTTAGTACTCTTATGTCTTGTATTTCATTCGGGGTGATCTATCTATTTGTTATTATGTAATCGATCATTGATTTCTGGCCTCTGGTGTTGCAGAAAATGTATTTATGTTGGTCTTTGTGAGGAAAATAGATGTTGTTTATCCGCAGTTCGTTTCTTTCGCAGAAGTTGTTCAGTTGGTCTCCGTTTTCATTTAATATGTGCTCGTTAAATCTTTGCTTAACTCCAGGTATTTCGTCTGAGCCGATTCTCGCGTTGAAGTCTCCAAATAGGATTACTTTTCTATTGTTGTTTATTTGGTCAATGGTGTTTTGTAGCTTCTCATAGAAACTGTCTGACTCCTCACTTGGTTTGGACATGTCCGGGGCGTAGATACTCACAAGATGCAATGGCTCCTTGGGGAAGGTAAGTGTGACTTTCAATATTCGGTCGCTTACGTAGTCGACCTTTTTCTATTATGTCAGTGTACCTTTCGTGTAAAAGGATACCAACTCTCCAGTGGCTCCTTTCTTGTTTCGGTTTGCCACTATAGAATAGGATATAGTTTTCGTACTTTGACGTGCCCTGACCTTTACGTTTTGTCTCGGATAGTCCGCATATATCTATCTTGTGCTTGTTCATCTCCAAGATTACTTCCTGATCCCTTCCGTCCCATGAGGTAACATTCCAGCAGGCTATTCTAGTAGTAGTTTTCCGATTTTGCTTAATCCTTTTCCGCGCGTGAGTTGTTTCCAAAGGGAGCTAACCTGGCCTAAGAACCCTCCACACTTTATCCGGGCTTGGGACCGGCAGTGACCGCGACAGAAATACTCAGTTCATCTCCCGCGCGTCTATCACAGGCGGTGTTTCGCTAAATGTTGAGTAGAACAAACTACTAATAATCTTTTTCTGTTTATGGTGAAAAGTAAGCCTGAAATATACAATTATAAAAACGCGCAAAATAACGTATATTCGGATTTTTCTTCGGAAACTTTTTCAAAAATAATCTAAATTATCTGAATCTTTTTCTAAATTAAATTCATATTTAAACGGTGCACCGTGGGGCCGAATCCATGATTTCTTGGCAAAAATTATTTGAGCTAAATTTTAACTATAAAATGATAAGTACAAATCTTTTTAATAACAATACAAAGTTTAATATGTATTTTTTTCTGAACTATATACATGTATGTAAATTTATGGAAGTCCAACCAGTTCTTATAAGTCATGTTTTCTGTTAGCTTTTTGCCATTTTTTCTTGAAATCAGCTATAAAAAGTGATTTTTTTTATCAATATCCGGAATTAGGTCTTAAGACACTTTGTACAAATTTTTTCATAAATTTTACTTTACTTCGGTTCTGCGCTGTCAGCAGTTAGACCAAATCAGTGAAAAACACGTCTGCCGCCGATGCAGATATCTTGACCACTTCACATTGTTTTGCTATATAAAAATTCAAGGATAACGTTGAAAGTATAATTAAACTATGTGTGTAAACAGAAAATGATATCACTAACCATTTATCAAAAAAAAAAATGGTTAAAACTTAAACCAGCGTTATCTCCAATTGGCGCAAACATGCGCAGCTTTTTTTTTCAAATTAATCGTGAACAACTAATCCAAAAACAAAACAAAAATACAACTGCAAACATTATATGCACTGATGTCAACTAAATTCGTACAAATAAACGTTACACCCTTTAATTGTAATTTTCATTTTCGCGTGTTTGTTAATTAATATCATAACATATAACTAAACATCATACAATTAAAATTATATATAGTAACCTGTAGGTAAGAATGCCATACTGGTAAAACTATTAAATCTGAGCCGCGATGGGTACTTCTGAAATGAACTTTAGCTTCAGCAGCTTCAGGCAAGTCTAGTCGCTGAAAACAAATGCTAGATCGCGGCTGCTTGATAGCATGCGGTAACATGTTGAAACAGGATGACGCGTGTCGTGTGTACACATGTATACGCTCGCCGAGATCTGCAATGATTTTTCGCAAACCTTATGAACGTGTTAATTCTATATATATATATATATATATATATATATATATATATATATATATATATAGTTTTAAAAAATTACATATTACACTTTGTATTATTATTCACAAACGTTGTATTTATCAATTAATATTCAAAACTTAGTTAAAATAATTTTTGCTAGGAATTCATACATTTAGCCCCACTGTGCGGTGTATGAATTAACGGTGACAACACTAGACAACCACGTGTTTAGCTAATTTAATAAGATATGATTAGAGATGAAAGACTAGATATATAAAATTAGGCAAGATAAAACATACTTTACTAAATACGTAATACAGATGAGCATGGGATGAGTTTCTCGATCCAGATCCTAGCCCGTGGGACGGATCCCTGTCACTGTCCCATCCCATTACATTTTCGTCCCACTGTCCCATCCCACAAACCTAAAATTTCGTCCCATCTCATCCCATTCATCACATCCCATTCATCCCATTCCATCCCGGGCTCGTTCCATTCATCCCATTTTTCCCATACATACTTTCTTTTCGGTTTTTCAACAATGAGTAGGTAATATCTTTTCTTCGCAAATGGATCGGAAGATTTTTCAGGAATCGTTATTCCCGAAATCTCCTGGGTTGGTACATAGTATTAAAAATTTACATATTGTAATATGCTATTTAATTTTGAATTATTGTCTATTTTTAATCTAATCGTTAAAATCGCGATTTGGTAACCGACACACTGCCGCGGCGTGTCGTGAAAAACTTAACCAAATCCCGCACAAAAAAGGTATACGCTGCAGAAAAATCAAATCTATAAATAGCTAACAAAGATACAGTGATTTGTATTCGGAAGGTTACTTGTGTCTACAAACAAATGAAAATAAAGAGATTCTTATATAAAATCAATTAATTATGCACGAATTAGATTTACGAGATTATCAAAACTCGTCCCACTCCGTCCCATACAAAATTGACGTCCCATCCCATCCTGTCCCACACAAACTTCATACAACTCATCCCAACCCATTGGACGATGGGATGGATCGATGGGATCCCATGCTCATCTCTAATACATAATACAACACATATGAAATTTGATATAACGAAGAACACTAGATGCATCTGACCTGATTGGGTTTTTTAGGAGTACCAAAACATATCTCACATGAAATTTGTTAGTTATTTTATAGCTTTCAGTCCACCTTCGCGGCACTCAACAAAAACCATAAAAATAACATTGTTTTTAAGATAATGTCTTTCTGATACCTTAAGTGGATAGCCATCTGTGGACGCGTTTCGAGATTTATCTCTCATCAGCACAGCTTTGCTTCAAAAATAAGGTTTATTTAACAAAATAATATAAAATGATCATTATTATTATAAACTCGAATACAACTTTTTTTCAAACGTTTTTGGCTTATCAATAACTAGTGTTACCTCACGATCTAGATGTTATTACAGCCTGACATCCCCGTGGCACACTTTCAATTAGAGATCTAATCGTTTCTTGAGGGATATCTTCCCATACGCGGATAAGACTTTGTCGCAACTCGTCTAAGCTGTTAGGTGGTGGATGTTGACTTCTAACCCGGCGCCCCATTATGTCCCAAAGATGCTCTATTGGGTCCAGGTCTGGATTGCAGGCTGGCCACTCCAGGACTTGAATATTAACATAATCTAAATATTCTGAAACAATATGTGCCGCATGTGGCACAAAACCTAGCATTATCCTGCATAAGAACGAATCCATACCCAATGTAAGATGCAAAAGGTACCACAAAATGTTCTAAAATGTCTTTTGTGTATGGTTCAGAATGCAGACTCCAAGATCAACATCAATCAACCAAGATCAAGATCAACATCAATCAAAAGCTCTGTGCAAGCTGTTAAATATATTCGACCCCATACCACCACTGAGTGGTGGTACATATAAAGTGGTCCACTCCATATAAAGTGGTTTCTCGGATGTTACATGCGGAATATCTTTCGTTTGGCCTTCTGTACACTCTTGGGCGGCGATCAGAACTTACAGGGCAAAACCTTGACTCATCTGTAAATAATACCTGCTCCCAATCATGGATTTCCCAATCCACATGCCTCCTTGCAAAAGCTATTCTGTTTCTTTGGTGGTCTACAGACAATCTGGGACCAGTAGCTGCTACCCGAGGTCGTAAATTTGAAGCATGCAGTATCAAACTTAACAAGTTGTATTTGGTGACTTCGTGCAGTAGTGAACCGTTCCCTCAGTGTTCGAAGCATTAAAAATCGGTACTCCACGGCATTAATAGCTCGTGGTCTGCCTTGACCAGGTCGTCTAGCGTGATCTTTCTTTTTTATAAACCTCTGCAGAAGCCTACCGACCGTTGTATGAGACACTCCATATCTTCTACCAAGTTTGCGATTTGTTAGTCCTTCATTGGACAAAGTTACAATTTCAACACATTCATCACGATTTAAATTTTGGGTAGCACGTTGCATTGCGAGCAGATGTATTTCACAAATGACAAGTATCGTATCTATTGATAACACAAGTGAAAATCAATTTTAGAAGCCGAGGTTTAATTATTGGGAAAACATACTACTTATGAAAAGCTGCTATGATTTCGAGATTAAATAAAGCGTAACAATAATCATTATTATTATACTTGTATAATTGATGAATCGGAAAACACATATTATTTTACGAAATAAATCAGAATGTATAAGTGGTGCGTTAATTTTGCGGTTAAGTGCAGATAGATATTATAATAAAATAAAATTAATATTATATTAAAATTAAATAATGTTATATTAAAATAAAAGTCTAAGTCTAAGATTAAAGTATATTGATATTAAGATTACTAAGATAATACTAAGATTATCCTTACTTTAGAGAAAGAAAAAATCATTTTATTTCAATTTGTCAAGAATAATTTTTTTAAGAAGTATATAAAATAAATATTACGTTCAACTAGTAAACATATAAAGCTATTGCCAATTCAGGTTAGGTGGACAAGACTAGACTATTCAGATAAGACCAGGCAGACGAGGATAAATAGATAAGGGGATATAGATGAGACTAGATATGTTTAGACTAGACATTCAAGATTAGTAACATAGGCCTGTCTACAAAATTTAGACTTACCAAATAGATAAGTCTGGATTGACTAACCTATTCAATGAAGACCCACTAGAGTGTACAGGAAAATCTTTGCAGACAGACAAGACGAGACGAGAAAGAATTCTCCGAAATCACAAACCTTTTCGAAAAGCTTCACATTCCACGGTTGATGCTATGAGAAGTGTAATAAAAATTACTACAGAAACAGCAGCCGGTACGAGAAAGGATCGAAAGCTGAGTGCTTTGGTCACGCTGGACGTGAAAAATGGCTTCAACTCTGCTGTTTGGAAAAATATGCTGAATGAGATAGTCGAAAGAGGATTTCCTCCATACCTATTGAGACTACATAGCTATCTATGTGGAGGCAGATAATGGCAGCAGGAGAAGGAGATGGAGAAGAATCGCGGAACGAGAAGTGACTAGTGGGGTTTTACAGGGTTCTATTCTAGGAGCTACTCTGAGATTCTATATGATTATGATTCTATATAATAGGATTTTCCGGAGGGAGTGAGGATGGTCGGCTTTGCCGATGATCTGATCCTCATTGTAACAGATAGAAGCGAGCGTGGAGTAATGCTAAGAGTCAATAAACCCATAGAACTGGTTGTAAGTAAAACATCTAAGCCTGGCGCTCGAAAACACCGAGGCGGTGCTACTTACCGGAAGAAGACATATAGGCCTAATTGTTTTCAAAGTAAAAAACGCGAATATTATACAAAAGAATCCGATTAATTACACGGGAGTCACCATCGAAAACACCAAAGCACTAAAAACGGTAATGGCTTCACACTCCACGGTGGATGCTATTACCAGGGTAATAAAAATTGCAACAGAACCATCAGCCGCATATAATGCCTCGTCCTATATATCTGAAATTCTGGTTACTTCGGGTTATTTTTGTCGCTGATCACGAATATGTTATCAAAAATTTCAAAAACAAATGTGTCGGATGTCGGATTTAATATAGCGGATGTTTCTTCGAAATCGTCATCCAGTTTTTACAAAAATGCGTATATATGGGTGTTTTACGTCGATGATTACGAATCTATTATCAGAATTACTTGAAACACGTCCTCCGGGTAACCGCTTCTTTTTTGTAGTGTGTGCTATCGACTCTGCTTATTGAAGGGTGATCCTAAACGTTATGACATTATTAAATAACACTTTATGCTTATTCAAGAAAAGGACTGCCAACTGCGCCATTTTGTTTTTTGGAATCCTGACAATTGATACCTGATTAACGACATAAAAAACTACTAAATACGCAATTTCAATCAGATAATATTTCAAAAAAATATCCCCCATATTTGGTCCGCCATTTTGTTTTATAAAATTTTGATAACTCATTCGTAATCAGCAAGATTATGAACCCCTAGGTACGAAATTTTGTATAAATTTTGTATGAATGGGATTTTCGAAAAATTGGCCGCCATATTAAATACGCTATTTTGTTTTTGAACATTTTAAAAACAGATTCATAATCAGCGATGTAAACAACACCTGTAACCAAAATTTCTAATATATATGTCAAGGCATTCTATTTTTGTCCACCTTTTCGACAATCCAGCTCACAGTGAGCCGGTACGACAAAGAAATGAAAGATGATTGCTTTGATCACTACTTTGCTGTTTGGCAATATATGCTGGGGGAGATAGCCGAAAGAGGATTTCCTTCATACCTATCTAGACTAGCGGTACAGGGTAGCTATCTATACGAACGCAGATAATGGCAGCATGAGAAACTGTAAGTAACTAGTGTGGTTCCACAGGGTTCTATTCTAGCACCTACCCTAAGGAATATCCTATATAATGGGATCGTCACAGGGGCGCGTTTACA